>NW_022638172.1:192500-195000 GCF_010993605.1 Petromyzon marinus | reverse complement strand
GCCTGTAGCTGTCAGGGCGATTAAAGTTGTTCTTGTTCCTCTCAAATTTCAATGGATTATGAATAATATTGGTCGCGAAAGCCTACGTGTTAAACTAAATGTAGTGTTACATATTCTTAGTTTTTTCGGTAAAGTCACGTTGAAGAGAAACAACAAAATAACAAAATATATATAAAACAATAAAAAATTCTCACGACGTTTCGACCATAACTCAAACGGTCATCATCAGGTGTGATGATGACCATAACTCAAACGGTCATCATCAGGTGTGATGATGACCGTTTGAGTTATGGTCGAAACGTCGTGAGAATTTTTATTGTTTTATATATATAGGTGTGATGATGACCGTTTGAGTTATGGTCGAAACGTCGTGATAATTTTTATTGTTTTATATATATTTTGTTATTTTGTTGTTTCTCTTCAACGTGACTTTATCATCAGGTGTGATGATGACCGTTTGAGTTATGGTCGAAACGTCGTGAGAATTTTTTATTGTTTTATATATATTTTGTTATTTTGTTGTTTCTCTATGGTCGAAACGTCGTGAGAATTTTTTATTGTTTTATATATATTTTGTTATTTTGTTGTTTCTCTTCAACGTGACTTTATCATCAGGTGTGATGATGACCGTTTGAGTTATGGTCGAAACGTCGTGAGAATTTTTTATTGTTTTATATATATTTTGTTATTTTGTTGTTTCTCTTCAACGTGACTTTATCATCAGGTGTGATGATGACCGTTTGAGTTATGGTCGAAACGTCGTGAGAATTTTTTATTGTTTTATATATATTTTGTTATTTTGTTGTTTCTCTTCAACGTGACTTTATCATCAGGTGTGATGATGACCGTTTGAGTTATGGTCGAAACGTCGTGAGAATTTTTTATTGTTTTATATATGTTTTGTTATTTTGTTGTTTCTCTTCAACGTGACTTTATCATCAGGTGTGATGATGACCGTTTGAGTTATGGTCGAAACGTCGTGAGAATTTTTTATTGTTTTATATATATTTTGTTATTTTGTTGTTTCTCTTCAACGTGACTTTATCATCAGGTGTGATGATGACCGTTTGAGTTATGGTCGAAACGTCGTGAGAATTTTTTATTGTTTTATATATATTTTGTTATTTTGTTGTTTCCCTTCAACGTGACTTTATCATCAGGTGTGATGATGACCGTTTGAGTTATGGTCGAAACGTCGTGAGAATTTTTTATTGTTTTATATATATTTTGTTATTTTGTTGTTTCTCTTCAACGTGACTTTATCATCAGGTGTGATGATGACCGTTTGAGTTATGGTCGAAACGTCGTGAGAATTTTTTATTGTTTTATATATGTTTTGTTATTTTGTTGTTTCTCTTCAACGTGACTTTACCGAAAAAAACTAAGAATATGAATTACTGCAGTCACGAAAGCTTTAAATCAAAATCTAAATGTAGTGTTGTTTGTGTCCCACTTCACCCCGCCAGTCTCCCCTCCCCCACGTGTTAGGGACACCGCTGACGGCTCCGCCGGGAACTCCATCAGGCCGTGCAGCCCGGAGTTCCTTCGTGCTCACCGTGACTCGGTACGGTGGGGGGGTGGTGGTGGGGGGGTGGTGGTGGTGGTGGGGGGGGTGGTGGTGGGGGGGGTGGTGGTGGGGGGGTGGTGGTGGTGGTGATGGTGGTGGTCACAGTGGTGGTCACAGTGGTGATGGTGGTGGTGGTGGTGATGGTGGTGATGGTGGTGGTGATGGTGGTGGTCACAGTGGTGATGGTGGTGATGGTGGTAGTAGTGGTGGTGGTGGTGGTGATGGTGGTGGTGGTGATAGTGGTGGTGGGGGTGGTGGTGGTGGTGGTGGTGATGGTGGTGGTGGTGGTAGTAGTGGTGGTGGTGGTGATGGTGGTGGTGACGGTGGTGGTGACGGTGGTGGTGACGGTGGTGGTCACAGTGGTGACGCTGGTGGTGATGGTGGTGGTGGTGATGGTGGTGGTGGTGACGGTGGTGGTGGTGGTGGTGGTGGTGATGGTGGTGGTGGTGGTGGTGATGGTGGTGATGGTGGTGGTGATGGTGGCAGTGATGGTGATGGTGGTGACGGTGATGGTGGTGGTGATGGTGGTGGTGACGGTGGTGGTGACGGTGGTGGTGGTGATGGTGACAGTGGTGGTGGTGGTGATGACGGTGGTGGTGACGGTGTTGGTAATGACACTGCTGATGAGTCCCCTCTCTCCCTCTCTCTCTCTCCCTCCCTCCCTGGCCTACGCAGGCCTACAGGATGGAGGCGACTCCGCGTGGCCTCGCCCTGCTCATGAGCAACGTGACCTTCCCCGGCTCGGCCGAGCTGGACGAGCGGGCCGGCGGTCAGGTCGATGTCCGTCGGCTCGGGGAGCTCCTGGGCCAGCTCGGATTCCAGGTGGAAGTGGAGCACGACCTCACGGCACAGGTGGGCAGGGCGTGGCGGCCATGGCGACGGTGATGGTGGTGGTGACGGTGATGGTGATGACGATGGTGATGATGATGATGA
>NW_022638172.1:62500-187500 GCF_010993605.1 Petromyzon marinus | reverse complement strand
TCTGTGTGTGTCTCTGTGTGTGTGTCTCACGGTGTGGACGGAGCGCTGTACGGCACGGACGGAGCGCTGCTCAAGGTGAGTGTCTGTGTGTCTGTGTGTGTGTCTGTGTGTGTGTGTCTCTGTGTCTCTGTGTGTGTCTGTGTGTGTCTGTGTGTCTGTGTGTGTGTGTCTCTGTGTCTCTGTGTGTGTCTGTGTGTCTCTGTGTCTCTGTGTGTGTCTGTGTGTCTGTGTGTGTGTCTGTGTGTCTGTGTGTCTGTGTGTGTGTCTGTGTGTCTCTGTGTGTGTCTCTGTGTGTCTCTCTGTGTCTCTCCGTCTCTCTCTCTCTGGCTCTCTCTGTCTCTGTCTTTCTCTGTCTCTCTGTCTGTCTCTGTCTTTCTCTGTCTCCTCCTCCCTTGACGACGGTGTTGTCCTGTGTGTGTGTGTCTGTGTGTGCGTGTGTCTGTGTGTGTGTCTGTGTGTTTGTATGTGTGTGTCTGTGTGTGTCTGTGTGTGTGTGGGGAGCGATAGTGTAGCGGTTAGCGCGCTGCGCTATGAACCTGGCGACCCGGGTTCGATTCCCAACACCAGTGACGATTATCTGAACCGGTCCCGGGCCTCCCCTAGGTCGACTCAGCCTCAAATGAGTACCTGGAACGGTGTGTAAACATCGCCACTAGGGAGACAAAGGCGGTCAGGCGTGGTGCTGGCCACCCACCCCCTCGTGTACTGTTCCGGCCTTCATAGGTGCTCGCTAACAGCACTTGCCCCTACAGTCTGTTAAGGCTATATGGGGGATCTATCTTTGTTGTGTGCCTGTGTGTGTCTGTGTGTGTGTCTGTGTGTGTGTCTGTGTGTGTGTCTGTGTGTGTGTATGTGTGTGTGTGTCTATGTGTGTGTCTGTGTGTTTGTATGTGTGTGTCTGTGTGTGTGTGCGTGTGTGTCTGTGTGTCTGTGTGTGGGCGGCTGGGAGCAGGTGGAGGAGATCTTCTCCATGTTTGACAACGCCAACGCCCCGCACCTCCAGAACAAGCCCAAGATTTTCCTGGTGCAGGCTTGCCGTGGAGGTGACGCGCCCGCTCCCACAGACAGGCAGAGAGCCAGGCAGACAGACAGACAGGCAGACAGACAGGCAGACAGACAGGCAGACAGGGAGGCAGACAGGGAGGCACTCACCCACCCAGCCACCCACACAGAGACCCACAGACTCACCACACAGAGACCCACAGACTCACCACACAGAGACCCATAGACTCACCACACAGAGACCCACAGACTCACCACACAGAGACCTACACACTCATCACACAGAGACCCACAGACTCACCACACAGAGACCCACAGACTCACTACACAGAGACCCACAGACTCACCACACAGAGACCCACAGACTCACCACACAGAGACCCATAGACTCACCACACAGAGACCCACAGACTCACCACACAGAGACCTACACACTCATCACACAGAGACCCACAGACTCACCACACAGAGACCCACAGACTCACTACACAGAGACCAACAGACTCACCACAAAGAGAACCACAGACTCACTACACAGAGACCAACAGACTCACCACAAAGAGAACCACAGACTCACTACACAGAGACCAACAGACTCACCACAAAGAGAACCACAGACTCATCACACAGAGACCCACCACACAGAGACCCACAGACTCACCACACAGAGACCCATAGACTCACCACACAGAGACTCACAGACTCACCACACAGAGACCCAGAGACTCACCACACAGAGACCCACAGACTCACCACACAGAGACCCACAGACTCACCACACAGAGACCCATAGACTCACCACACAGAGACCCACAGACTCACCACACAGAGACCCACAGACTCACCACACAGAGACCCATAGATTCACCACACAGAGACCCATAGACTCACCACACAGACACCCACAGACCCACCACACAGAGACCCACAGACTCACCACACAGAGACCCACAGACTTACCACACAGAGACCCACAAACACACCACACAGAGACCCACAGACTCACCACACAGAGACCCACAGACTCACCACACAGAGACCCACAGACTCACCACACAGAGACCCACAGACTCACCACACAGAGACTCACAGTCTCACCACACAGAGACCCACAGACTCACCACACAGAGACCCACAGACTCACCACACAGAGACCCACAGACTCACCACACAGAGACCCATTTGGCCTTCCTTCAACGCTGCCCCCTGATTGGCTCCCCCCCCGCAGAGGACCCGGACCGAGGCGTGGACCAATCGGACGGCGGCAGCGATGCCCGCCCGGTCTCCCCCGGCAACGAGCAGAGCGATGCTGCACGGCAGGCCCAGGCCCGGGTCCGTCTGCCCACCTCCTCCGACATGATCTATGGATTCGCCTGCCTCAAAGGTGACGATGGTAGCGGGGGGCAGGGGAGGGCGGTTTGGGGAGGTTTGGGGCAGTTTTGGGGGGTTTTGGGTGACTTGGGGCAGTTTAGAGTGGTTTGGGGCAGTTTGGGGGGGTTTGGGGTGGTTTTGGGCGGTTTGAGGGCGGTTTGGGGCGGTTTGAGGCGGTTTCGGGAGGTTTGGGGAGGTTTTTGGTTTGCGGGCAGTTTGTTGACATTTTTGTGGAAGTTTGTGGTCAGTTTGGTGGTCACTTTGTAATCAGATTGTGGTCAGTTTGTGGGTCCCTGAGGTGGTCAGTTTGTGGTCAGTTTATGGTTAGTTTGGTGGTCAGTTTGGTGGTCACTTTGGTGGTCAGATTGGTGGTCAGTTTGTGGTCAGTTTGTGGTCAGTTTGGTGGTCAGTTTGTGGTCAGTTTGTGGTCAGTTTGGTGGTCACTTTGGTGGTCAGTTTGGTGGTCAGTTTGTGGTCAGTTTGGTGGTCAGTTTGTGGTCAGTTTGGTGGTCAGTTTGGTGGTCAGTTTGGTGGTCAGTTTGGTGGTCAGTTTGGAGGTCAGTTTGATGGTCAGTTTGGTGGTCAGTTTGGTGGTCACTTTGGTGGTCAGTTTGTGGTCAGTTTGGTGGTCAGTTTGTGGTCAGTTTGTGGTCAGTTTGGTGGTCACTTTGGTGGTCAGTTTGTGGTCAGTTTGGTGGTCAGTTTGTGGTCAGTTTGGTGGTCAGTTTGTGGTCAGTTTGGTGGTCAGTTTGGTGGTCAGTTTGTGGTCAGTTTGGTGGTCAGTTTGGTGGTCAGTTTGGTGGTCAGTTTGGTGGTCAGTTTGGAGGTCAGTTTGGTGGTCAGTTTGGTGGTCAGTTTGGTGGTCAGTTTGGTGGTCAGTTTGTGGTCAGTTTGGAGGTCAGTTTGGTGGTCAGTTTGTGGTCAGTTTGGTGGTCAGTTTGTGGTCAGTTTGTGGTCAGTTTGGTGGTCAGTTTGGAGGTCAGTTTGTGGCCCGCTTTGGTGGTCACTTTTTGGTCACTTTGTGGTCAGTTTGGTGGTCACTTTGTGGTCAGTTTGGTGGTCAGTTTGTGGTCAGTTTGTGGTCAGTTTTTGGTCAGTTTGTGGTCAGTTTTTGGTCAGTTTGGAGGTCACGTTGTGATCAGTTTGTGGTCAGTTTGGTGGTCAGTTTGGTGGTCAGTTTGGTGGTCAGTTTGTGGTCAGTTTGGTGGTCACTTTGGTGGTCAGTTTGGTGGTCAGTTTGTGGTCAGTTTGGTGGTCAGTTTGTGGTCAGTTTGGTGGTCACTTTGTGGCCCGCTTTGGTGGTCAGTTTGTGGGTCAGTTTGGTGGTCACTTTGTGGTCACTTTGTGGTCAGATTGGTGGTCACTTTGTGGTCAGTTTGTGGTCAGTTTGGTGGTCAGTTTGTGGTCAGTTTGTGGTCAGTTTGGTGGTCACTTTGGTGGTCAGTTTGTGGTCAGTTTGGTGGTCAGTTTGTGGTCAGTTTGGTGGTCAGTTTGTGGTCAGTTTGGTGGTCAGTTTGGTGGTCAGTTTGTGGTCAGTTTGGTGGTCAGTTTGGTGGTCAGTTTGGTGGTCAGTTTGGAGGTCAGTTTGGTGGTCAGTTTGGTGGTCAGTTTGGTGGTCAGTTTGGTGGTCAGTTTGTGGTCAGTTTGGAGGTCAGTTTGGTGGTCAGTTTGTGGTCAGTTTGGTGGTCAGTTTGTGGTCAGTTTGTGGTCAGTTTGGTGGTCAGTTTGGAGGTCAGTTTGTGGCCCGCTTTGGTGGTCACTTTTTGGTCACTTTGTGGTCAGTTTGGTGGTCACTTTGTGGTCAGTTTGGTGGTCAGTTTGTGGTCAGTTTGTGGTCAGTTTTTGGTCAGTTTGTGGTCAGTTTTTGGTCAGTTTGGAGGTCACGTTGTGATCAGTTTGTGGTCAGTTTGGTGGTCAGTTTGGTGGTCAGTTTGGTGGTCAGTTTGTGGTCAGTTTGGTGGTCACGTTGTGGTCAGTTTGGTGGTCAGTTTGTGGTCAGTTTGGTGGTCACGTTGTGATCAGTTTGGTGGTCACTTTGTGGCCCGCTTTGGTGGTCAGTTTGTGGGTCAGTTTGGTGGTCACTTTGTGGTCACTTTGTGGTCAGATTGGTGGTCACTTTGTGGTCAGTTTGTGGTCAGTTTGATGGTCACGTTGCGGTCAGTTTGGTGGTCAGTTTGGTGGTCAGTTTGGTGGTCAGTTTGTGGTCACTTTGTGGTCAGTTTATGGTCAGTTTGGTGGTCACTTTGTGGTCATTTTGTGGGTCACTTTTTGGTCATTTTGTGGCCTGTATTGGTGGTCAGTTTGGTGATCACTTTGTGGTCAGTTTGTGGTCAGTTTGTAGTCAGTTTGATGGTCACTTTGTGGACAGTTTGGTGGTCACTTTGGTGGTCAGTTTGTGGTCAGTTTGTGGTCAGTAAGGTGGTCAGGTTGTGGGTCCCTGAGGTAGTCAGTTTGGTGGTCAGTTTGTGGTCATTTTGGTGGTCACTTTGTGGTCAGTTTGTGGGTCACTTTTTGGTCATTTTGTGGGTCACTTTGGTGGTCACTTTGTGGTCAGTTTGTGGTGAGTTTGGTGGTCAGTTTGTGGTGAGTTTGGTGGTCAGTTTGTGGTGAGTTTGGTGGTCAGGTTGGTGGTCACTTTGTGGTCACTTTTTGGTCATTTTGTGGCCCGCTTTGGTGGTCACTTTGTGGTCAGTTTGGTGGTCAGTTTGATGGTCAGTTTGTGGGTCCCTGAGGTAGTCAGTTTGGTGGTCATTTTGGTGGTCAGTTTGTGGTCAGTTTGTGGGTCACGTTGTGGTCAGTTTGTGGTCAGTTTGGAGGTCACGTTGTGGTCAGTTTGTGGTCAGTTTGGTGGTCAGTTTGTGGCCAGTTTGGTGGTCAGTTTGGTGGTCACTTTGTGGTCAGTTTGGTGGTCAGTTTGTGGGTCCCTGAGGTGGTCAGTTTGGTGGTCAGTTTGTGGTCAGTTTGTGTGCAGTTTGGTGGTCAGTTTGGTGGTCAGTTTGGTGGTCAGTTTGGTGGTCACTTTGTGGTCAGTTTGGTGGTCAGTTTGGTGGTCAGTTTGTGGTCAGTTTGGTGGTCAGTTTGGTGGTCAGTTTGGTGGTCAGTTTGGTGGTCAGTTTGTGGTCAGTTTGGTGGTCAGTTTGGTGGTCAGTTTGGTGGTCACTTTGTGGTCAGTTTGGTGGTCAGTTTGGTGGTCACTTTGTGGTCAGTTTGGTGGTCAGTTTGGAGGTCAGTTTGGTGGTCAGTTTGGTGGTCACTTTGTGGTCAGTTTGGTGGTCAGTTTGGTGGTCACTTTGTGGTCAGTTTGGTGGTCAGTTTGGAGGTCAGTTTGTGGTCACTTTGTGGTCAGTTTGGAGGTCAGTTTGTGGTCACTTTGTGGTCAGTTTGGAGGTCAGTTTGTGGTCAGTTTGGAGGTCAGTTTGGTGGTCAGTTTGGTGGTCACTTTGTGGTCAGTTTGGAGGTCACTTTGTGGTCAGTTTGGTGGTCAGTTTGGTGGTCAGTTTGTGGTCAGTTTGTGGTCAGTTTGGTGGTCAGTTTGGAGGTCAGTTTGGTGGTCAGTTTGTGGTCAGTTTGGTGGTCAGTTTGGTGGTCAGTTTGGTGGTCAGTTTGGTGGTCACTTTGTGGTCAGTTTGGTGGTCAGTTTGGTGGTCAGTTTGGTGGTCACTTTGTGGTCAGTTTGGTGGTCACTTTGTGGTCAGTTTGGTGGTCAGTTTGGAGGTCAGTTTGGTGGTCAGTTTGGTGGTCACTTTGTGGTCAGTTTGGTGGTCAGTTTGGTGGTCACTTTGTGGTCAGTTTGGTGGTCAGTTTGGAGGTCAGTTTGTGGTCACTTTGTGGTCAGTTTGGAGGTCAGTTTGTGGTCACTTTGTGGTCAGTTTGGAGGTCAGTTTGTGGTCAGTTTGGAGGTCAGTTTGGTGGTCAGTTTGGTGGTCACTTTGTGGTCAGTTTGGTGGTCACTTTGTGGTCAGTTTGGAGGTCACTTTGTGGTCAGTTTGGTGGTCAGTTTGGTGGTCACTTTGTTGGTCAGTTTTGTCGTCAGTTTGGTGGTCAGTTTGGTGGTCAGTTTGGAGGTCACTTTGTGGTCAGTTTGTGGTCAGTTTGGTGGTCAGTTTGGTGGTCAGTTTGGTGGTCACTTTGTGGTCAGTTTGGAGGTCACTTTGTGGTCAGTTTGGTGGTCAGTTTGGTGGTCACTTTGTTGGTCAGTTTTGTCGTCAGTTTGGTGGTCAGTTTGGTGGTCAGTTTGTGGAATTTTTCGCTGGCATTTTTGGAGTAAAAGTTTGGCTGGGCAAATTTGAGGGCAGTTTTTTTTCTCATCCTTCCCACCCACTCCTCCCCACCCCTCCCCACCACCACCACCACCCACCACCACCCACCACCACCCACCACCACCCACCACCACCACCACTCACGCAGGCACTGCCGCGCTGAGGAACACACGAAAAGGAGCGTGGTACATCCAGGCGCTGGTGGAGGTGGTTCGCGAGCAGGCCAGGGACACGCACTTCGCCGACATGCTCGTCAAGGTTCGGGTGAAGGGTCACGGCCACGCACGAGAGACAGAGAGAGAGACCCACAGACTCACTCACACAGAGACCCATAGACTCACCACACAGAGACCCACCACACAGAGACTCACAGACTCACCACACAGAGACCCACAAACTCACCACACAGAGACCCACAGACTCACCACACAGAGACCCACAAACTCACCACACAGAGACCCACAGACTCACTCACACACTCACATAGAGGCCCACAGACTCACTACACAGAGACCCACAGACTCATCACACAGAGACCCACCACACAGAGACTCACAGACTCACCACACAGAGACCCACAAACTCACCACACAGAGACCCACAGACTCACCACACAGAGACCCACAGACTCACCACACAGAGACCCACAGACTCACCACACAGAGACCCATAGACTCATCGCTCGCACAGAGACCCAAAGACTCATCACACAGAGACCCACAGACTCACCACACAGAGACCCATAGACTCACTCACACAGAGACCCACAGACTCACCACACAGAGACCCACAGACTCGCCACACAGAGACTCACTTACTCACCACACAGAGACCCACAGACTCACCACACAGAGACCCATAGACTCATCGCTCGCACAGAGACCCAAAGACTCATCACACAGAGACCCACAGACTCACCACACAGAGACCCACAGACTCATCGCTCGCACAGAGACCCACAGACTCGCCACACAGAGACTCACAGACTCACCACACAGAAACCCACAGACTCATTACACAGAGACTCACAGACTCATCACACAGAGACCCACAGACTCATCGCTCGCACAGAGACCCATAGACTCACCACACAGAGACCCACAGACTCACCACACAGAGACCCATAGACTCACCACACAGAGACGCACAGACTCACCACACAGAGACCCACAGACTCACCACACAGAGACCCACAGACTCACCACACAGAGACCCACAGACTCACCACGCAGAGACCCACAGACTCACCACACAGAGACCCACAGACTCATCGCTCGCACAGAGACTCACAGACTCACCACACAGAGACTCACAGACTCACCACACAGAGACCCACAGACTCACCACACAGAGACCCATAGACTCACCACATAGAGACCCACAGACTCATCACACAGAGACCCACAGACTCACCACACAGAGACCCACAGACTCACCACACAGAGACCCACAGACTCACCACACAGAGACCCACAGACTCATCACACAGAGACCCACAGACTCACCACACAGAGACCCATAGACTCACCACACAGAGACCCAGAGACTCATCACACAGAGACTCACAGACTCACCACACAGAGACCCACAGACTCACCACACAGAGACCCACAGACTCACCACACAGAGACCCACAGACTCACCACATAGAGACCCACAGACTCACCACACAGAGACCCACAGACTCACTACACAGAGACCCAGAGACTCATCACACAGAGACCCACAGACTCATCACACAGAGACCCATAGGCTCACCACACAGAGACTCACAGACTCACTCACACAGAGACCCACAGACTCACTCACACAGAGACCCACAGGCTCACCGCACAGAGACCCACAGACTCACCACATAGAGACCCACAGACTCACCACACAGAGACCCACAGACTCACCACACAGAGACCCACAGACTCACCACACAGAGACCCAGAGACTCATCACACAGAGACCCACAGACTCATCACACAGAGACCCATAGGCTCACCACACAGAGACTCACAGACTCACTCACACAGAGACCCACAGACTCACTCACACAGAGACCCACAGGCTCACCACACAGAGACCCACAGGCTCATCACACAGAGACCCACAGACTCACCACACAGAGACCCACAGACTCACCACACAGAGACCCATAGACTCATCACTCGCACAGAGAGAAAGATGGAGAGAGAGACCCATAGACTCACCACACAGAGACCCACAGACTCACCACACAGAGACCCACAAACTCACCACACAGAGACCCACAGACTCATCACACAGAGACCCACAGACTCACCACACAGAGACCCACAGACTCACCACACAGAGACCCACAGACACACCACACAGAGACCCACAGACTCACCACACAGAGACCCACAGACTCACCACACAGAGACCCATAGACTCACCACACAGAGACCCACAGACTCACCACACAGAGACTCACAGACTCACCACACAGAGACCCACAGACTCACCACACAGAGACCCACAAACTCACCACACAGAGACCCACAGACTCATCACACAGAGACCCACAGACTCACCACACAGAGACCCACAGACTCACCACACAGAGACCCATAGACTCACCACACAGAGACCCATAGACTCACCACACAGAGACCCACAGACTCACCACACAGAGACCCACAGACTCACCACACAGAGACCCATAGACTCACCACACAGAGACCCATAGACTCACCACACAGAGACCCATAGACTCACCACACAGAGACCCACAGACTCACCACACAGAGCCCCACAGACTCACCACACAGAGACCCATAGACTCACCACACAGAGACCCACAGACTCACCACACAGAGACCCACAGACTCACCACACAGAGACTCACAGACTCACCACACAGAGACCCATAGACTCACCACACAGAGACCCACAGACTCATCACACAGTAACCCACAGACTCACCACACAGAGACCCACAGACTCATCACACAGAGACCCACAGACTCACCACACAGAGACCCACAGACTCATCACACAGAGACCCACAGACTCATCACACAGAGATCCATAGACTCATCACACAGAGACCCACAGACTCACCACACAGAGACTCACAGACTCACCACACAGAGACCCACAGACTCACCACACAGAGACCCACAGACTCACCACACAGAGACCCATAGACTCACCACACAGAGACCCATAGACTCATCACACAGAGACTCACAGACTCACCACACAGAGACCCATAGACTCATCACACAGAGACCCATAGACTCACCACACAGAGACCCACAGACTCAACACACAGAGACCCACAGACTCACCACACAGAGACACACAGACTCACCACACAGAGACCCACAGACTAACCACACAGAGACCCACAGACTCACCACACAGAGACCCACAGACTCACCACACAGAGACCCACAGACTCACCACACAGAGACCCACAGACTCACCACACAGAGACCCACAGACTCACCACACAGAGACCCACAGATTCACCACACATAGACCCATAGACTCACCACACAGAGACCCATAGACTCATCACACAGAGACTCACAGACTCACCACACAGAGACCCATAGACTCATCAGACAGAGACCCATAGACTCACCACACAGAGACCCACAGACTCAACACACAGAGACCCACAGACTCACCACACAGAGACTCACAGACTCACCACACAGAGACCCACAGACTCACCACACAGAGACCCACAGACTCACCACACAGAGACCCACAGACTCACCACACAGAGACCCACAGACTCATCGCTCGAACAGAGACCCACAGACTCATCGCTCGCACAGAGACCCACAGACTCACCACACAGAGACCCACAGACTCACCACACAGAGACCCACAGACTCTCCACACAGAGACCCACAGACTCACCACACAGAGAGCCACAGACTCACCACACAGAGACCCACAGACTCACCACACAGAGACCCACAGACTCACCACACAGAGACCCAGAGACTCATCACACAGAGACCCACAGACTCACCACACAGAGACCCATAGACTCACCACACAGAGACCCACAGAGTCATCACACAGAGACCCACAGACTCATCACACAGAGACCCACATACTCACCACACAGAGACCCATAGACTCATCACTCGCACAGAGAGAAAGATGGAGAGAGAGACCCATAGACTCACCACACAGAGACCCACAGACTCACCACACAGAGACCCACAAACTCACCACACAGAGACCCACAGACTCATCACACAGAGACCCACAGACTCACCACACAGAGACCCACAGACTCACCACACAGAGACCCACAGACTCACCACACAGAGACCCACAGACTCACCACACAGAGACCCACAGACTCACCACACAGAGACCCACAGACTCATCACACAGAGACCCACAGACACACCACACAGAGACCCACAGACTCACCACACAGAGACCCATAGACTCACCACACAGAGACCCACAGACTCATCACACAGAGACCCACAGACTCACCACACAGAGACCCACAGACTCACCGCACAGAGACCCACAGACTCACCACACAGAGACCCACAGACTCACCACACAGAGACCCATAGACTCATCACATAGAAACCCACAGACTCACCACACAGAGACCCACAGACTCACCACACAGAGACCCACAGACTCACCACACAGAGACCCAGAGACTCATCACACAGAGACCCACAGACTCATCACACAGAGACCCACAGACTCACTCACACAGAGACCCACAGACTCACCACACAGAGACCCACAGACTCACCACACAGAGACCCACAGACTCATCACACAGAGACCCACAGACTCACCACACAGAGACTCACAGACTCACTCACACAGAGACCCACAGACTCACCACACAGAGACCCACAGGCTCACCACACAGAGACCCACAAACTCACCACACAGAGACCCACAGACTCATCACACAGAGACCCACAGACTCACCACACAGAGACCCACAGACTCACCACACACAGACCCACAGACTCACCACACAGAGACCCACAGACTCACCACACAGAGACCCATAGACTCATCACATAGAGACCCACAGACTCACCACTCAGAGACCCACAGACTCACCACGCAGAGACCCACAGACTCACCACACAGAGACCCATAGACTCACCACACAGAGACCCATAGACTCACCACACAGAGACCCACAGACTCACCACACAGAGCCCCACAGACTCACCACGCAGAGTCCCACAGACTCACCACACAGAGACCCATAGACTCACCATACAGAGACCCACAGACTCACCACACAGAGACCCACAGACTCACCACACAGAGACCCACAGACTCACCACACAGAGACCCACACACACACCACACAGAGACCCAGAGACTCATCACACAGAGACCCACAGACTCATCACACAGAGACCCATAGACTCACCACACAGAGACTCACAGACTCACTCACACAGAAACCCACAGACTCACCACACAGAGACCCACAGGCTCAACACACAGAGACCCACAGAGTCATCACACAGAGACCCACAGACTCATCACACAGAGACTCACAGACTCACCACACAGAGACCCACAGACTTATCGCTTGCACAGAGACCCACAGACTCATCACACAGAGACCCACAGACTCACCACACAGAGACCCATAGACTCATCACTCGCACAGAGAGAAAGATGGAGACAGAGACCCACAGACTCACCACACAGAAACTCAAAGACTCACCACATAGATACCCACACACTCACTGCACTGAGACCCACAGATTCACCTCACAGAGAGACCCACACACTCACCACAAAAAGAGCCACAGACTCACCACACAGAGACCCGCAGACTCACCACACAGAGACCCACAGACTCACCACACAGAGACCCACAGACTCACCACACAGAGACCCACAGACTCATCACACAGAGACCCACAGACACACCACACAGAGACCCACAGACTCACCACACAGAGACCCATAGACTCACCACACAGAGACCCACAGACTCATCACACAGAGACCCACAGACTCACCACACAGAGACCCACAGACTCACCGCACAGAGACCCACAGACTCACCACACAGAGACCCACAGACTCACCACACAGAGACCCATAGACTCATCACACAGAAACCCACAGACTCACCACACAGAGACCCACAGACTCACCACACAGAGACCCACAGACTCACCACACAGAGACCCAGAGACTCATCACACAGAGACCCACAGACTCATCACACAGAGACCCATAGACTCACCACACAGAGACTCACAGACTCACTCACACAGAGACCCACAGACTCACCACACAGAGACCCACAGGCTCACCACACCGAGACCCACAAACTCACCACACAGAGACCCTCAGACTCATCACACAGAGACCCACAGACTCACCACACAGAGACCCACAGACTCACCACACAGAGACCCACAGACTCATCGCTCGCACAGAGACCCACAGACTCATCACACAGAGACTCACAGACTCATCACACAGAGACCCACAGACTCACCACACAGAGACCCATAGACTCATCACACAGAGACCCACAGACTCATCACACAGAGACCCACAGACTCACCACACAGAGACCCACAGACTCACCACACAGAGACCCACAGACTCACCACACAGAGACCCACAGACTCACCACACAGAGACCCATAGACTCATCACATAGAGACCCACAGACTCACCACACAGAGACCCACAGACTCACCACGCAGAGACCCACAGACTCACCACACAGAGACCCATAGACTCACCACACAGAGACCCATAGACTCATCACACAGAGACCCACAGACTCACCACACAGAGCCCCACAGACTCACCACGCAGAGACCCACAGACTCACCACACAGAGACCCACAGACTCATCACACAGAGACCCATAGACTCATCACACAGAGACCCACAGACTCACCACACAGAGACTCACAGACTCACCACACAGAGACCCACAGACTCACCACACAGAGACCCACAGACTCACCACACAGAGACCCACAGACTCACCACACAGAGACCCACAGACTCACCACACAGAGACCCACAGACTCACCACACAGAGACCCACAGACTCATCACACAGAGACCCACAGACACACCACACAGAGACCCACAGACTCACCACACAGAGACCCATAGACTCACCACACAGAGACCCACAGACTCATCACACAGAGACCCACAGACTCACCACACAGAGACCCACAGACTCACCGCACAGAGACCCACAGACTCACCACACAGAGACCCACAGACTCACCACACAGAGACCCATAGACTCATCACATAGAAACCCACAGACTCACCACACAGAGACCCACAGACTCACCACACAGAGACCCACAGACTCACCACACAGAGACCCAGAGACTCATCACACAGAGACCCACAGACTCATCACACAGAGACCCATAGACTCACCACACAGAGACCCACAGACTCACCACACAGAGACCCACAGACTCACCACACAGAGACCCATAGACTCACCACACAGAGACCCACAGACTCACTCACACAGAGACCCACAGACTCACCACACAGAGACCCACAGACTCACCACACAGAGACCCAGAGACTCATCACACAGAGACCCACAGACTCACCACACAGAGACTCACAGACTCACTCACACAGAGACCCACAGACTCACCACACAGAGACCCACAGGCTCACCACACAGAGACCCACAAACTCACCACACAGAGACCCACAGACTCACCACACAGAGACCCACAGACTCACCACACACAGACCCACAGACTCACCACACAGAGACCCACAGACTCACCACACAGAGACCCATAGACTCATCACATAGAGACCCACAGACTCACCACTCAGAGACCCACAGACTCACCACGCAGAGACCCACAGACTCACCACACAGAGACCCATAGACACCACACAGAGACCCATAGACTCACCACACAGAGACCCACAGACTCACCACACAGAGCCCCACAGACTCACCACGCAGAGTCCCACAGACTCACCACACAGAGACCCATAGACTCACCATACAGAGACCCACAGACTCACCACACAGAGACCCACAGACTCACCACACAGAGACCCACAGACTCACCACACAGAGACCCACACACTCACCACACAGAGACCCAGAGACTCATCACACAGAGACCCACAGACTCATCACACAGAGACCCATAGACTCACCACACAGAGACTCACAGACTCACTCACACAGAAACCCACAGACTCACCACACAGAGACCCACAGGCTCAACACACAGAGACCCACAGAGTCATCACACAGAGACCCACAGACTCATCACACAGAGACTCACAGACTCACCACACAGAGACCCACAGACTTATCGCTTGCACAGAGACCCACAGACTCATCACACAGAGACCCACAGACTCACCACACAGAGACCCATAGACTCATCACTCGCACAGAGAGAAAGATGGAGAGAGAGACCCATAGACTCACCACACAGAGACCCACAGACTCACCACACAGAGACCCACAAACTCACCACACAGAGACCCACAGACCCATCACACAGAGACCCACAGACTCACCACACAGAGACCCACAGACTCACCACACAGAGACCCACAGACTCACCACACAGAGACCCACAGACTCACCACACAGAGACCCACAGACTCACCACACAGAGACCCACAGACTCATCACACAGAGACCCACAGACACACCACACAGAGTCCCACAGACTCACCACACAGAGACCCATAGACTCACCACACAGAGACCCACAGACTCATCACACAGAGACCCACAGACTCACCACACAGAGACCCACAGACTCACCGCACAGAGACCCACAGACTCACCACACAGAGACCCACAGACTCACCACACAGAGACCCATAGACTCATCACATAGACACCCACAGACTCACCACACAGAGACCCACAGACTCACCACACAGAGACCCACAGACTCACCACACAGAGACCCAGAGACTCATCACACAGAGACCCACAGACTCATCACACAGAGACCCACAGACTCACCACACAGAGACTCACAGACTCACTCACACAGAGACCCACAGACTCACCACACAGAGACCCACAGGCTCACCACACAGAGACCCACAGACTCACCACACAGAGACCCACAGACTCATCACACAGAGACCCACAGACTCACCACACAGAGACCCACAGACTCACCACACAGAGACCCACAGACTCATCGCTCGCACAGAGACCCACAGACTCACCACACAGAGACCCACAGACTCATCACACAGAGACCCACAGACTCACCACACAGAGACCCAAAGACTCACCACACAGACCCACAGACTCACCACACAGAGACCCATAGACTCATCACACAGAGACCCACAGACTCATCACACAGAGACCCACAGACTCACCACACAGAGACCCACAGACTCACCACACAGAGACCCACAGACTCACCACACAGAGACCCACAGACTCACCACACAGAGACCCATAGACTCATCACATAGAGACCCACAGACTCACCACACAGAGACCCACAGACTCACCACGCAGAGACCCACAGACTCACCACACAGAGACCCATAGACTCACCACACAGAGACCCATAGACTCATCACACAGAGACCCACAGACTCACCACACAGAGCCCCACAGACTCACCACGCAGAGACCCACAGACTCACCACACAGAGACCCACAGACTCATCACACAGAGACCCATAGACTCATCACACAGAGACCCACAGACTCACCACACAGAGACTCACAGACTCACCACACAGAGACCCACAGACTCACCACACAGAGACCCACAGACTCACCACACAGAGACCCATAGACTCACCACACAGAGACCCATAGACTCATCACACAGAGACTCACAGA
This sequence comes from Petromyzon marinus, assembly GCF_010993605.1. Lineage (NCBI taxonomy): Eukaryota > Metazoa > Chordata > Hyperoartia > Petromyzontiformes > Petromyzontidae > Petromyzon > Petromyzon marinus. Next base: position 171,012 of record NW_022638172.1, on the reverse strand, counting down.
CTCACCACACAGAGACCCATAGACTCATCACACAGAGACCCATAGACTCACCACACAGAGACCCACAGACTCAACACACAGAGACCCACAGACTCACCACACAGAGACCCACAGACTCACCACACAGAGACCCACAGACTAACCACACAGAGACCCACAGACTCACCACACAGAGACCCACAGACTCACCACACAGAGACCCACAGACTCACCACACAGAGACCCACAGACTCACCACACAGAGACCCACAGACTCACCACACAGAGACCCATAGACTCACCACACAGAGACCCATAGACTCATCACACAGAGACTCACAGACTCACCACACAGAGACCCACAGACTCACCACACAGAGACCCACAGACTCACCACACAGAGACCCACAGACTCACCACACAGAGACCCACAGACTCACCACACAGAGACCCATAGACTCATCACATAGAGACCCACAGACTCACCACACAGAGACCCACAGACTCACCACGCAGAGACCCACAGACTCACCACACAGAGACCCATAGACTCACCACACAGAGACCCATAGACTCATCACACAGAGACCCACAGACTCACCACACAGAGACCCACAGACTCACCACGCAGAGACCCACAGACTCACCACACAGAGACCCACAGACTCATCACACAGAGACCCATAGACTCATCACACAGAGACCCACAGACTCACCACACAGAGACTCACAGACTCACCACACAGAGACCCACAGACTCACCACACAGAGACCCACAGACTCACCACACAGAGACCCATAGACTCACCACACAGAGACCCATAGACTCATCACACAGAGACTCACAGACTCACCACACAGAGACCCATAGACTCATCACACAGAGACCCATAGACTCACCACACAGAGACCCACAGACTCAACACACAGAGACTCACAGACTCACCACACAGAGACCCACAGACTAACCACACAGAGACCCACAGACTCACCACACAGAGACTCACAGACTCACCACACAGAGACCCACAGACTAACCACACAGAGACCCACAGACTCACCACACAGAGACCCACAGACTCACCACACAGAGACCCACAGACTCACCACACAGAGACCCACAGACTCACCACACAGAGACCCACAGACTCACCACACAGAGACCCATAGACTCACCACACAGAGACCCATAGACTCATCACACAGAGACTCACAGACTCACCACACAGAGACCCATAGACTCATCACACAGAGACCCATAGACTCACCACACAGAGACCCACAGACTCAACACACAGAGACCCACAGACTCACCACACAGAGACTCACAGACTCACCACACAGAGACCCACAGACTCACCACACAGAGACCCACAGACTCACCACACAGAGACCCACAGACTCACCACACAGAGACCCACAGACTCATCGCTCGCACAGAGACCCACAGACTCATCGCTCGCACAGAGACCCACAGACTCACCACACAGAGACCCACAGACTCACCACACAGAGACCCACAGACTCACCACACAGAGACCCACAGACTCATCGCTCGCACAGAGACCCACAGACTCACCACACAGAGACCCACAGACTCACCACACAGAGAGCCACAGACTCACCACACAGAGACCCACAGACTCACCACACAGAGACCCACAGACTCACCACACAGAGACCCAGAGACTCATCACACAGAGACCCACAGACTCATCACACAGAGACCCATAGACTCACCACACAGAGACCCACAGAGTCATCACACAGAGACCCACAGACTCATCACACAGAGACCCACATACTCACCACACAGAGACCCACAGACTCACCACACAGAGACCCACAGACTCATCGCTCGCACAGAGACCCACAGACTCATCGCTCGCACAGAGACCCACAGACTCACCACACAGAGACCCACAGACTCACCACACAGAGAGCCACAGACTCACCACACAGAGACCCACAGACTCACCACACAGAGACCCACAGACTCACCACACAGAGACCCAGAGACTCATCACACAGAGACCCACAGACTCATCACACAGAGACCCATAGACTCACCACACAGAGACCCACAGAGTCATCACACAGAGACCCACAGACTCATCACACAGAGACCCACATACTCACCACACAGAGACCCATAGACTCATCACTCGCACAGAGAGAAAGATGGAGAGAGAGACCCATAGACTCACCACACAGAGACTCACAGACTCACCACACAGAGACCCATAGACTCATCACACAGAGACCCATAGACTCACCACACAGAGACCCACAGACTCAACACACAGAGACCCACAGACTCACCACACAGAGACCCACAGACTCACCACACAGAGACCCACAGACTCACCACACAGAGACCCACAGACTCACCACACAGAGACCCACAGACTCACCACACAGAGACCCACAGACTCATCGCTCGCACAGAGACCCACAGACTCATCGCTCGCACAGAGACCCACAGACTCACCACACAGAGACCCACAGACTCACCACACAGAGACCCACAGACTCACCACACAGAGACCCACAGACTCACCACACAGAGAGCCACAGACTCACCACACAGAGACCCACAGACTCACCACACAGAGACCCACAGACTCACCACACAGAGACCCAGAGACTCATCACACAGAGACCCACAGACTCATCACACAGAGACCCATAGACTCACCACACAGAGACCCACAGACTCACCACACAGAGACCCACAGACTCAACACACAGAGACCCACATACTCACCACACAGAGACCCATAGACTCATCACTCGCACAGAGAGAAAGATGGAGAGAGAGACCCATAGACTCACCACACAGAGACCCACAGACTCACCACACAGAGACCCACAAACTCACCACACAGAGACCCACAGACTCATCACACAGAGACCCACAGACTCACCACACAGAGACCCACAGACTCACCACACAGAGACCCACAGACTCACCACACAGAGACCCACAGACTCACCACACAGAGACCCACAGACTCACCACACAGAGACCCACAGACTCATCACACAGAGACCCACAGACACACCACACAGAGACCCACAGACTCACCACACAGAGACCCATAGACTCACCACACAGAGACCCACAGACTCATCACACAGAGACCCACAGACTCACCACACAGAGACCCACAGACTCACCGCACAGAGACCCACAGACTCACCACACAGAGACCCACAGACTCACCACACAGAGACCCATAGACTCACCACATAGAAACCCACAGACTCACCACACAGAGACCCACAGCGTCACCACACAGAGACCCACAGACTCACCACACAGAGACCCAGAGACTCATCACACAGAGACCCACAGACTCATCACACAGAGACTCACAGACTCACTCACACAGAGACCCACAGAGTCACCACACAGAGACCCACAGACTCACCACACAGAGACCCAGAGACTCATCACACAGAGACCCACAGACTCACCACACAGAGACTCACAGACTCACTCACACAGAGACCCACAGACTCACCACACAGAGACCCACAGGCTCACCACACAGAGACCCACAAACTCACCACACAGAGACCCACAGACTCATCACACAGAGACCCACAGACTCACCACACAGAGACCCACAGACTCACCACACACAGACCCACAGACTCACCACACAGAGACCCACAGACTCACCACACAGAGACCCATAGACTCATCACATAGAGACCCACAGACTCACCACACAGAGACCCACAGACTCACCACGCAGAGACCCACAGACTCACCACACAGAGACCCATAGACTCACCACACAGAGACCCATAGACTCACCACACAGAGACCCACAGACTCACCACACAGAGCCCCACAGACTCACCACGCAGAGACCCACAGACTCACCACACAGAGACCCATAGACTCACCATACAGAGACCCACAGACTCACCACACAGAGACCCACAGACTCACCACACAGAGACCCACAGACTCACCACACAGAGACCCACACACTCACCACACAGAGACCCAGAGACTCATCACACAGAGACCCACAGACTCATCACACAGAGACCCATAGACTCACCACACAGAGACTCACAGACTCACTCACACAGAAACCCACAGACTCACCACACAGAGACCCACAGACTCAACACACAGAGACCCACAGAGTCATCACACAGAGACCCACAGACTCATCACACAGAGACTCACAGACTCACCACACAGAGACCCACAGACTTATCGCTTGCACAGAGACCCACAGACTCATCACACAGAGACCCACAGACTCACCACACAGAGACCCATAGACTCATCACTCGCACAGAGAGAAAGATGGAGAGAGAGACCCATAGACTCACCACACAGAGACCCACAGACTCACCACACAGAGACCCACAAACTCACCACACAGAGACCCACAGACTCATCACACAGAGACCCACAGACTCACCACACAGAGACCCACAGACTCACCACACAGAGACCCACAGACTCACCACACAGAGACCCACAGACTCACCACACAGAGACCCACAGACTCACCACACAGAGACCCACAGACTCACCACACAGAGACCCACAGACACACCACACAGAGTCCCACAGACTCACCACACAGAGACCCATAGACTCACCACACAGAGACCCACAGACTCATCACACAGAGACCCACAGACTCACCACACAGAGACCCACAGACTCACCGCACAGAGACCCACAGACTCACCACACAGAGACCCACAGACTCACCACACAGAGACCCATAGACTCATCACATAGAAACCCACAGACTCACCACACAGAGACCCACAGACTCACCACACAGAGACCCACAGACTCACCACACAGAGACCCAGAGACTCATCACACAGAGACCCACAGACTCATCACACAGAGACCCATAGACTCACCACACAGAGACTCACAGACTCACTCACACAGAGACCCACAGACTCACCACACAGAGACCCACAGGCTCACCACACAGAGACCCACAAACTCACCACACAGAGACCCACAGACTCATCACACAGAGACCCACAGACTCACCACACAGAGACCCACAGACTCACCACACAGAGACCCACAGACTCATCGCTCGCACAGAGACCCACAGACTCATCACACAGAGACTCACAGACTCATCACACAGAGACCCACAGACTCACCACACAGAGACCCAAAGACTCACCACACAGACCCACAGACTCACCACACAGAGACCCATAGACTCATCACACAGAGACCCACAGACTCACCACACAGAGACCCACAGACTCACCACACAGAGACCCACAGACTCACCACACAGAGACCCACAGACTCACCACACAGAGACCCACAGACTCACCACACAGAGACCCATAGACTCATCACATAGAGACCCACAGACTCACCACACAGAGACCCACAGACTCACCACGCAGAGACCCACAGACTCACCACACAGAGACCCATAGACTCACCACACAGAGACCCATAGACTCATCACACAGAGACCCACAGACTCACCACACAGAGCCCCACAGACTCACCACGCAGAGACCCACAGACTCACCACACAGAGACCCACAGACTCATCACACAGAGACCCACAGACTCACCACACAGAGACCCACAGACTCACCACACAGAGACCCACAGACTCATCGCTCGCACAGAGACCCACAGACTCATCACACAGAGACTCACAGACTCATCACACAGAGACCCACAGACTCACCACACAGAGACCCAAAGACTCACCACACAGAGACCCACAGACTCACCACACAGAGACCCATAGACTCATCACACAGAGACCCACAGACTCACCACACAGAGACCCACAGACTCACCACACAGAGACCCACAGACTCACCACACAGAGACCCACAGACTCACCACACAGAGACCCACAGACTCACCACACAGAGACCCATAGACTCATCACATAGAGACCCACAGACTCACCACACAGAGACCCACAGACTCACCACGCAGAGACCCACAGACTCACCACACAGAGACCCATAGACTCACCACACAGAGACCCATAGACTCATCACACAGAGACCCACAGACTCACCACACAGAGACCCACAGACTCACCACGCAGAGACCCACAGACTCACCACACAGAGACCCATAGACTCACCACACAGAGACCCACAGACTCACCACACAGAGACCCACAGACTCACCACACAGAGACCCACAGACTCACCACACAGAGACCCACAGACTCACCACACAGAGACCCACAGACTCACCACACAGAGACCCACAGACTCACCACACAGAGACCCACAGACTCATCGCTCGCACAGAGACCCACAGACTCACCACACAGAGACCCACAGACTCATCGCTCGCACAGAGACCCACAGACTCACCACACAGAGACCCACAGACTCACCACACAGAGACCCACAGACTCACCACACAGAGACCCACAGACTCACCACACAGAGAGCCACAGACTCACCACACAGAGACCCACAGACTCACCACACAGAGACCCACAGACTCACCACACAGAGACCCAGAGACTCATCACACAGAGACCCACAGACTCATCACACAGAGACCCATAGACTCACCACACAGAGACTCACAGACTCACTCACACAGAAACCCACAGACTCACCACACAGAGACCCACAGGCTCATCACACAGAGACCCACAGAGTCATCACACAGAGACCCACAGACTCATCACACAGAGACTCACAGACTCACCACACAGAGACCCACAGACTTAACGCTTGCACAGAGACCCACAGACTCACCACACAGAGACCCATAGACTCATCACTCGCACAGAGAGAAAGATGGAGAGAGAGACCCATAGACTCACCACACAGAGACCCACAGACTCACCACACAGAGACCCACAAACTCACCACACAGAGACCCACAGACTCATCACACAGAGACCCACAGACTCACCACACAGAGACACACAGACTCACCACACAGAGACCCACAGACTCACCACACAGAGACCCACAGGCTCACCACACAGAGACCCACAAACTCACCACACAGAGACCCAGAGACTCATCACACAGAGACCCACAGACTCATCACACAGAGACCCATAGACTCACCACACAGAGACTCACAGACTCACTCACACAGAGACCCACAGACTCACCACACAGAGACCCACAGGCTCACCACACAGAGACCCACAAACTCACCACACAGAGACCCACAGACTCATCACACAGAGACCCACAGACTCACCACACAGAGACCCACAGACTCACCACACAGAGACCCACAGACTCATCGCTCGCACAGAGACCCATAGACTCATCACATAGAGACCCACAGACTCACCACACAGAGACCCACAGACTCACCACGCAGAGACCCACAGACTCACCACACAGAGACCCATAGACTCACCACACAGAGACCCACAGACTCACCACACAGAGACCCACAGACTCACCACACAGAGACCCACAGACTCACCACGCAGAGACCCACAGACTCACCACACAGAGACCCATAGACTCACCACACAGAGACCCATAGACTCATCACACAGAGACCCACAGACTCACCACACAGAGACCCACAGACTCACCACACAGAGACCCACAGACTCACCACACAGAGACCCATAGACTCACCACACAGAGACCCACAGACTCACCACACAGAGACCCACAGACTCACCACACAGAGACCCACAGACTCACCACACAGAGACCCACAGACTCACCACACAGAGACCCACAGACTCACCACACAGAAACCCACAGACTCACCACACAGAGACTCACAGACTCACCACACAGAGACTCACAGACTCATCACACAGAGACCCACAGACTCACCACACAGAGACCCACAGACTCACCACACAGAGACTCACAGACTCACCACACAGAGACCCACAGACTCGCCACACAGAGACCCACAGACTCACCACACAGAGACCCACAGACTCACCACACAGAGGCTCACAGACTCACCACACAGAGACCCACAGACTCACCACACAGAGACCCATAGACTCATCACCACACAGAGACCCGCAGACTCACCACACACAGACCCACAGACTCACCACACTCACTACACAGAGACCCACAGACTCACCACACAGAGACCCACAGACTCACCACACAGAGGCCCATAGACTCACCACACAGAGACCCACAGACTCACCACACAGAGACCCACAGACTCACCACACAGACCCACAGACTCACCACACAGAGACCCATAGACTCATCACACAGAGACCCACAGACTCACCACACAGAGACCCACAGACTCACCACACAGAGACCCACAGACTCACCACACAGAGACCCACAGACTCACCACACAGAGACCCACAGACTCACCACACAGAGACCCATAGACTCATCACATAGAGACCCACAGACTCACCACACAGAGACCCACAGACTCACCACGCAGAGACCCACAGACTCACCACACAGAGACCCATAGACTCACCACACAGAGACCCATAGACTCATCACACAGAGACCCACAGACTCACCACACAGAGCCCCACAGACTCACCACGCAGAGACCCACAGACTCACCACACAGAGACCCATAGACTCACCACACAGAGACCCACAGACTCACCACACAGAGACCCACAGACTCACCACACAGAGACCCACAGACTCACCACACAGAGACCCACAGACTCACCACACAGAGACCCACAGACTCACCACACAGAGACCCACAGACTCACCACACAGAGACCCACAGACTCATCGCTCGCACAGAGACCCACAGACTCACCACACAGAGACCCACAGACTCATCGCTCGCACAGAGACCCACAGACTCACCACACAGAGACCCACAGACTCACCACACAGAGACCCACAGACTCACCACACAGAGACCCACAGACTCACCACACAGAGAGCCACAGACTCACCACACAGAGACCCACAGACTCACCACACAGAGACCCACAGACTCACCACACAGAGACCCAGAGACTCATCACACAGAGACCCACAGACTCATCACACAGAGACCCACAGACTCACCACACAGAGACCCACAGACTCACCACACAGAGACCCACAGACTCACCACACAGAGACCCACAGGCTCATCACACAGAGACCCACAGAGTCATCACACAGAGACCCACAGACTCATCACACAGAGACTCACAGACTCACCACACAGAGACCCACAGACTTAACGCTTGCACAGAGACCCACAGACTCACCACACAGAGACCCATAGACTCATCACTCGCACAGAGAGAAAGATGGAGAGAGAGACCCATAGACTCACCACACAGAGACCCACAGACTCACCACACAGAGACCCACAAACTCACCACACAGAGACCCACAGACTCATCACACAGAGACCCACAGACTCACCACACAGAGACCCAGGGACTCATCACACAGAGACCCACAGACTCATCACACAGAGACCCATAGACTCACCACACAGAGACTCACAGACTCACTCACACAGAGACCCACAGACTCACCACACAGAGACCCACAGGACTCACCACACAGAGACCCACAGACTCACCACACAGAGACCCACAGACTCACCACACAGAGACCCACAGACTCACCACACAGAGACCCACAGACTCACCACACAGAGACCCACAGACTCATCGCTAGCACAGAGACCCATAGACTCATCACATAGAGACCCACAGACTCACCACACAGAGACCCACAGACTCACCACAGCAGAGACCCACAGACTCACCACACAGAGACCCATAGACTCACCACACAGAGACCCACAGACTCACCACACAGAGACCCACAGACTCACCACACAGAGACCCACAGACTCACCACACAGAGACCCACAGACTCACCACACAGAGACCCATAGACTCACCACACAGAGACCCATAGACTCATCACACAGAGACCCACAGACTCACCACACAGAGACCCACAGACTCACCACACAGAGACCCACAGACTCACCACACAGAGACCCATAGACTCACCACACAGAGACCCACAGACTCACCACACAGAGACCCACAGACTCACCACACAGAGACCCACAGACTCACCACACAGAGACCCACAGACTCACCACACAGAGACCCACAGACTCACCACACAGAGACCCACAGACTCACCACACAGAGACTCACAGACTCACCACACAGAGACTCACAGACTCATCACACAGAGACCCACAGACTCACCACACAGAGACCCACAGACTCACCACACAGAGACTCACAGACTCACCACACAGAGACACACAGACTCACCACACAGAGACCCACAGACTCACCACACAGAGACCCACAGACTCACCACACAGAGACTCACAGACTCACCACACAGAGACCCACAGACTCACCACACAGAGACCCATAGACTCATCACCACACAGAGACCCGCAGACTCACCACACACAGACCCACAGACTCACCACACTCACTACACAGAGACCCACAGACTCACCACACAGAGACCCACAGACTCACCACACAGAGGCCCATAGACTCACCACACAGAGACCCACAGACTCACCACACAGAGACCCACAGACTCACCACACAGGGACCCACAGACTCACCACACAGAGACTCACAGACTCACCACACAGAGACTCACAGACTCATCACACAGAGACCCACAGACTCACCACACAGACCCACAGACTCATCACACAGAGACCCACAGACTCACCACACACAGAGACTCACAGACTCACCACACAGAGACCCACAGACTCACCACACAGAGACCCACAGACTCACCACACAGAGACCCAGAGACTCATCACACAGAGACCCACAGACTCATCACACAGAGACCCATAGACTCACCACACAGAGACTCACAGACTCACTCACACAGAGACCCACAGACTCACCACACAGAGACCCACAGGCTCACCACACAGAGACCCACAAACTCACCACACAGAGACCCACAGACTCACCACACAGAGACCCACAGACTCACCACACACAGACCCACAGACTCACCACACAGAGACCAACAGACTCACCACACAGAGACCCATAGACTCATCACATAGAGACCCACAGACTCACCACACAGAGACCCACAGACTCACCACGACAGAGACCCACAGACTCACCACACAGAGACCCATAGACTCACCACACAGAGACCCACAGACTCACCACACAGAGACCCAGAGACTCATCACACAGAGACCCACAGACTCATCACACAGAGACCCATAGACTCACCACACAGAGACTCACAGACTCACTCACACAGAAACCCACAGACTCACCACACAGAGACCCACAGGACTCATCACACAGAGACCCACAGAGTCATCACACAGAGACCCACAGACTCATCACACAGAGACTCACAGACTCACCACACAGAGACCCACAGACTTAACGCTTGCACAGAGACCCACAGACTCATCACACAGAGACCCACAGACTCACCACACAGAGACCCATAGACTCATCACTCGCACAGAGAGAAAGATGGAGAGAGAGACCCATAGACTCACCACACAGAGACCCACAGACTCACCACACAGAGACCCACAAACTCACCACACAGAGACCCACAGACTCATCACACAGAGACCCACAAACTCACCACACAGAGACCCACAGACTCACCACACAGAGACCCACAGACTCACCACACAGAGACCCACAGACTCACCACACAGAGACCCACAGACTCACCACACAGAGACCCACAGACTCATCACACAGAGACCCACAGACACACCACACAGAGACCCACAGACTCACCACACAGAGACCCATAGACTCACCACACAGAGACCCACAGACTCATCACACAGAGACCCACAGACTCACCACACAGAGACCCACAGACTCACCGCACAGAGACCCACAGACTCACCACACAGAGACCCACAGACTCACCACACAGAGACCCATAGACTCATCACATAGAAACCCACAGACTCACCACACAGAGACCCACAGACTCACCACACAGAGACACACAGACTCACCACACAGAGACCCAGAGACTCATCACACAGAGACCCACAGACTCATCACACAGAGACCCATAGACTCACCACACAGAGACTCACAGACTCACTCACACAGAGACCCACAGACTCACTACACAGAGACCCACAGACTCACCACACAGAGACCCACAGACTCATCGCTCGCACAGAGACCCATAGACTCATCACATAGAGACCCACAGACTCACCACACAGAGACCCACAGACTCACCACGCAGAGACCCACAGACTCACCACACAGAGACCCATAGACTCACCACACAGAGACCCATAGACTCATCACACAGAGACCCACAGACTCACCACACAAAGCCCCACAGACTCACCACGCAGAGACCCACAGACTCACCACACAGAGACCCACAGACTCATCACGCAGAGACCCATAGACTCACCACACAGAGACCCACAGACTCACCACACAGAGACCCACAGACTCATCACACAGAGACCCACAGACTCACCACACAGAGACCCATAGACTCATCACTCGCACAGAGAGAAAGATGGAGAGAGAGACCCATAGACTCACCACACAGAGACCCACAGACTCACCACACAGAGACCCACAAACTCACCACACAGAGACCCATAGACTCATCACACAGAGACCCACAGACTCACCACACAGAGACCCACAGACTCACCACACAGAGACCCACAGACTCACCACACAGAGACCCACAGACTCACCACACAGAGACCCACAGACTCACCACACAGAGACCCACAGACTCATCACACAGAGACCCACAGACACACCACACAGAGACCCACAGACTCACCACACAGAGACCCATAGACTCACCACACAGAGACCCACAGACTCATCACACAGAGACCCACAGACTCACCACACAGAGACCCACAGACTCACCAGCACAGAGACCCACAGACTCACCACACAGAGACCCACAGACTCACCACACAGAGACCCATAGACTCATCACATAGATACCCACAGACTCACCACACAGAGACCCACAGACTCACCACACAGAGACACACAGACTCACCACACAGAGACCCAGAGACTCATCACACAGAGACCCACAGACTCATCACACAGAGACCCATAGACTCACCACACAGAGACTCACAGACTCACTCACACAGAGACACACAGACTCACCACACAGAGACCCACACTCACCACACAGAGACCCACAGACTCACCACATAGAGACCCACAGACTCATCACACAGAGACCCACAGACTCACCACACAGAGACCCACAGACTCACCACACAGAGACCCACAGACTCATCGCTCGCACAGAGACCCATAGACTCATCACATAGAGACCCACAGACTCACCACACAGAGACCCACAGACTCACCACAGCAGAGACCCACAGACTCACCACACAGAGACCCATAGACTCACCACACAGAGACCCATAGACTCATCACACAGAGACCCACAGACTCACCACACAGAGCCCCACAGACTCACCACAGCAGAGACCCACAGACTCACCACACAGAGACCCATAGACTCACCACACAGAGACCCACAGACTCACCACACAGAGACCCACAGACTCACCACACAGAGACCCACAGACTCACCACACAGAGACCCATAGACTCATCACATAGAGACCCACAGACTCACCACACAGAGACCCACAGACTCACCACGCAGAGACCCACAGACTCACCACACAGAGACCCATAGACTCACCACACAGAGACCCATAGACTCATCACACAGAGACCCACAGACTCACCACACATAGCCCCACAGACTCACCACGCAGAGACCCACAGACTCACCACACAGAGACCCATAGACTCACCACACAGAGACCCACAGACTCACCACACAGAGACCCACAGACTCACCACACAGAGACCCACAGACTCACCACACAGAGACCCACAGACTCACCACACAGAGACCCACAGACTCACCACACAGAAACCCACAGACTCACCACACAGAGACTCACAGACTCACCACACAGAGACTCACAGACTCATCACACAGAGACCCACAGACTCACCACACAGAGACCCACAGACTCACCACACAGAGACTCACAGACTCACCACACAGAGACTCACAGACTCACCACACAGAGACTCACAGACTCATCACACAGAGACCCACAGACTCATCACACAGAGACCCATAGACTCATCACACAGAGACCCATAGACTCACCACACAGAGACCCACAGACTCGCCACACAGAGACCCACAGACTCACCACACAGAGACCCACAGACTCACCACACAGAGGCTCACAGACTCACCACACAGAGACCCACAGACTCACCACACAGAGACCCATAGACTCATCACCACACAGAGACCCACAGACTCACCACACACAGACCCACAGACTCACCACACTCACTACACAGAGACCCACAGACTCACCACACAGAGACCCACAGACTCACCACACAGAGGCCCATAGACTCACCACACAGAGACCCACAGACTCACCACACAGAGACCCACAGACTCACCACACAGAGACCCACAGACTCACCACACAGAGACTCACAGACTCATCACACAGAGACTCACAGACTCATCACACAGAGACTCACAGACTCACCACACAGACCCACAGACTCATCACACAGAGACCCACAGACTCACCACACACAGAGACTCACAGACTCACCACACAGAGACTCACAGACTCATCATACAGAGACCCACAGACTCACCACACAGAGACTCACAGACTCACCACACAGAGACTCACAGACTCACCACACAGAGACTCACAGACTCACCACACAGAGACTCACAGACTCATCACACAGAGACCCACAGACTCATCACACAGAGACCCATAGACTCATCACACAGAGACCCATAGACTCACCACACAGAGACCCACAGACTCGCCACACAGAGACCCACAGACTCACCACACAGAGACCCACAGACTCACCACACAGAGGCTCACAGACTCACCACACAGAGACCCACAGACTCACCACACAGAGACCCATAGACTCATCACCACACAGAGACCCACAGACTCACCACACACAGACCCACAGACTCACCACACTCACTACACAGAGACCCACAGACTCACCACACAGAGACCCACAGACTCACCACACAGAGGCCCATAGACTCACCACACAGAGACCCACAGACTCACCACACAGAGACCCACAGACTCACCACACAGAGACCCACAGACTCACCACACAGAGACTCACAGACTCACCACACAGAGACTCACAGACTCATCACACAGAGACCCACAGACTCACCACACAGACCCACAGACTCATCACACAGAGACCCACAGACTCACCACACACAGAGACTCACAGACTCACCACACAGAGACTCACAGACTCATCACACAGAGACCCACAGACTCACCACACAGAGACTCACAGACTCACCACACAGAGACCCACAGACTCACCACACAGAGACCTACAGACTCACCACACTCACTCACACAGAGACTCACAGACTCACCACACAGAGACCCACAGACTCACCACACAGAGACCCATAGACTCACCACACAGACACCCACAGACTCACCACACAGAGACCCACAGACTCATCACACAGAGACCCAGAGACTCACCCCACAGACACCCACAGACTCACCACACAGAGACCCACAGACTCACCACACAGAGACCCATAGACTCACCACACAAAGACCCATAGACTCACCACACAGAGACCCACAGTCTCACCACACAGAGACCAACAGACTCATCACACTCACTACACAGAGACCCACAGACTCACCACATTCACCACACAGAGACCCACAGACTCACCACACAGAGACCCATAGACTCACCACACAGAGACCCACAGACCCACAGACTCACTACACTCACCACACTCACCACACTCACTCACACAGAGACCCACAGACTCACCACACAGAGACCCACACTCACCACACAGAGACCCACAGACTCACCACACAGAGACCCACAGACTCACCACACAGAGACCCACAGACTCACCACACAGACACCCACAGACTCATCACACAGAGACCCACAGACTCACCACACAGAGACCCACAGACTCACCACACAGAGACCCACAGACACACCACACAGAGACCCACAGACTCACCACACAGAGACCCACAGACTCACCACACTCACCACACAGACACCCACAGACTCACCACACAGACACCCACAGACTCACCACACAGAGACCCACAGACTCACCACACTCACCCCACAGAGACCCACAGACCCACACACTCACTCACACAGAGACCCACAGACTCACCACACTCACCACACTCACTCACACAGAGACCCACTAACCCCGCCCACCATGTGTGTCTCCCCCCGTTAGATTAACAGCCTCATCAAGGAGAGAGAGGCCTATGCCCCAGGCTCGGAGTACCACCGCTGCAAAGAGATGTCCGAGTACTCCAGCACCCTCTGCCGTGACCTCTACCTGTACCCTGGTCTCCCCGGCAACCGGAACCACGCCTCCGCCCCCTAGGTCTCCGTGGCGACCGTAGACATGGCGTCGGTCGCCTAGGTCTCCGTGGCGACCGGAGACATGGCGTCGGTCGCCTAGGTCTCCGTGGCGACCGTGGACATGGAGTCGGTCGCCTAGGTCTCCGTGGCGACCGTAGACATGGCGTCGGTCGCCTAGGTCTCCGTGGCGACCGTAGACATGGCGTCGGTCGCCCAGGTCTCCGTGGCGACCGTAGACATGGCGTAGGTCGCCTAGGTTGTTAACTCTAGGCCTCGTCTTAACTCTAGACCTAGGGTTAACTCTCGTGTTAACTTTAGACCTATTCTTAACTATAGTCTTAACTCTAGACCTCGAGTTAACTCTAGACATAGTGTTAACTCTAGACCTAGTGTTAACTCTAGTGTTAACTGTAGACCTAGCGTTAACTCTAGACCTAGTCTTAACTCTAGACCTAGTGTTAACTCTAGACCTAGTGTTAACTCTAGAACTCGTGTTAACTCTAGAACTCGTGTTAACTCTTGTGTTAACTCTAGTGTTAACTCGACCTAGTGTTAACTCTAGACCTCGTGTTAACTCTAGACCTAGTGTTAACTCTAGACCTCGTGTTAACTCTAGACCTAGTGTTAACTCTAGACCTCGTGTTAACTCTAGACCTAGTGTTAACTCTAGACCTAGTGTTAACTCGACCTAGTGTTAACTCTAGACCTAGTGTTAACTCTAGACCTCGTGTTAACTCTAGACCTAGTGTTAACTCTAGACCTAGTGTTAACTCTTGTGTTAACTCTAGTGTTAACTAGACCTAGTGTTAACTCTAGACCTCGAGTTAACTCTAGACCTAGTGTTAACTCTAGACCTCGTGTTAACTCTAGACCTAGTGTTAACTCTAGACCTCGTGTTAACTCTAGATCTAGTGTTAACTCTAGACCTAGTGTTAACTCTAGACCTCGTGTTAACTCTAGACCTCGTGTTAACTTTTGTGTTAACTCTAGACCTAGTGTTAACTCTAGTGTTAACTCTAGACCTCGTGTTAACTCTAGACCTAGTGTTAACTCTAGACCTAGTTGTTAACTCTAGTGTTAACTCTAGACCTCGTGTTAACTCTAGACCTAGTGTTAACTCTAGACCTAGTGTTAACTCTATACCTAGTGTTAACTCTAGACCTCGTGTTAACTCTAGACCTCGTGTTAACTCTAGACCTAGTGTTAACTCTAGACCTAGTGTTAACTCTAGACCTACTGTTAACTCTAGACCTCGTGTTAACTCTAGACCTAGTGTTAACTCTAGGCCTCGTGTTAACTCTAGATCTAGTGTTAACTCTAGACCTAGTGTTAACTCTAGACCTCGTGTTAACTCTAGACCTCGTGTTAACTCTAGACCTCGTGTTAACTCTAGACCTCGTGTTAACTCTAGTGTTAACTAGACCTAGTGTTAACTCTAGACCTAGTGTTAACTCTAGACCTCGTGTTAACTCTAGTGTTAACTAGACCTAGTGTTAACTCTAGACCTAGTGTTAACTCTAGACCTAGCGTTAACTCTAGACCTAGTGTTAACTCTAGACCTCGTCTTAACTCTAGACCTCGTGTTAACTCTAGACCTCGTGTTAACTCTAGACCTAGTGTTAACTCTAGACCTCGTGTTAACTCTAGATCTAGCGTTAACTCTAGACCTAGTGTTAACTCTAGTGTTAACTCTAGACCTAGTGTTAACTCTAGACCTAGTGTTAACTAGACCTAGTGTTAACTCTAGACCTAGTGTTAACTCTAGACCTCGTGTTAACTCTAGACCTAGTGTTAACTCTAGACCTAGTGTTAACTCTAGACCTCGTCTTAACTCTAGTGTTAACTCTAGACCTCGTCTTAACTCTAGACCTAGCGTTAACTCTAGACCTAGCGTTAACTCTAGACCTAGTGTTAACTCTAGACCTCGTCTTAACTTTAGACCTAGTGTTAACTCTAGACCTAGTGTTAACTCTAGACCTAGCGTTAACTCTAGACCTCGTGTTAACTCTAGACCTAGTGTTAACTCTAGACCTAGTGTTAACTCTAGACCTAGTGTTAACTCTAGACTTCGTCTTAACTTTAGACCTAGGGTTAACTCTCGTGTTAACTTTAAACCTATTCTTAACTGTAGTCTTAACTCTAGACCTCGTCTTAACTCTAGACCTAGTCTTAACTCTAGACCTAGTGTCAACTCTAGACCTAGCGTTAACCCTTGTTTTAACCCTAGGCCTAGTCTCAACTCTAGACTCAACTCTAGCCTCCTAGACACAAGCAGTAGACCAAGGCCTTACACCTAAACCCTGGACCTGGCCTCTAAACCAGGCCCAACCTTCGACCTCAGACTGAAATTGAGACCAAATCTAGACCAAGGCTTAGCCCCTTGACCTGAACCCCAGCCATCAACGTGCGGACCAAAATTCTCACCCTAAGTGAGCTCATTCCTAGCCCCAAACTCCCAACCCTAGCCTAGGCCTATCCCTAACCCTAAAACCTAACCCTAGACCATTCACTATATCTAACCCTAGACCTATCCCTACCCTAGACTATCTCTAGGCCTATCCCTAGACCTATTCCAAGACCCCCTCCCTGAACCTAGACTAATCTTAGACCTATTCATTGACCTATCCCTGAGCCTAGACTAACCCTAGGCCTATCCCTGAGCCTAGACTAACCCTAGGCCTATCCCTGAGCCTAGACTAACCCTAGGCCTATCCCTGAGCCTAGACTAACCCTAGGCCTATCCCTGAGCCTAGACTAACCCTAGGCCTATTCCTGAGCCTAGACTAACCCTAGGCCTATCCCTGAGCCTAGACTAACCCTAGGCCTATCCCTGAACCTAGACTAACCCTAGGCCTATCCCTGAGCCTAGACTAACCCTAGGCCTATTCCTGAGCCTAGACTAACCCTAGGCCTATCCCTGAGCCTAGACTAACCCTAGGCCTATTCCTGAGCCTAGACTAACCCTAGGCCTATCCCTGAGCCTAGACTAACCCTAGGCCTATCCCTGAGCCTAGACTAACCCTAGGCCTATCCCTGAACCTAGACTAACCCTAGGCCTATTCCTGAGCCTAGACTAACCCTAGGCCTATCCCTGAGCCTAGACTAACCCTAGACCTATCCCTGAACCTAGACTAACCCTAGACCTATCCTTGAACCTAGACTAACCCTAGGCCTATCCCTGAGCCTAGACTAACCCTAGGCCTATCCCTGAGCCTAGACTAACCCTAGGTCTATCCCTGAACCTAGACTAACCCTAGGCCTATCCCTGAACCTAGACTAACCCTAGGCCTATTCCTGAGCCTAGACTAACCCTAGGCATATTCCTAGACCTATCCCTGAACCTAGACTAACCATAAGCCTATCCCTGAACCTAGACTAACCCTAGGCCTATCCCTGAGCCTAGACTAACCCTAGGCCTATCCCTGAACCTAGACTAACCCTAGGCCTATCCCTGAACCTAGACTAACCCTAGGCCTATTCATAGACCTATCCTTGAACCTAGACTAACCCTAGGCCTATCCCTGAACCTAGACTAACCCTAGGCCTATTCCTGAGCCTAGACTAACCCTAGGCCTATCCCTGAACCTAGACTAACCCTAGGCCTATCCCGGAGCCTAGACTAACGCTAGGCCTATCCCTGAACCTAGACTAACCCTAGGCCTATTCCTGAACCTAGACTAACCCTAGGCCTATCCCTGAGCCTAGACTAACCCTAGGCCTATCCCTGAACCTAGACTAACCCTATGCCTATTCCTGAACCTAGACTAACCCTAGGCCTATCCCTGAGCCTAGACTAATCCTAGGCCTATCCCTGAACCTAGACTAACCCTAGGCCTATCCCTGAACCTAGACTAGCCCTAGGCCTATTCCTGAGCCTAGACTAACCCTAGGCCTATCCCTGAGCCTAGACTAATCCTAAGCCTATCCCTGAACCTAGACTAACCCTAGGCCTATCCCTGAGCCTAGACTAACCCTAGGCCTATCCCTGAGCCTAGACTAACCCTAGGCCTATTCCTGAGCCTAGACTAACCCTAGGCCTATCCCTGAGCCTAGACTAACCCTAGGCCTATCCCTGAGCCTAGACTAACCCTAGGCCTATCCCTGAGCCTAGACTAACCCTAGGCCTATCCCTGAACCTAGACTAACCCTAGGCCTATTCCTGAACCTAGACTAACCCTAGGCCTATTCATAGACCTATCCTTGAACCTAGACTAACCCTAGGTCTATCCCTGAACCTAGACTAACCCTAGGCCTATCTCTGAGCCTAGACTAACCCTAGGCCTATCCCTGAACCTAGACTAACCCTAGGCCTATCCCTGAGCCTAGACTAACCCTAGGCCTATCCCTGAGCCTAGACTAATCCTAGGCCTATCCCTGAGCCTAGACTAACCCTAGGCCTATCCCTGAACCTAGACTAACCCTAGGCCTATCCCTTTCCATCGACCACCCTGCGTACAAAGACAAAGATCCCCCGTGTAGCCCCTGAACGTACTGCTGGGCCAAGTGCTGTTAGGAGCGCTGTGGCCTTGGGGTGGGTGGCCAGCAACCACCACCGCCGCCACGCCCGGCCGACTGTCTCTCTCCCGCAGTGCTGGTGATGATTGCTGCTGCCAAACCACGTGTTGTACTGCTGTGCCAGGCTAGGTGCAGGAGGAGGAGGAGGTCACGGGACAGACCCGGCAGGTGGCACGTGTTGTGTACTGCTGTGCCAGGCTAGGTGCATGAGGAGGAGGTCACGGGACAGACCCGGCAGGTGGCACGGGTTGTGTACTGCTGTGCCAGGCTAGGTGCATGAGGAGGAGGTCACGGGACAGACCCGGCAGGTGGCACGTGTTGTGTACTGCTGTGCCAGGCTAGGTGCAGGAGGAGGAGGAGGTCACGGGACAGACCCGGCAGGTGCCACGTGTCGACTGACTGAGATGACTGGCTGATGCACCACCTGTGCCCCCTACTGTGCCAACCTGCTGCGCTTTAGCCACCCGGCGCTCCGCTCGTTGTTGTGAGCGTCGCTCCTCCGCCCTCCGTTGTTGTTGGGAGGGCGACTGCCTCCAACCGCCCAGTAGCATCCTTCACGAGCCTCCTCCACAGAGGCCGATCTTGACCACCGCTGGTACCGGTCATCGGCAAGTCCACTCAGCTCCACGTCCTCCCGTAACCACGTCACTCCGTCTCTTCTCTAAGCCCCGTGCCGTTTAGCCCCCTTAGCCCCCTCGATCCGGCCGAACAAGAACCGTTTGCGTATCGAACGTAGCCTCGTCCCAGCTGATGGCGATTTGCTCGTGGCTTGGCCTGTTCTTTGAATTTCTCTACCTACTGGATTCCTGCAGGGTCCCAAAAAGCTTCAGGTGAGGATTGGAAAGCTGTTAAAATTGTGTTTCTGTGCTTGCCAACTGCAAGCTCCTTTGCTGCAGTGAGCGACCTGGCCCTCATGAATGATTAAGGCAGCTCGACCAAGGGGATTATCACGTTGGAACAGGGAACCCGTGAAATATCCACGCCGTGACCACCACTGTGAGAGAGAGAGACAGAGAGAGAGACGCAGACTTCAAACGTACAGCGGTAGCAGGCATCGTCAGGGGGTCTGGATCGAACCCACGATTTCCTGCGTACGTGGCGAGGTAGTCAACATTCCTAGCCACCGTGGCAAGTCCACTCAGCTGCACATTCTCCTGTATCAGTCCATCTGACTTACCCACCCACCCGCTCACACATCCACTCACCCACCCACTCACTCACCCCATTCACCCACCCCACTCGCCCACCCACTCACTCACCCCATTCACCCACCCACTCACTCACTGACTCACTCACTCACTCACCCACCCCACTCACCCACCCACTCACCCACTCACTCACCCACTCACCCACCCACTCACTCACCCACTCACCCACCCACTCACTCACCCACCCCACTCGCCCATTCACTCACCCCATTTACCCACCGACTCACCCACCCACTCACCCACTCACTCACCCCACTCACTCACCCACTCACTCACCCACCCACTCACTCACCCACTCACTCACCCACCAACCCCACCCACTCAATCACTCACCCACCAACCCCACTCACCCACTCACCCACCCACTCACTCACCCACCCACTCACCCACCCACTCACCCACCCACTCTCTCACCCACTCACCCACGCACTCACCCACCCACTCACTCACCCACTCACCCGACTCACTCACCCACCCACTCACTCACCCACTCACTCACCCACCCACTCACTCACTCACCCACTCACCCACCCACTCACCCACTCACCCACTCACCCACCCACTCACCCACCCACCCACTCACTCACCCACTCACCCACTCACCCACTCACTCACCCACTCACTCACCCACCCCATTCACTCACCCACTCACCCACCCCACTCACTCACCCACCCACTCACCCACTCACCCACCCACTCACTCACCCACTCACTCACCCACTCACTCACTCACCCACTCTAAACCATCACCCATAGGCAGCTCACAATGGATCGCTACACACTCACGTGGTCCATTGGTTGCGTGCAACCCCCCGAAATTGCGTGCAACTCCCGGATTGCGTGCAACTCCCGGATTGCGTGCAACTCCCGGATTGCGTGCAACCCCCCGATTGCGTGCAACTCTGCGATTGCGTGCAACGTGTACGGATCTCTGTGAGCGCGTTGCGAGCAACTTTTTAATTACCTGCTGCAACCGGAGCTGCTTGTGTCAAGGCGATTTGCAAATCGTGTAGTCGGTGAGTTAACGAGTTAGCAAGCTAGTTAGTTAGTTCACGAGTTAGTAAACTAGTTAGTTCACGAGTTAGTAAACTAGTTAGTTCACGAGTTAGTGAACTAGTTAGTTAATGAGTTAGCGAACTTGTTAGTTCACGAGTTAGTAAACTAGTTAGTTCACGAGTTAGTAAACTAGTTAGTTAGCGAACTTGTTAGTTAGTTCACGTGTTAGTAAACTAGTTAGTTCACGAGTTAGTAAACTAGTTAGTTAGCGAACTTGTTAGTTAGTTCACGAGTTAGCAAACTAGTTAGTTAACGAGTTAGCGAACTAGTTAGTTAACGAGTTAGCGAACTTGTTAGTTAACGAGTTAGCAAACTAGTTAACAAGTTAGCAAACTAGTTAGTCCATGTATTAGCAAACTAGTTAGTTAACAAGTTAGCAAACTTGTTAGTTCACGAGTTAGCGAACTAGTTGGTTAACAAGTTAGCAAACTAGTTGGTTAACGAGTTAGCAAACTAGTTAATGAGTTCGCAAACTAGTTGGTTAACGAGTTAGCAAATTAGTTAATGAGTTAGCAAACTAGTTATTTAACGAGTTAGCAAACTAGTTAGTTAACGAGTTAGCGGAATAGTTAGTTCACAAGTTAGCAAACTAGTTAACGAGTTAGCAAACTAGTTGGTTAACGAGTTAGCGAACTAGTTAACGAGGTAGCGAAATTGTTAGTTAGTTCACGAGTTGGCAAACTAGTTAATGAGTTAGCAAACTAGTTGGTTAACGAGTTAGCAAATTAGTTAATGAGTTAGCAAATTAGTTATTTAACGAGTTAGCAAACTAGTTGGCTAATGAGTTAGCAAACTAGTTAGTTAACGAGTTAGCGAAATTGATAGTTCACGAGTTAGCAAACTAGTTAGTTAACGAGTTAGCGAAATTGTTAGTTAGTTCACCAGTTAGCAAACTAGTTAGTTAACGAGTTAGCAAACTAGTTGGTTAACGAGATAGCAAACTAGTTAGTTAACGAGTTAGCGAACTAGTTAACGAGGTAGCGAAATTGTTAGTTCACGAGTTGGCAAACTAGTTAGTTAACGTGTTAGCAAACTAGTTAACGTATTAGCAAACTAGTTAATGAGTTAGCGAACTAGTTGGTTAACGAGTTAGCAAACTAGTTGGTTAACGAGTTGGCAAACTAGTTGGTTAACGAGTTAGCGAACTAGTTAGTTAACGAGTTAGCGAACTAGTTAGTTAACGAGTTAGCGAACTAGTTAGTTAACGAGTTCGCGAGCCAGTCAAGGAGTTCGCGAACTAGTTAGTTAATGAAGGAGTTAGCGAACTAGTTAGTTACCGAGTTAGCGAACTAGTTAGCTAACGAGTTAGCGAACTAGTTAGTTACCGAGTTAGCGAACTAGTTAGTTAACGGGCTAGCGAACTAGTTAGTTAATGAAGGAGTTAGCGAACTAGTTAGCTAACGAGTTAGCGAACTAGTTAGTTACCGAGTTAGCGAACTAGTTAGCTAACGAGTTAGCGAACTAGTTAGTTAACGGGCTAGCGAACTAGTTAGTTACCGAGTTAGCGAACTAGTTAGTTAACGGATCAGCGAACTAGTTAGTTAACGAGTTAGCAAACTAGTTAGTTAACGAGTTAGTTAACGAGTTAGCAAACGAGTTAGTCAGCAAACTAGTTAACGAGTTAGTGAGCGAACTAGTTAGTTAACGAGTTAGTTGGTTAACGAGTTAGTGAACTAGTTAGTGAACGGGTTAGTTAACGAGTTAGTGAACTAGTTAGCGAACTAGTTAGTGAACTAGTTGGTGAACGGGTTAGTTAGCAAACGAGTTAGTTAACGAGTTAGCGAACTAGATAGTTAGTGAACGAGTTAGTCAACGAGTTGGTTAACAAGTTAGTTAACAAGTTAGTTAACGAACTAGTTAACGAGTTAGCGAACTAGTTAGCTAACGAGTTAGCGAACTAGTTAAGGAGTGAGCGAACTAGTTAAGGAGTGAGCGAACTAGTTAGTTAACGAGTTAGCGAACTAGTTAGTTAAGGTGTGAGCGAACTAGTTAGCAGGTTAACGGGTTAGTTAGTGAACGAGTTGGTTAACGGGTTAGTTAGCGAACGAGTTAGTTGGTTAAACTCTAGGGGGTGTGTAAAGTTTGCCGCGAAATGTTTTTATACCCAAATGTTTCTTGTTATCGAGCTGTTTTAAAGGGACCATTATCGATGATGATTGGTTAGCGCACTGTGTGTGTGTGTGGAGTGGTGGTGCGGTGGTTAGCACACTGTGTGTGTGTGTGGGGAGTGGTGGTGCAGTGGTTAGCGCACTGTGTGTGTGTGTGGGGAGTGGTGGTGCAGTGGTTAGCGCACTGTGTGTGTGAGTGTGGGGAGTGGTGGTGCAGTGGTTAGCGCACTGTGTGTGTGTGAGGAGTGGTGGTGCAGTGGTTAGCGCACTGTGTGTGTGTGTGTGGGGAGTGGTGGTGCAGTGGTTAGCGCACTGTGTGTGAGTGGGGAATGGTGGTGCAGTGGTTAGCGCACTGTGTGTGTGAGTGTGGGGAGTGGTGGTGCAGTGGTTAGCGCACTGTGTGTGTGAGTGGGGAGTGGTGGTGCAGTGGTTAGCGCACTGTGTGTGTGAGTGGGGAGTGGTGGTGCAGTGGTTAGCGCACTGTGTGTGTGTGAGGAGTGGTGGTGCAGTGGTTAGCGCACTGTGTGTGTGTGTGGGGAGTGGTGGTGCAGTGGTTAGCGCACTGTGTGTGTGTGTGGGGAGTGGTGGTGCAGTGGTTAGCGCACTGTGTGTGTGTGAGGAGTGGTGGTGCAGTGGTTAGCGCACTGTGTGTGTGTGAGGAGTGGTGGTGCAGTAGTTAGCGCACTGTGTGTGTGTGTGGGGAGTGGTGGTGCAGTGGTTAGCGCACTGTGTGTGTGGGGAGCGGTGGTGCAGTGGTTAGCGCATTGTGTGTGTGGGGAGTGGTGGTGCAGTGGTTAGCGCACTGTGTGTGTGAGTGGGGAGTGGTGGTGCAGTGGTTAGCGCACTGTGTGTGTGGGGAGTGGTGCTGCAGTGGTTAGCGCACTGTGTGGGGAGTGGTAGTGCACGACACACACACTACACACACGTTGACACAGACACTACACTCACTACACACACTACACACACTACACACACACTACACACACACTCACACTACACACACACGACACACACACTACACACACGTTGACACAGACACTACACACACTACACACACACTGCACACACACTCACACTACACACACACTACACACACACTACACACACACTCACACTACACACACACTACACACACGTTGACAGACACCACACACACTACACACACTCACACTACACACACACTACACACACTACACACGTTTACACACACACTACACACACACGTTGACAAAGACACCACACACACTCACACTACACACACACACTACACACACTACACACACACACGTTGACACAGACACCACACACACTACACACACACTACACACACAGTACACACACTACACACACTTACACGTTGACACACACACCACACACACTACACACACTACACACACACCACACACACACTACACACACGTTGACACAGACACCACACACACTACACACACTACACACACACTACACACACACTACACACACTACACACACACACTACACACACTCTACACACACACTACACACACACTTACACGTTGACACAGACACCACACACACTACACACACGTTGACACAGACACCACACACACTACACACACTACACACACACTACACAGTACACACACTACACACACTACACACACACACTACACACACACTACACAGTACACACTACACACACACACTACGCACACACTACACACAGGTTGACACAGACACCACACACACTACACTACACACACACTACACAAACTACACACACACTACACACACACGTTGACACAGACACCACACACACTACACACTACACACACACTCACACTACACACACACTACACACACTTACACGTTGACACACTACACACACTACACACACACACTCACACTACACACACACTACACACACTACACACACACTTACACGTTGACACAGACACCACACACACTACACACACTACACACACACACTACACACACTACACACACTACACACACACACTACACACACTACACACACACTCACACTACACACACGTTGACACAGACACCACACACACCTCCACTTTAAATAGCCACCTCACCATCCCCCTTGAGGCTCAATTTCCTGTCCTGTGGTGCCCTGAATCCCCTTTCACAGTCACCACACAGAGACCCACAGACTCACCACACAGAGACCCATAGACTCATCACACAGAGACCCACAGTCTCACCACACAGAGACCCATAGACTCATCACACAGAGACCCACAGACTCACCACACAGAGAACCACAGACTCACCACACAGAGACCCATAGACTCACCACACAGAGACCCATAGACTCACCACACAGAGACCCACAGACTCACCACACAGAGACCCACAGACTCACCACACAGAGACCCATAGACTCACCACACAGAGACCCACAGACTCACCACACAGAGACCCACAGACTCACCACACAGACCCACAGACTCACCACACAGAGACCCACAGACTCACCACACAGAGACCTGTAGACTCACCACACAGAGACCCACAGACTCACTACATAGAGACCCACAGACTCATCACACAGAGACCCACAGACTCACCACACAGAGACCCACAGACTCACCACACATAGACCCATAGACTCACCACACAGAGACCCACAGACTCACCACACAGAGACCCACAGACTCACCACACAGAGACCTGTAGACTCACCACACAGAGACCCACAGACTCACCACACAGAGACCCACAGACTCACCACACAGAGACCCACAGACTCACCACACAGAGACCCACAGACTCACCACACAGAGACCCACAGACTCATCACAGAGACCCCAGGACTCATCACACAGAGACCCACAGACTCACCACACAGAGACCCATAGACTCATCACACAGAGACCCACATAATCACCACACAGAGACCCATAGACTCATCACACAGAGACCCATAGACTCATCACACAGAGACCCACAGACTCACCACACAGAGACCCACAGACTCACCACACAGAGACCCACAGACTCATCGCTCACACAGAGACCCACAGACTCATCACACAGAGACTCACAGACTCATCACACAGAGACCCACAGACTCACCACACAGAGACCCACAGACTCACCACACAGAGACCCACAGACTCACCACACAGAGACCCACAGACTCACCACACAGAGACCCACAGACTCACCACACACAGACCCACAGACTCACCACACAGAGACCCACAGACTCATCACACAGAGACCCATAGACTCACCACACACAGACCCACAGACTCACCACACAGAGACCCACAGACTCACCACACAGAGACCCATAGACTCATCACACAGAGACCCACAGTCTCACCACACAGAGACCCACATACTCACCACACAGAGACCCACAGACTCACCACACAGAGCCCCACAGACTCACCACACAGAGACCCACAGACTCACCACACAGAGACCTGTAGACTCACCACACAGAGACCCACAGACTCACCACACAGAGACCCATAGACTCACCACACAGAGACCCATAGACTCACCACACAGAGACCCACAGACTCACCACACAGAGACCCACAGACTCACCACACAGAGACCCATAGACTCATCACAGAGACCCACAGACTCATCACACAGAGACCCACAGACTCACCACACAGAGACCCACAGACTCATCACACAGAGACCCACAGACTCATCACACAGAGACCCACAGACTCACCACACAGAGCCCCACAGACTCACCACACAGAGACCCACA
The DNA here is from genome assembly GCF_010993605.1 of Petromyzon marinus. Taxonomy (NCBI): domain Eukaryota; kingdom Metazoa; phylum Chordata; class Hyperoartia; order Petromyzontiformes; family Petromyzontidae; genus Petromyzon; species Petromyzon marinus. Next base: position 141,944 of record NW_022638172.1, on the reverse strand, counting down.
GACTCACCACACAGAGACCTGTAGACTCACCACACAGAGACCCACAGACTCACCACACAGAGACCCATAGACTCACCACACAGAGACCCATAGACTCACCACACAGAGACCCACAGACTCACCACACAGAGACCCACAGACTCACCACACAGAGACCCATAGACTCGCCACACAGAGACCCACAGACTCATCACAGAGACCCACAGACTCACACACAGAGACCCATAGACTCACCACACAGGGACCCATAGACTCATCACACAGAGACCCACAGACTTATCACAGAGACCCACAGACTCATCACACAGAGACCCACAGACTCACCACACAGAGACCCATAGACTCATCACACAGAGACCCATAGACTCATTACACAGAGACCCACAGACTCACCACACAGAGACTCATAGACTCACCACACAGAGACCCACAGACTCACCACACAGAGACCCATAGACTCATCACACAGAGACCCATAGACTCACCACACAGATACTCACAGACTCACCACACAGAGACCCACAGACTCACCACACAGAGACCCACAGACTCGCCACACAGAGACCCACAGACTCACCACACAGAGACCCACAGACTCATCACATAGAGACCCATAGACTCACCACACAGAGACTCACAGAGACTCACAGAGACCCACACAGAGACCCACACAAAGACTCACAGAGACCCACTCAGAGACTCACAGAGACTCACAGAGACCCACAGAGACTCACAGAGACCCACACAGAGAATCACAGAGACTCAAAGAGACGCACACAGAGACCCACACAAAGACTCACAGAGACCCACACAGAGACTCACAGAGACTCACAGAGACCCACAGAGACTCACAGAGACCCACACAGAGACTCACAGAGACCCACACAGAGACTCACAGAGATCCACACAGAGACTCACAGAGACTCACAGAGACCCACAGAGACCCACAGAGACCCACACAGAGACCCACACAGAGACACACAGAGACACACAGAGACTCACAGAGACTCACAGAGACCCACACAGAGACTCACAGAGACACACAGAGACTCACAGAGACACACAGAGACTCACAGAGACTCACAGAGACCCACACAGAGACTCAGAGACCCACAGTGACCCACAGAGACCCACAGAGACCCACAGAGACCCACAGAGACTCACAGAGACTCACAGTGACCCACAGAGACTCACAGAGACTCACAGAGACCCACAGAGACCCACAGAGACTCAGAGTAACCCACAGAGACTCACAGAGACCCACACAGAGACTCACAGTGACCCACAGAGACCCACACAGAGACCCACAGAGACACACAGAGACCCACAGAGACCCACAGAGACCCACAGAGACCCACAGTGACCCACAGAGACTCACAGAGACTCACAGTGACTCACAGAGACTCACAGTGACTCACAGAGACCCACAGAGACCCACAGAGACTCACAGTGACCCACAGAGACCCACACAGTGACTCACAGAGACCCACAGAGACCCACAGAGACCCACAGTGACCCACAGTGACCCACAGTGACCCACAGAGACTCACAGAGACCCACACAGAGACTCACAGAGACCCACATAGAGACTCACAGATCACAGAGACCCACACAGAGACTCACAGAGACCCACACAGAGACTCACAGAGACACACAGAGACACACAGAGACCCACAGTGACCCACAGAGACCCACAGAGACCCACAGAGACTCACAGAGACTCACAGTGACCCACAGAGACTCACAGAGACTCACAGAGACCCACACAGAGATTCACAGAGACTCACAGTGACCCACCGAGACCCACACAGAGACTCACAGAGACCCACAGAGACCCACAGAGACCCACAGTGACTCACAGAGACCCATACAGAGACTCACAGAGACTCACAGTGACCCACAGAGACTCACAGAGACCCACAGAGACCCACAGAGACCCACAGAGACCCACACAGAGACTCACAGAGACTCACAGAGACTCACAGTGACCCACAGAGACTCACAGAGACCCACACAGAGACTCACAGAGACTCACAGAGACCCACAGAGACCCACACAGAGACTCACAGTGACCCACACAGAGACTCACAGAGACCCACAGAGACCCACACAGAGACTCACAGAGACTCACAGAGACCCACAGTGACCCACAGAGACCCACAGAGACCCACACAGAGACTCACAGAGACTCGCACAGAGACTCACAGATACTCACAGAGACACACAGAGACACACAGAGACACACAGAGACACACAGAGACACACAGAGACCCACACAGAGACTCACAGGGAATCGCACAGAGACTCACAGAGACCCACAGTGACCCACAGAGACCCACAGAGACCCACACAGAGACTCACAGAGACACACAGAGACCCACAGAGATCCACAGAATTTGAGACTTGCTGGGCAGTGTCCAGGATGAAGAGCTACATAATAACATTGACGAGGCGATGCTAATCCTTAACCATGATGTCAGTGGTGGAAATTACTGGGAGGGGGGTGTTAAACTTGGCGAGCGGCAAACTTAGTAACATACACACACACACTCATACATACACACATACACACACTCATACACTCATACATACACTCATACACTCATACATACACTCATACACACACACATACACTCATACAAAAACAAAGATCCCCCATATAGTCACGTAGAATGAGAATAAAATAATAAATTGATAAAATAAAATAACACAATAATATTCTCACGACGTTTCGGCCACAACACAAGCGGCCTTCATCAGGTGAAGGGAGCGAGACTGTCTGGTAGGACAGCGCTGGAGTGAGAGGGTCACGTTCAGATCACGGCTTTTAAGCTGTGTGAGAGGAACAAAGAGCCTTGACGAAGGAATTAGCATAAAATTTAGCATTGAAAAGGCTGAATGATTAACTTGTGACTGGTCACAGAAATAGCTATGTTAAAAGTTAAAGCATACACATCCGCAGAGGCACCCATTGTTAAAAGGAATTAGCATAGAATTTAGCATTGAAATAGCTAAATTAAGGCATTCGCTTGTAACTGCTACAGAAATAGTTACGTTGAAGTCAGAGCATACACATTCACCGAGGCACTTAGTACAAATCAAAACAGGAGAATTTAGCATTGAAATAACTAGGCGAATTTAGCATTGAAATAACTGGGTGATTTGCTAGTGACTGGTCACAGAAATGACTACAAATCTGAGCTATTCACAGTACTATATAGTGAACCAATAAAAACTAAAATATAAATTACCTTCATGTTATCAATAAACTATTTTATTCTCATTCTACGTGATTTTACCGAAAGAACCAAAGAAGATGAATCATTGCAGTCACGAAAGCTTTAAATCGAAATAAAATCCCCCATATAGCCTTAACAGACTGTAGGGGCAAGTGCTGTTAGCGAGCACCTATGAAGACCGGAACGGTACACGAGGTGGTGGGTGGCCAGCACCACGCCCGGCCGCCTTTGTCTCCCTCGTGGCGATGTTTACACACCGTACCAGGTACTCATTTGAGGCTGAGTCGACCTAGGGGAGGCCCAGGACCGGTTCAGATAATCGTCACTGTGTGTGGTGTTGGTCGTGAGTGGGATTCAAACTCGGGTCGCCGGGTTCATAGCGCAGCGTAGCGCTAACCGCTACACCAACGCTCCCAACATACAGACCCACAGAGACCCACATAGATCCATAGAGACTCACAGAGATCCATAGAGTCTCACAGAGACCCACATAGATCCATAGAGACTCACAGATCCATAGAGACCCACAGAGCATTACAGAGACCAACAGAGACCCATAGAGACCCACAAAGACCCACTGTGACCCACAGAGAGACTCACAGAAACCCACAGAGACTCACAGAGACTCGCACAGAGACTCACAGAGACCCACATAGATCCATAGAGACTCACAGAGATCCACAGAGACCCACACAGAGACTCACAGAGACCCACAGAGACCCACACAGACCCACACAGACCCACAGAGACTCACAGTGACCCACACAGAGACTCACAGAGACCCACACAGACCCACACAGACCCACACAGACCCACAGAGACTCACAGTGACCCACACAGAGACTCACAGTGACCCACAGTGACCCACACAGAGACTCACAGAGACCCACAGAGAGACTCACAGAGACTCAGAGACACACAGAGACTCACAGAGACTCACAGTGACCCACAGTGACCCACACAGAGACTCACAGAGATCCACAGAGATCCACAGAGACCCACAGAGACCCACAGAATTTGAGACTTGCTGGGCAGTGACCAGGATGAAGAGCTACATAATAACATTGACGAGGCGATGCTAATCCTTAACCATGATGTCAGTGGTGGAAATTACTGGGAGGGGGGTGTTAAACTTGGCGAGCGGCAAACTTAGTAACATACACACACACACTCATACATACACACATACACACACTCATACACTCATACATACACTCATACATACACACACTCATACATACATACACACACTCATACACACATACACTCATACATACACACATACACACTCTCATACACTCATACATACACACACATACATACACACATACATACACTCACACACACACACACTCATACACTCATACACACACTCATACACACATACACTCATACATACACACATCCACTCATACATACACACATACACACTCTCATACACTCATACATACACACAATCATACATACACACACTCATACATACATACACACATATACACTCTCATACACTCATATATACACACATACACTCATACATACACACATACGCACTCTCATACACTCATACATACACACATATATACACTCATACACACATACACTCATACATACACACATATACACTCTCATACACTCATACATACACTCATACACACACTCATATACACACACATACATACACACATACACTCATACACTCATACACACATACACACATACACTCATACATACACACTCTCATACACTCATACATACATACACTCATACAGACACTCATACATACACTCGTACATACACATACACTCATAATACACACATACATACACTCATACATACACACATACATACACTCATACATACATACACTCATATATACACTCACACATACACTCAAACATACACACACACATACACTAATACATACACTCATACATACACACATACACACATACATACATAAACTCATACATACATACACTCATACACACACTCATACACACACACATACACTCATACATACACGCACTCATACACATCCACATACACTCATACACACACACATACACACACATACAGACATACATACACACACATACACTCATGCACACACTCATACATACTCATACACACACTTTTACAAACACATACACACATACATACATACACTCACATACAAAGATCCCCCGTATAGCCTTAACAGACTGTAGGGGCAAGTGCTGTTAGCGAGCACCTATGCAGGCCGGAACGGTACACGAGGGGGTGGGTGGCCAGCACCACGCCCGGCCGCCTTTGTCTCCCTCGTGGCGATGTTTACACACCGCACAAGGTACTCATTTGAGGCTGAGTCGACCTAGGGGAGGCCCAGGACCGGTTCAGATAATCGTCACTGTGTGTGGTGTTGGTCGTGAGTGGGATTCAAACTCGGGTGGCCGGGTTCATAGCGCAGCGTAGCGCTAACCGCTACACCAACGCTCCCAACATACAGACCCACAGAGACTCACAGAGACCCACATAGATCCATAGAGAATCACAGAGATCCATAGAGTCTCACAGAGACCCACATAGATCCATAGAGACTCACAGATCCATAGAGACCCACAGAGACTCACAGAGACCCACAAAGACCCACAGAGACCCACAAAGACCCACAAAGACCCACAAAGACCCACTGAAACCCACAGAGACCCACGGAGACTCACAGAGACCCATAGAAACCCACAAAGACTCACAGAGACTCACAGAGACCCACAGAGACCCACAGAGACCCATATTGACCCACAGAGAGACCCACATAGACCCACAGAGAGACCCACATATACCATCAAATACACACAGATTACCCACATAGACCCACAGAGACCCACAGAGACCCATATTGACCCACAGAGACCGACAGAGACCCACAGAGACCCACAGAGACCCACAGTGACCCATATTGACCCACAGAGACCCACATTGACCCACAGAGACCCATAGAGACCCATAGAGACCCATATTGACCCATATTGACCCACAGAGACCCACATTGACCCACATTGACCCACATTGACCCACAGAGACCCACAGAGACCCACAGAGACCCATATTGACCCACAGAGACCCACAGAGAGCCAAACAGACCCACAGAGAGACCCACAGATACCATTAAAGACCCATTGAGACCTACAGAGACCCACATAGACCCACATAGACCCACAGAGACCCATATTGACCCACAGAGACCCACAGGGAGACCCACATACCATTAAAGACCCACAGAGCCCATTAAAGACCCATAGAGACCCACAGAGACCCATATTGATCCACACAGACCCACAGAGATCCACAGAGACCCAAATAGACACACATGACCCACAGAGACCTACAGAGACCCATATTGACCCACAGAGAGACCCACAGAGAGACCCACATAGACCCACAGAGACCCACAAAGACCCACATAGACCCACAGAGAGACCCACATATACAATCAAATACCCAAAGATTACCCACATAGACCCAGAGAGACCCATATTGACCCACAGAGACCCACAGAGACCCATATTGACCCACACAGACCCACAGAGACCCACAGAGACCCACAGAGACCCATATTGACCCACAGAGACCCACAGAGACCCAAACAGACCCACAGAGACCCAAACAGACCCACAGAGAGACCCACAGAGACCCACAGATTACCCACAGAGACCCACAGAGACCCATATTGACCCACGGAGACCCACAGAGACCCACAGAGAGACCCACATATACAATCAAATACCCACAGATTACCCACATAGACCCACAGAGACCCACAGAGACCCACATAGACCCACAGAGACCCACATAGACCCATATTGACCCACAGAGACCCACAGAGACCCAAACAGACCCATATTGACCCACAGAGAGACCCACATAGACCCACAGAGACCCATATTGACCCACAGAGACCCACATAGACCCACAGAGACCCATATTGACCCACAGAGATCCACAAAGACCCACAGAGACCCACGGAGACCAAAGGAGACCCACAGATACCCATATTGACCCACAGAGACCCACAGAGACCCAAACAGACCCACAGAGAGACCCACAGATACCATTAAAAACCCATAGAGACCCACATAGACCCACAGATTACCCACATAGACCCACAGAGACCCACAGAGACCCATATTGACCCACAGAGACCCACAGAGACCCACAGAGAGATCCACAGAGACCCATATTGACCCACACAGACCCACAGAGACCCATATTGACCCACAGAGACCCACAGAGACCCACAGAGAGATCCACAGAGACCCATATTGACCCACACAGACCCACAGAGACCCACAAAGACACATATTGACCCACAAAGACCCACAGATTACCCACATAGACCCACACAGACCCACAGATACCCACAGAGACCCACAGAGACCCACAGAGACCCACAGAGACCAACAGAGACCCACATAGATCCACAGATTACCCACAGAGACCCATATTGACCCACAGAGACCCACAGAGACCCAAACAGACCCACAGAGAGACCCACAGAGACCCACAGAGACCCAAACAGACCCACAGAGAGACCCACAGAGACCCACAGATTACCCACAGAGACCCACAGAGACCCATATTGACCCACAGAGACCCACAGAGACCCACAGAGAGACCCACATATGCAATCAAATATCCACAGATTACCCACATAGACCCACAGAGACCCACAGAGACCCATATTGACCCACAGAGACCGACAGAGACCCACAGAGACTCACAGAGACCCACATAGACCCACAGAGACCCACATAGACCCATATTGACCCACAGAGACCCACAGAGACCCAAACAGACCCATATTGACCCACAGAGAGACCCACATAGACCCACAGATTACCCACATAGACCCACAGAGACCCACAGAGACCCATATTGACCCACAGAGACCCATATTGACCCACAGAGATCCACAAAGACCCACAGAGACCCACGGAGACCAAAGGAGACCCACAGAGACCCATATTGACCCACAGAGACCCACAGAGACCCAAACAGACCCACAGAGAGACCCACAGATACCATTAAAAACCCATAGAGACCCACATAGACCCACAGATTACCCACATAGACCCACAGAGACCCACAGAGACCCATATTGACCCACAGAGACCCACAGAGAGATCCACAGAGACCCATATTGACCCACACAGACCCACAGAGACCCATATTGACCCACAGAGACCCACAGAGAGATCCACAGAGACCCATATTGACCCACACAGACCCACAGAGACCCACAAAGACACATTGACCCACAAAGACCCACAGATTACCCACATAGACCCACACAGACCCACAGATACCCACAGAGACCCACATAGATCCACAGATTACCCACAGAGACCCATATTGACCCACATAGACCCACAGAGACCCATATTGACCCACATTGAGACCCACATTGAGACCCACATTGAGACCCACAGAGACCCACAGAGACCCATATTGACCCACAGAGGCCCACAGACAGACCCACCGATAACATTAAAGACCCACAGAGACCCACAGAGACCTACAGATTACCCACAGAGACCCATATTGACCCACAGAGACCAACAGATACCATTAAAGACCCATAGAGAGACCCACATAGACCCACAGATTACCCACAGAGACCCATATTGACCTACAGAGAGACCCACAGATACCATTAAAGACCCACAGAGACCCACAGAGACCCACAGAGACCCACAGAGACCCACAGAGAGACCCACAGATACCATTAAAGACCCACAGAGACCCACATATACCGATATTGACCCATATATACCATTAAAGACCCATAGAGACCTACAGAGACCCACAGAGACCCATATTGACCCACAGAGACCCACAGAGAGACCCACAGAGACCCACAGAGAGACCCACAAATACCCACAGAGACCCACACAGAGATCCACTGGAGACCCACAGAGACCCACAGAGAGACCCACAGATACCATTAAAGACCCATAGAGACCCAAAGAGACCCACATAGACCCACAGAGAGACCCATATTGACCCACACAGACCCACAGAGAGACCCACAGATACCATTAAAGACCCACAGAGACCCACAGAGACCCACGCAGAGATCAACATGACCCACAGAGACCCACAGAGACCCATATTGACCCACAGAGACCCACAGAGAGACCCACAGAGAGACCCACATAGACCCACAGAGACCCACAAAGACCCACATAGACCCACAGAGAGACCCACATATACAATCAAATACCCAAAGATTACCCACATAGACCCACAGAGACCCATATTGACCCACAGAGACGCACAGAGACCCACAGAGACCCATATTGACCCACACAGACCCACAGAGACCCACAGACACCCACAGAGACCCATATTGACCCATATTGACCCAAACAGACCCACAGAGAGACCCACATATACCATTAAAGACCCATAGAGACCCACAGAGAACCACATAGACCCACAGATTACCCACATAGACCCACAGAGAACCACAGAGACCCATATTGACCCACAGAGACCCACAGAGAGACCCACAGATACCATTAAAGACCCATAGAGACCCACATAGACCCACAGATACCCATATTGACCCACAGAGACCCACAGATAGACCCACAGAGACCCACAGAGACCCATATTGACCCACAGAGACCCACAGAAAGACCCACAGATACCATTAAAGCCCCACATAGACCCACAGATTACCCACAGAGACCCACATAGACCCACAGAGACCCATTTTGACCTACAGATTACCCACAGAGACCCATAGAGACCCACAGAGACCCACATAGACCCACAGATTACCCACAGAGACCCACAGAGACCCACAGAGACCCATATTGACCCACACAGACCTACAGAGACCCACAGAGACCCAAACAGACCCACAGAGAGACCCACAGATACCATTAAAGGCCCATAGAGACCCACAGAGACCCACACAGACCCACAGATTACCCACATAGACCCATAGAGACCCACAGAGACCCACATAGACCCACAGATTACCCACAAAGACCCACAGAGACCCATAATGACCCACAGATTACCCACAGAGACCCATAGAGACCCATAGAGACCCACAGAGACCCACAGATTACCCACATAGACCCACAGAAACCGATATTGACCCACACAGACCCACAGAGAGACCCACAGAGACTATTAAAGACCCACAGCGAGGCACAGAATTTGAGACTCGCTGGGCAGCTGCGAGGACGGAGAGCTCAATGATGACATGGATGTTGGTAATCTGTGAGCATGATGTCAATTGGGGTCACCACGAGGGTGAGTTGACTCACCCAGCTGTATATTTAGTAACACACACACTCAGATACACACACATACACATATATACACTCACATACACACACACTCACATACATATATACACATACACACACATACACACACTCACACATACACACAGATACACATATATACACACTCACACACAGATACACACATACACACACACTCACATACACACACATACACACAGATACACTCATACACACACTCACATACACACAGATACTCACATACACACACATACACACACTCACATATACACACTCACATACACACAGATACACACATATACACTCATACACACACTCACATACACACACACACATATACACTCATACACACACTCACATACACACAGATACTCACATACACACACATACACACACTCACATATACACACTCACATACACACAGATACACACATATACACTCATACACACACTCACATACACACAGATACTCACATACACACAAATACACACACTCACATATACACACAAACACACAGATACACACATACACACACACACTCACATACACACACTCACATACACACACACATATACACACATACATACACACACTCACGTACACACATACACACAGATACACTCATACACACACTCACATACACACATATACACTCACACACACACACTCATATACACACATACACACACTCACATACACACACATATACACTCAACAACAACCGCCAATCGCCACTAAGTGGCGGTGACGTCACCACGACGCTTGTGCCAGGCTATGTGCACCTTGAGGCCACGTGAAGTGTCGAACGCCCGCTGGCAGGAGGTCACGGGGCAGACCCAGGTGCCACGGGTCGACTGACTGAGACGACTGGCTGATGCACCACCTGTGCCCCTTACTGTGCCAACCTGCTGTGCTTTAGCCACCCGGCGCTCCGCTCGTTGTTCTGAGCGTCGCTCCTCCGCCCTCCGTTGTTGTTGGAGGGCGACTACCTCCAACTGCCCAGTAGCATCCTTCACGAGCCTCCACAGAAACCGATCTTGACACCGCTGGTACCAGTCATCGGCAAGTCCACTCAGCTCCACGTCCTCCTGTACGACATCACTCCATCTCTTCTCTAGCCCGTGCCGCGCCCGCTTAGCCCCCTCAATCCGGCCGAACAAAAGCTGTTTCGGCAGGCGGTGGCTGGGCATGCGGGCTACATGACCCAGCAATCGCAGCCTTCCCCGCCGGAGGAGCTCACCGATGGGACCTTGCCCAGATCTTTCAAGGATTTGTGAGCTCCTCACACAATCCAGTCTGGTTAAACCCAGGATGGATCGCAGGCAGGCCAGCCTAAATGTTTCTAACCAGCGAAGATGTTCTATTAGGGGGGTCCACGTTTCGCAAGCGTAGAGAAGGGAGGGAATGACCGTGGCCGAGAAGACCTGAAGCTTAGTGCGGAGCGACAGACCAGGTAGCTTCCACACAGCGTTACGCAACCGATGAAAAGATATTGCCGCTCGACTGATTCGGAGTGAGACCTCTGCTGTTAAACTGGAGCCAATCATAAGCACACTGCCCAGGTATGGGAAACTCTCCACTCTCTCCACAACTGCCCCATCACCGATTGGGAGTTGTGGGGGTGGAGTGTCCGATGGTACAAAATACCCAGGCAGGTGCTTAGTTTTGGTGGGGCTGATGGTAAGGCCCCACCTCTTAGTGGCACGCTCCAGTTTCAGCAGCAGCGTCTCCAACTCCTCCTCTGACTGAGCAGCTATTACCAAATCATCAGCATACATAACGTGGTTGAGCAATAGGGAGCAATCCCTTGACCACACCCGGGCATCGATCAGCCTCCCATTATATCTGTACCATATGGAGATTCGCCCGGTACAGCTATTGAAGGCTTCACGAACTACGTGGTCAAAATAGATGTTAAATAATGTGGGAGCCAGAGGACATACCTGTCGCACCCCAAGGTGTACAGGGAATGGCTCTGACTCCCGGCCACGTAGTTTTACCCGGGCCCGCTCAACATCATGAAGGTCCTTAATGATCGTGAGCAGAGGGTCAGGTACTCCAAAAGCACGAAGAACAACCCAGAGCCCAGGCCTACTGATGGTATCATAGGCCTTGACCAGGTCAATAAAGCAGAGATGTAGGTCTTGTTGGAATTCCCTACACCTCTGCTGTAGCAGACAGATAGAAAATATGGCATCTGTGCAGGACCGCCCTTTCCTGAAACCGCATTGGGGCTCCGCAAGCCTCTCCTCAGCGTGCCTGGCAAGGCGATGCTGAATAATCCTTGCCAGGACCTTTCCCGGCACACTGAGAAGTGAGATGCCCCTGTAGTTGTTACAGTCTGTGCGGTCCCCCTTCTTAAAAAGGGGGACCACCAGGGCATCCTTCCAATCCTGCGGACCCCGTCCAGTGGTCCAGACCGTTGTTATGATGTCATATAGGGCAGTCTGTGCACAAACGCCACCCTCCCTCAGCATTTCGCTTGGGAGATCATCTCTGCCCGCTGCCTTTCCTGGTCTCAGACTCCTGATCGCCTTAAGTACTTCCTCAACAGATGGCACCTCAGCCAGCCACAGGGGGTGACTTCTTCCAATATTTGAGGCACCGCAGCCTCAGCAGGGTCATCCTCACTTTGTGCCACGATATTTCCCTGACTGAGGGATTTTCCCTCCCCCAGGACCTCACAGAAATGCTCAGCAAATCTGCAAACCTGTTCCTGGGGGTCGGAGATTGGATCACCGTTTTTTCCCCTAATGATGGTAATAGGTGTGGCGCTGCAGGTTACTTTTTTGATGGAGTTAAATAGAGATTTGTGATCACGGGCCACTCAGGCAGACTCCATCTCCTCAGCAACCCGCGACCACCACCCATCCTTGGAGCGCCTCACGGCTCTCCGAACCTCCGAGCGAAGGCTGCGGTAAGCCTCCTCATTCTCTGACGTGGGATTCTGTAGCCGATGACAGTGGGCCTGTCGCTTTTTCTCAACCATCATGAACACCTCCTCTGTCAGCCAGGGTCTCTGGGGAGGTCTGGACCGCGTACCTAAAGCAGCCATTGCAGCTGCATGAGTCACAGTCCTAAACCTCGCCCATTTACCCTCGACATCAGGAGGAGTCGGGGACGATGCCAATCCCAGCCGCAAGCGATGATGAAATTCTCGCTTGCAACTTTCATCAGATAACTGAGACCAGGCCACTTTAGGTTGGAATGGGGTCCTGGGTGTACACCCACCACCGTAGTGGAAGAATGGCAGGCGCATCTTACAGATGATTAGTCGATGGTCAGAGGGCAGATCAGCTCCACGGTAGGTCCTGGTGTCAAGGACATGGGCTCGCATCCGCTGTTCCATCACTATGTAGTCCAGCAGATGCTCTTGCTTGGACCCGACATGCATCCATGATGTGTGGATGCGCCGATGCCGGAACAGCGTGTTGGTTATTACAAGCCCATGGGCTGCACAAAAATCTAGCAGCCTCCTACCGTTGTTATTGAGCTGATCTGGCCCATGCCCTCCAATCACTCCATACCAGGTGCCAGTATCATGACCAACTCGGGCATTGAAGTCACCCAACATAATGACTCTATCCCGAGGGGCCACTTTAGCCAGCACCTGTGACAGGAGGTCATAGAAGGCATCTGACTTATCGGCTTTGCCTGCATCCCTCCACGGATGTTCATCTTCGGTGGGGGCATAAGTAACCACGACCACCATTCCTCGCCTCCGATTGATGGGAAGGTGAGCCCAAAGTAGCCTGGGGCTTACAGCTTCCGACACCTCACCGCCACACTCCCACGCCCCCTTCATTATTTTGTTCAAAAGAAGAGCCACACCCTGTTGTTTGGCAGTCTGCTGCCCCGAGTAGAGGACTGTTCACCCCTCATGGTGTAAGGAGCCAGAGCCGGTCCGCCGGACCTCCTGAATGCCACATAGATCCAGGCGGTACCGGTCCAGCTCCCGACAGAGGAGTGGCAGCCTCTCCTCCGCAGTAAGCGTTCGAACATTCCACGTGGCCACCCGTAGTGGCTTTTCGTTATTTCTGGAGGAGCTCCGAGGGTAGATATTCAATCTCCTGGCTCCGCCAAATGGGGTTTGACCAGGAGACGTCATAGACGCCTGGCCCCCCGGGGCCTCCGGCACAAGCTTATTAGTTACATATTTCAGTTTAACTCGTGGTTTAGTGGTAATTATTTGAAGGTGGAGGGGTTACCAGCCCCTCGCACCCATCCAGAGCCCCCGTTTAGCCCCTGTGGTGGACACATATGCCATGAGGGGAGGAGCCAATCAAAATTGGACCTCCCCCCACAGCACTGTCCACGACAGAGTTGCCCATCCGGCACCGCGAGGAGGTAGGGGGTTGTTTTTGCCGAACACAGATACACACATACAACAACAACAACCGCCATTCGCCACTAAGTGGCGGTGACGTCACCACGACGCTTGTGCCAGGCTATGTGCACCCTGAGGCCACGTGAAGTGTCGAACGCCCGCTGGCAGGAGGTCACGGGGCAGACCCAGGTGCCACGGGTCGACTGACTGAGATGACTGGTTGATGCACCACCTGTGCCCCCTACTGTGCCAACCTGCTGTGCTTTAGCCACCCGGCGCTCCGCTCGCTGTTGTGAGCGTCGCTCCTCCGCCCTCCGTTGTTGTTGGAGGGCGACTGCCTCCAACTGCCCAGTAGCATCCTTCACGAGCCTCCTCCACAGAGGCCGATCTTGACACCGCTGGTACCAGTCATCGGCAAGTCCACTCAGCTCCACGTCCTCCTGTACCACATCACTCGATCTCTTCTCTAGCCCGTGCCGCGCCCGCTTAGCCCCCTCAATCCGGCCGAACAAAAGCTGTTTCGGCATGCGGTGGCTGGGCATGCGGGCTACATGACCCAGCCATCGCAGCCTTGCCTGCCGGAGGAGCTCACCGATGGGACCTTGCCCAGATCTTTCAAGGATTTGTGAGCTCCTCACACAATCCAGTCTGGTTAAACCCAGGATGGATCGTAGGCAGGCCAGCCTAAATGTTTCTAACTGGCGAAGATGTTCCATTAGGGGGGTCCACGTTTCGCAAGCGTAGAGAAGGGAGGGAATGACCGTGGCCGAGAAGACCTGAAGCTTAGTGCGGAGCGACAGACCAGGTAGCTTCCACACAGCGTTACGCAACCGATGAAAAGATATTGCCGCTCGACTGATTCGGAGTGAGACCTCTGCTGTTAAACTGGAGCCAGTCATAAGGACACTGCCCAGGTATGGGAAACTCTCCACTCTCTCCACAACTGCCCCATCACCGATTGGGAGTTGTGGGGGTGGAGTGTCCGATGGTACAAAATACCCAGGCAGGTGCTTAGTTTTGGTGGGGCTGATGGTAAGGCCCCACCTCTTAGTGGCACACTCCAGTCTCAGCAGCAGCGTCTCCAACTCCTCCTCTGACTGAGCAGCTATTACCAAGTCATCAGCATACATAACGTGGTTGAGCAATAGGGAGCCATCCCTTGACCGCACCCGGGCATCGATTAGCCTCCCATTATATCTGTACCATATGGAGATTCCCCCGGTACAGCTATTGAAGGCTTCACGAACTACGTGGTCAAAATAGATGTTAAATAATGTGGGAGCCAGAGGACATCCCTGTCGCACCCCAAGGTGTACAGGGAATGGCTCTGACTCCCGGCCACGTAGTTTTACCCGGGCCCGCTCACCATCATGAAGGTCCTTAATGATCGTGAGCAGAGGGTCAGGTACTCCAAAAGCACGAAGAACGACCCAGAGCCCAGGCCTACTGATGGTATCATAGGCCTTGGTCAGGTCAATAAAGCAGAGATGTAGGTCTTGTTGGAATTCCCTACACCTCTGCTGTAGCAGACGGACAGAAAATATGGCATCTGTGCAGGACCCCCCTTTCCTGAAACCGCATTGGGGCTCCGCAAGCCTCTCCTCAGCGTGCCTGGCAAGGCGATGCTGAATAATCCTTGCCAGGACCTTTCCCGGCACACTGAGGAGTGAGATGCCCCTGTAGTTGTTACAGTCTGTGCGGTCCCCCTTCTTAAAAAGGGGGACCACCAGGGCATCCTTCCAATCCTGCGGAACCCGTCCAGTGGTCCAGACTGTTGTTATTATGTCATATAGGGCAGTCTGTGCACAAACGCCACCCTCCCTCAGCATTTCGCTTGGGAGATCATCTCTGCCCGCTGCCTTTCCTGGTCTCAGACTCCGGATCGCCTTCAATACTTCCTCAGCAGATGGCACCTCAGCCAGCCACTCACAGGGGGTGACTTCATCCAATATTTGAGGCACCGCAGCCTCAGCAGGGTCATCCTCACTTTGTGCCACGGTGTTTTCCTGGCTGAGGGATTTTCCCTCCCCCAGGACCTCACAGAAATGCTCAGCAAATCTGCGAACCTATTCCTGGGGGTCGGAAATTGGATCACCGTTTTTTCCCCTAATGATGGTAATAGGGGTGGCGCTGCAGGTTACTTTTTTGATGGAGTTAAATAGAGATTTGTGATCACGGGCCACTGAGGCAGTCTCCATCTCCTCAGCAACCCGCGACCACCACCCATCCTTGCAGCGCCTCACGGCTCTCCTTACCTCCGAGCGAAGGCTGCGGTAAGCCTCCTCATTCTCTGACGTGGGATTCTGTAGCCGATGACAGTGGGCCTGTCGCTTTTTCTCAACCATCCTGAACAACTCCTCTGTCATCCAGGGTGTCTGGGGAGGTCTGGACCGCGTACCCAAAGCAGCCATTGCAGCTGCATGAGTCACAGTCCTAAACCTCGCCCATTTACCCTCGACATCAGGAGGAGTCGGGGACGATGCTAATCCCAGCCGCAAGCGATGATGAAATTCTCGCTTGCAACTTTCATCAGATAACTGAGACCAGGCCACTTTAGGTTGGAATGGGGTCCTGGGTGTACACCCACCACCGTAGTGGAAGAATGGCAGGCGCATCTTACAGATGACTAGTCGATGGTCAGAGGGCAGATCAGCTCCACGGTAGGTCCCGATGTGAAGGACATGGGCTCGCATTCGCTGGTCCGTCACTATGTAGTCCAGCAGATGTTCTTGCTTGGACCCGGCATGCATCCATGATGTTGTGTGGATGCGCCGATGCCGGAACAGCGTGTTGGTAATTACAAGCCCATGGGCTGCACAAAAATCTAGCAGCCTCCTACCGTTGTTATTGAGCTGATCTGGCCCATGCCCTCCAATCACTCCAGACCAGGTGCCAGTATCATGACCAACTCGGGCATTGAAGTCACCCAACATGATGACTCTATCCCGAGGGGCCACTTTAGCCAGCACCTGTGACAGGAGGTCATAGAAGGCATCTGACTCATCGGCTTTGCCTGCATCCCTCCACGGATGTTCATCTTCGGTGGGGGCATAAGTAACCACGACCACCATTCCTCGCCTCCGGTTGATGGGAAGGCGAGCCCAAAGTAGCCTGGGGCTTACAGCTTCCCACACCTCACCGCCACGCTCCCACGCCCCCTTCATTCTATTGTTCAAAAGAAGACCCACACCCTGTTGTTTGGCAGTCTGCTGCCCCGAGTAGAGGACTGTCCACCCCTCATGGTGGCAGGAGCCATAGCCGGTCCACCGGACCTCCTGAATGCCGCATAGATCCAGGCGGTACCGGTCCAGCTCCCGACAGAGAAGTGGCAGCCTCTCCTCTGCAGTGAGCGTTCGAACATTCCACGTGGCCACCCGTAGTGGCTTTTCGTTGTTTCTGGAGTAGCCCCGAGGGTAGGTATTCAATCTCCTGGCTCCGCCAATTGGGGTTTGGCCAGGAGACGTCATAGACGCCTGGCCCCCCGGGGCCTCCGGCACAAGCTTAGTTGTTACATATTTCAGTTTAATTCGTGGTTTCGTGGTAATTAATTGAAGGTGGAGGGGTTACCAGCCCCTCGCACCCGTCCAGAGCCCCCGTTTAGCCCCTGTGGTGGACACATATGCCATGAGGGGAGGAGCCAATCAAAATTGGATCTCCCCCCACAGCGCTGTCCACGACAGAGTTGCCCGTCCGGCACCGCGAGGAGGTAGGGGGTTGTTTTGCCGCACACACTCACATACACACATACACACATACATACACACTCATACACACAACAACAACCGCCATTCGCCACTAAGTCGCGGTGACGTCACCACGACGCTTGTGCCAGGCCATTTGCACCTTGAGGCCACGTGGAGTGTCGAACGCCCGCTGGTAGGAGGTCACGGGGCAGACCCAGGTGCCACGGGTCGACTGACTGAGATGACTGGCTGATGCACCACCTGTGCCCCCTACTGTGCCAACCTGCTGTGCTTTAGCCACCCGGCGCACCGCTCATTTTTGTGAGCGTCGCTCCTCCGCACTCCATTGTTGTTGGAGGGCGACTGCCTCCAACTGCCCAGTAGCATCCTTCACGAGCCTCCTCCACAGAGGCCGATCTTGACACCGCTGGTACCGGTCATCGGCAAGTCCACTCAGCTCCACGTCCTCCTGTACCACATCACTCCATCTCTTCTCTAGCCCGTGCCGCGCCCGTTTAGCCCCCTCGATCCGGCCGAACAAAAGATGTTTCCGCATGCGGTGGCTGGGCATGCGGGCTACATGACCCAGCCATCGCAGCCTTGCCCGCCGGAGGAGCTCACCGATGGGACCTTGCCCAGATCTTTCAAGGATTTGTGAGCTCCTCACACAATCCAGTCTGGTTAAACCCAGGATGGATCGTAGGCAGGCCAGCCTAAATGTTTCTAACCGGCGAAGATGTTCCATTAGGGGGGTCCACGTTTCGCAAGCATAGAGAAGGGAGGGAATGACCGTGGCCGAGAAGACCTGAAGCTTAGTGCGGAGCGACAGACCAGGTAGCTTCCACACAGTGTTACGCAACCGATGAAAAGATATTGCCGCTCGACTGATCGGAGTGAGAACTCTGCTGTTAAACTTGAGCCGGTCATAAGCACACTTCCCAGGTATGGGAAACTCTCCACTCTCTCCACAACTGCCGATTGGGAGTTGTGGGGGTGGAGTGTCCGATGGTACAAAATACCCAGGCAGGTGCTTAGTTTTGGTGGGGCTGATGGTAAGGCCCCATCTCTTAGTGGCACGCTCCAGTCTCAGCAGCAGCGTCTCCAACTCCTCCTCTAAATGAGCAGCTATTACCAAATCATCGGCATACATAACGTGGTTGAGCAATAGGGAGCCATCCCTTGACCGCACCCGGGCATCGATCAGCCTCCCATTATATCTGTACCATATGGAGATTCCCCCAGTACAGCTATTGAAGGCTTCACGAACTACGTGGCCACGTAGTTTAACCCGGGCCCGCTCACCATCATGACCGCCATTCGCCACTAAGTGGCGGTGACGTCACCACGACGCTTGTGCCAGGCCATGTGCACCCTGAGGCCACGTGAAGTGTCGAACGCCCGCTGGCAGGAGGTCATGGGGCAGACCCAGCAGGTGCCACGGGTCGACTGACTGAGATGACTGGCTGATGCACCACCTGTGCCCCCTACTGTGCCAACCTGCTGTGCTTTAGCCACCCGTCGCTCCGCTCGTTATTGTGAGCGTCGCTCCTCCGCCCTCCGTTGTTGTTGGAGGGCGACTGCCTCCAACTGCCCAGTAGCATCCTTCACGAGCCTCCTCCACAGAGGCCGATCTTGACACCGCTGGTACCGGTCATCGGCAAGTCCACTCAGCTCCACGTCCTCCTGTACCACATCACTCCATCTCTTCTCTAGCCCGTGCCGCACTCACCAACGCTCACGGGCTAGAGAAGAGATGGAGTGACGTGGTTACAGGAGGACGTGGAGCTGAGTGGACTTGCCGATGACTGGTACCAGCGGTGTCAAGATCGGCCTCTGTGGAGGAGGCTCGTGAAGGATGCTACTGGGCAGTTGGAGGCAGTCGCCCTCCAACAACAACGGAGGGCGGAGGAGCGACGCTCAGAACAACGAGCAGAGCGCCGGGTGGCTAAAGCACAGCAGGTTGGCACAGTAGGGGGGCACAGGTGGTGCATCAGCCAGTCATCTCAGTCAGTCGACCCGTGGCACCTGGGTCTGCCCCGTGACCTCCTGCCAGCGGGCGTTCGACACTTTACGTGGCCTCAGGGTGCACATAGCCTGGCACAAGCGTCGTGGTGACGTCACCGCCACTTAGTGGCGAATGGCGGTTGTTGTTGTTGTTGTGTATGTGTGTCACTGTGAGTATGTGTGTGTCTGTGTGTCTGTCTGTGTGTGTGTCACTGTGTGTACTGTATGTGTCTCTCATTGTCTCTCTCTGTCTCTCTGTGTGTCTCTGTCTCTCTGTCTCTGTGTCTCTGTCTCTGTGTCTCTGTCTCTCTCTCTCTGTGTCTCTGTCTCTGTGTCTCTCTGTGTCTCTGTCTCTGTGTCTCTCTGTGTCTCTGTCTCTGTGTCTCTGTCTCTCTGTCTCTGTGTCTCTGTCTCTGTGTCTCTCTCTCTGTGTCTCTGTCTCTGTGTCTCTCTGTGTCTCTCTCTCTGTGTCTCTGTCTCTGTGTCTCTGTCTCTGTGTCTCTGTGTCTCTGTCTCTGTGTCTCTGTCTCTCTGTCTCTGTATCTCTGTCTCTCTGTGTCTCTGTGTCTCTATCTCTGTCTCTGTGTCTCTGTCTCTCTGTCTCTGTCTCTCTCTGTGTCTCTGTCTCTGTGTCTCTCTGTGTCTCTGTCTCTGTCCCCGTGGTGCTCACTGCGTGTGTGTCTATGTCTCTCTGTGTCTCTGTCTCTCTCTGTGTCTCCCTGTCTCTCTGTCTGTCTCTCTGTGTCTCTCTGTCTCTGTGTCTCTGTCTCTCTCTGTGTCTCTGTCTCTCTCTGTGTCTCTCTGTCTCTGTGTCTCTGTCTCTCTCTGTGTCTCTGTCTCTCTCTGTCTGTCTCTGTGTCTCTGTGTCTCTCTGTGTCTCTGTGTCTCTGTGTCTCTGTCTCTGTGACTCTGTGTCTCTGTCTCTGTGTGTCTCTGTGTCTCTGTCTGTGTCTCTGTCTGTGTCTCTGTCTCTGTGTCTCTCTGTGTCTCTGTCTGTCTCTGTGTCTCTGTCTCTGTGTCTCTCTGTCTCTGTGTCTCTCTGTGTCTCTGTCTCTGTGTCTCTGTCTGTGTCTCTGTGTCTCTGTCTCTCTGTGTCTCTGTCTCTGTGTCTCTCTGTGTCTCTGTCTCTCTGTCTCTCTGTGTCTCTGTCTCTCTCTGTCTCTGTGTCTCTGTCTCTGTGTCTCTGTCCCCGTGGTGCTCACTGCGTGTGTGTCTCTGTCTCTCTGTGTCTCTGTCTCTGTGTCTCTGTGTCTCTCTGTGTCTCTGTCTCTGTGTCTCTGTGTCTCTCTGTGTCTCTGTGTCTCTGTCTCTGTCCCCGTGGTGCTCACTGCGTGTGTGTCTATGTCTCTGTCTGTGTCTCTGTCTCTGTTTCTCTCTGTGTCTCTCTGTGTCTGTCTCTGTCCCCGTGGTGCTCACTGCGTGGTATTTGTCTCTGTCTCTCTGTGTCTCTGTGTCTCTCTGTGTCTCTCTCTGTCTCTCTGTGTCTCTGTCTCTCTGTGTCTCTGTCTCTGTCTCTCTCTGTCTCTCTGTCTCTGTCTCTGTCCCCGTGGTGCTCACTGCGTGGTATTTGTCTCTGTGTCTCTGTGTCTTTGTCTCTGTGTCTCTCTGTGTCTCTCTGTGTCTCTGTCTCTCTCTGTCTCTGTCTCTCTGTGTCTCTCTGTGTCTCTGTCTCTCTGTCTCTGTCCCCGTGGTGCTCACTGCGTGTGTCTCTGTCTCTCTCTGTCTCTCTCTCTGTCTCTCTGTGTCTCTGTCTCTGTGTCTCTGTCTCTCTCTCTGTCTCTCTGTGTCTCTGTCTCTGTGTCTTTCCCTCCGCAATTTGACACAGTGACGTCACCACCGCGCCCTTTGAAACATTTCGCTGTCGCTACGAAGTTACACGCGACTACGATGACGTCAGGCACTCGTCTAAGCCGCTGTCGGCGTTGTGATGGTCACGTCGCTTCAGATGATGATGACGTCAGTCACGTGTCTGAGCGCTGTCGGCGTTGTGATGGTCACGTGGCTTCAGATGATGATGACGTCAGTCACGTGTCTAAGCCGCTATCGGCATTGTGATGGTCACGTGGCTTCAGATGATGATGACGTCAGTCACGTGTCTGAGCGCTGTCGGCGTTGTGATGGTCACGTGGCGTCAGATGATGATGACGTCAGTCACGTGTCTAAGCCGCTATCGGCATTGTGATGGTCACGTGGCTTCAGATGATGACGTCAGACACTCGTCTAAGCCGCTGTCGGCGTTGTGATGGCCACGTGGCTTCAGATGATGACGTCAGTCACTCATTTAAGCCGGTATCGACTTTGTGATGGTCACGTGGCTTCAGATGATAATGATGACGTCAGTCACGTGTCTAAGCCGCTGTCGGCGTTGTGATGGTCACGTAGCTTCAGATGATGACGTCAGTCACGTGTCTAAGCCGCTATTGGCGTTGTGATGGTCACGTGGCTTATGATGATGATGACGTCAGTCACCTGTCTAAGCCGCTGTCGGCGTTGTGATGGCCACGTGGCTTCAGATGATGACGTCATGCACGTGTCTAAGCCGCTGTCGGCGTTGTGATGGTCACGTGGCTTCAGATGATGATGACGTCAGTCACGTGTCTAAGCCGCTGTCGGCGTTGTGATGGTCACGTGGCTTCAGATGATGACGTCAGTCGCGTGTCTAAGCCGCTGTCGGCGTTGTGATGGTCACGTGGCTTCAGATGATGATGATGACGTCATGCACGTGTCTAAGCCGCTGTCGGCGTTGTGATGGTCACGTGGCTTCAGATGATGATGACGTCAGTCACGTGTCTAAGCCGCTATCGGCGTTGTGATGGTCACGTGGCTTCAGATGATGATGACGTCAGTCACGTGTCTAAGCCGCTATCGGCGTTGTGATGGTTATGTGGCTTCAGATGATGATGACGTCAGTCACTCGTCTAAGCCGCTATCGGCGTTGTGATGGTCACGTGGCTTCAGATGATGATGATGACGTCAGTCACGTGTCTAAGCCGCAATCGGCGTTGTGATGGTCACGTGGCTTCAGATGATGATGACGTCAGTCACGTGTCTAAGCCGCTGTCGGCGTTGTGATGGTCACGTGGCTTCAGATGATGATGACGTCAGTCACGTGTCTAAGCCGCTATCGGCATTGTGATGGTCACGTGGCTTCAGATGATTATGACGTCAGTCACTCGTCTAAGCCGCTATCGACTTTGTGATGGTCACGTGGCTTCAGATGATGACGTCAGGCACTCGTCTAAGCCGCTGTCGGCGTTGTGATGGTCACGTGGCTTCAGATGATGACGTCAGTCACTCGTCTAAGCCGCTGTCGGCGTTGTGATGGTCACTTGGCTTCAGATGATGATGACGTCAGTCACGTGTCTAAGCCGCTGTCGGCGTTGTGATGGTCACGTCGCTTCAG
This sequence comes from Petromyzon marinus, assembly GCF_010993605.1. Lineage (NCBI taxonomy): Eukaryota > Metazoa > Chordata > Hyperoartia > Petromyzontiformes > Petromyzontidae > Petromyzon > Petromyzon marinus. The sequence continues at coordinate 117,968 of NW_022638172.1, read as the reverse complement.
ATGATGATGATGACGTCAGGCACGTGTCTAAGCCGCTGTCGGCGTTGTGATGGTCACGTGGCTTCAGATGATGATGATGACGTCAGTCACTCGTCTAAGCCGCTATCGGCGTTGTGATGGTCACGTGGCTTCAGATGATGACGTCAGTCACTCGTCTAAGCCGCTATCGACTTTGTGATGGTCACGTGGCTTCAGATGATGACGTCTGTCACGTGTCTAAGCCGCTGTCGGCGTTGTGATGGTCACGTGGCTTCAGATGATGACGTCAGTCACTCGTCTAAGCCGCAATCGGCGTTGTGATGGTCACTTGGCTTCAGATGATGACGTCTGTCACGTGTCTAAGCCGCTGTCGGCGTTGTGATGGTCACGTGGCTTAAGATGATGATGACGTCAGTCACGTGTCTAAGCCGCTGTCGGCGTTGTGATGGTCACGTGGCTTAAGATGATGATGACGTCAGTCACGTGTCTAAGCCGCTGTCGGCGTTGTGATGGTCACGTGGCTTCAGATGATGATGATGACGTCAGTCACGTGTCTAAGCCGCTGTCGGCGTTGTGATGGCCACGTGGCTTCAGATGATGACGTCAGTCACGTGTCTAAGCCGCTGTCGGCGTTGTGATGGTCACGTGGCTTCAGATGATGACGTCAGTCACGTGTCTAAGCCGCTATCTGCGTTGTGATGGTCACGTGGCTTCAGATGATGACGTCAGTCACGTGTCTAAGCCGCTGTCGGCGTTGTGATGGTCACGTGGCTACAGATGATGATGACGTCAGTCACGTGTCTGAGCCACTATCGGCGTTGTGATGGTCACGTGGCTTCAGATGATGATGACGTCAGTCACGTGTCTAAGCCGCTGTCGGCGTTGTGATCGTCACGTGGCTTATGATGATGATGACGTCAGTCACGTGTCTAAGCCGCTGTCGACGTTGTGATGGTCACGTGGCTGCAGATGATGACGTCAGGCACGTGTCTAAGCCGCTATTGGCGTTGTGATGGTCACGTGGCTGCAGATGATGGTGATGATGATGACGTCAGACACTTATTTGGTGACAATAAAACATGGTTTAGTTTTAGTGTGGGTCTCTGTGGGTCCCTGTGGGTCTCTGTGGGTTCGTATGGGTCTCTGTGGGTCTCTATGGGTCCCTGTGGGTCTCTGTGGGTCTCTCTGTGGGTCTCTGTGGGTCTCTATGGGTCTCTGTGAGTATGGGTCTCTGTGGGTCTCTGTGGGTCTCTATGGGTCTCTGTGAGTATGGGTCTCTGTGAGTATGGGTCTCTGTGGGTCTCTGTGAGTCTCTGTGGGTCTCTATGGGTCTCTGTGAGTATGGTTCTCTGTGAGTATGGGTCTCTGTGGGTCTCTGTGGGTCTCTATGGGTCTCTGTGAGTATGGGTCTCTGTGAGTATGGGTCTCTGTGGGTCTCTGTGGGTCTCAGTGGAGACTCACAGCTGTTGACAATAAAACCAATAATTAAAAGCTTCCGTGACTGCAGGGATTCATAATCTTGGTTCTTTCGGTAAAGTCACCGAAAGAACCAAAGATTTGTTTCCTCCCACGCTGCGCCTGGCTGTCTTCACTCCAACGCTGTCCTCTGGACAGTCCGGTCCCTTCACCTGACGAAGGCTGCTTGTGTTGTGGCCGAAACGTCGTGATTTTTTGTCGTTTTATTTTTTTTGACCCACGTTGGTGACTTTACCGAACAGAACCAAATAGTGCGTGTGGATCCCTTGCAGTCACGACAGCTTCAACTCTAGAATAAACAACCAAGATTAATAAAACCATGGTTTTAGTTTGAGATGGATCGTCTGATTGTGCCTCTAAAGAATGAATCAATGAGGGCGAGTCTGCGAGGAGTGAGTTGAATTATTCAAAGGCCGGTAATTAATGAATGGTTGAGGGCGTGTAGGAAATGAGTGAGTGAATGAGTGAGGCTGTGTAGGGAATTAGTGAGGGTGTGTAGGGAATGAGTGAGTGAATGAGTGAGGGTGTGTAGGGAATGAGTGAGTGAATGAGTGAGGCTTTGTGGGGAATGAGTGAGTGAATGAGTGAGGGTGTGTAGGGAATGAGTGAGTGAATGAGCGAGGGGTGTGTAGGGAATGAGTGAGTGAATGAGTGAGGGTGTGTAGGGAATGAGTGAGTGAATGAGTGATGGCGTGTAGGGAATGAGTGAGTGAATGAGTGAGGGCGTGTAGGGAATGAGTGAGTGAATGAGTGAGGGGTGGGTAGGGAATGAGTGAGGGTGTTCAGGGAATGAGTGAGTGAATGACTGAGGGTGTGTAGGGAATGAGTGATTGAATGAGTGAGGCTGTGTAGGGAATGAGTGAGGGTGGGTAGGGAATGAGTGAGGGTGTGTAGGGAATGAGTGAGTGAATGAGTGATGGTGTGTACGGAATGAGTGAGTGAATGAGTGAGGGTGTGTAGTGAATGAGTGAGTGAATGAGTGAGGGTGTGTAGGGAATGAGTGAGTGAATGAGTGAGTGTGTGTAGGGAATGAGTGAGTGAATGAGTGAGGGCGTGTAGGGAATGAGTGAGTGAATGAGTGAGGGTGTGTAGGTAATGAGTGAATGAGTGAGGGTGTGTCGGGAATGAGTGAGTGAATGAGTCATTGTGTGTAGGGAATGAGTGAGTGAATGAGTGAGGGCGTGTCGGGAATGAGTGAGTGAATGAGTGAGGGTGTGTAGGGAATGAGTGAGTGAATGAGTGGGGGCGTGTAGGGAATGAGTGAGGGCGTGTAGGGAATGAGTGAATGAGTGAGGGTGTATAGAGAATGAGTGAGTGAATGAGTGAGGACGTGTAGGGAATGAGTGAGTGAATGAGTGAGGGTGTGTAGGGAATGAGTGAGTGAATGAGTGAGGGTGTGTAAGGAATGAGTGAGTGAATGAGTGAGGGTGTGTAGGAAATGAGTGAGTGAATGAGTGATGGTGTGTAGGGAATGAGTGAGTGAATGAGTGAGGATGTGTAGGGAATGAGTGAGTGAATGAGTGAGGACGTGTAGGGAATGAGTGAGTGAATGAGTGAGGGCGTGTAGGGAATGAGTGAGTGAATGAGTGAGGGTGTGTCAAGAATGAGTGAGTGAATGAGTGAGGGTGTGTAGGGAATGAGTGAGTGAATGAGTGAGGGTGTGTAGGGAATGAGTGAGTGAATGAGTGAGGACGTGTAGGGAATGAGTGAGTGAATGAGTGAGGGTGTTTCAAGAATGAGTGAGTGAATGAGTGAGGACGTGTAGGGAATGAGTGAGTGAATGAGTGAGGGTGTGTAGGGAATGAGTGAGTGAATGAGTGATGGTGTGTAGGGAATGAGTGAGTGAATGAGTGAGGGCGTGTAGGGAATGAGTGGGTGAATGAGTGAGGGCGTGTAGGGAATGAGCGAGTGAATGAGTGAGGGTGTGTAGGGAATGAGTGAGTGAATGAGTGAGGGTGTGTCAAGAATGAGTGAGTGAATGAGTGAGGGCGTGTAGGGAATGAGTGAGTGAATGAGTGAGGGTGTGTAGGGAATGAGTGAGTGAATGAGTGAGGGTGTGTAGGGAATGAGTGAGTGAATGAGTGAGGGTGTGTAGGGAATGAGTGAGTGAATGAGTGAGGGTGTGTAGGGAATGAGTGATGGCGTGTAGGGAATGAGTGAGTGAATGAGTGAGGGTGTGTAGGGAATGAGTGAGTGAATGAGTGAGGGTGTGTAGGGAATGAGTGAGTGAATGAGTGATGGTGTGTAGGGAATGAGTGAGCGAATGAGTGAGGGTGTGTCAGGAATGAGTGAGTGAATGAGTGATGGCGTGTAGGGAATGAGTGAGTGAATGAGTGAGGGTGTGTAGAGAATGAGTGAGTGAATGAGTGAGGGTGTGTCGGGAATGAGTGAGTGAATGAGTGATGGCGTGTAGGGAATGAGTGAGTGATGGCGTGTAGGGAATGAGTGAGTGAATGAGTGAGGGTGCGTAGGGAATGAGTGAGTGAATGAGTGAGGGTGTGTACGGAATGAATGAGTGAATGAGTGATGGTGTGTAGGGAATGAGTGAGTGAATGAGTGAGGGTGTGTAGGGAATGAGTGAGTGAACGAGTGACGGTGTGTCGGGAATGAGTGAATGAATGAGTGAGGGTGTGTAGGGAATGAGTGAGTGAATGAGTGATGGCGTGTAGGGAATGAGTGAGTGAATGAGTGAGGGTGTGTAGGGAATGAGTGAGTGAATGAGTGAGGGTGTGTCAAGAATGAGTGAGTGAATGAGTGAGGGTGTGTAAGGAATGAGTGAATGAATGAGTGAGAGCGTGTAGGGAATGAGTGAGTAAATGAGTGAGGGTGTGTAGGGAATGAGTGAGAGCGTATAGGGAATGAGTGAGTGAATGAGTGATGGTGTGTAGGGAATGAGTGAGTGAATGAGTGAGGGTGTGTAGGGAATGAGTGAGGGTGTGTAGGGAATGAGTGAGTGAATGAGTGAGGGTGTGTAGGGAATGAGTGAGTGAATGAGTGAGGGTTTGTAGTGAATGAGTGAGTGAATGAGTGAGGGTGTGTAGTGAATGAGTGAGTGAATGAGTGAGGGTGTGTAGGGAATGAGTAGGGTGTGTAGGGAATGAGTGAGTGAATGAGTGAGGGTGTGTAGGGAATGAGTGAGTGAATGAGTGAGGGTGTGTAGGGAATGAGTGAGGGCGTGTAGGGAATGAGTGAGTGAATGAGTGAGGGTGGGCAGGGAATGAGTGAGTGAATGAGTGAGGGTGTGTAGGGAATGAGTAAGTGAATGAGTGAGGGCGTGTAGGGAATGAGTGAGTGAATGAGTGATGGTGTGTAGGGAATGAGTGAGTGAATGAGTGAGGGTGTGTAGGGAATGAGTGAGTGAATGAGTGAGGGTGTGTAGTGAATGAGCATTGTGTATAGGGAGTCGGTGAGGGAATGGAATGAATGAATGAGTGAATGAGTGAGGGTGTGTCAGGAATGAGTGAATGAATGAGTGAGGGTGTGGAGTGACGCTATAAAAGGGTGTAGTGGTTTTCAGTGCAAATCAAAGGCTGGCCATCATCATCACTATCACCACCATCACCACTATCACCACCATCACCACCATCACCGCTACCATCAACACCATAACTATCACCATTTTCACCACCACAATAATCATCATCAGCAGCACCACTTCCATCACCACTATCACCACAACGATCATCATCATCACCACTACCACAATCACCACTACCACAATCACCACCACCATCACCATCTTCATCACCACCACCACGTGCAGGCGCTCCACGGACATGACTCACAGGTACACACACACACAGACACACACACAGACACACACAGACACACACACACAGACAGACAGACACACACAGACACACACACAGACACACAGACAGACACACACACACAGGTACACACACAGACACACACACACACACACAGACACATAGACACACACACAGACACACACACACAGACACACACACAGACACACACACCGACAGACACACACAGACACACACACAGACACACACATACACACACACAGACACATAGACACACACACATAGACGCACACACATAGACACACACACATAGACACAGACACACATAGACACAGACACACATAGACACAGACACATACTGGGAGACTTGGTGTACCCCATCTCTCTTTCTCTCTCTGTCTCTCTCTGTCTATCTGTGTGTCTGTGTGTCTCTGTGTGTCTCTGTCTCTATCTGTCTCCTCTGTGTCTCTTTCTGGCTCTCTGTGTCTCTCTGTGTCTCTCTGTCTATCTGTGTATCTGTGTGTCTCTGTGTATCTGTCTCTCTCTGTCTCTCTGTGTCTCTTTCTGTCTCTCTGTGTCTCTCTGTGTATCTGTGTATCTGTGTGTCTCTGTCTCTCTCTGTCTCTTTCTGTCTCTCTGTGTCTCTCTGTCTATCTGTGTCTCTGTGTGTCTCTGTGTGTCTCTGTCTCTTTCTGGCTCTCTGTGTCTCTCTGTGTCTCTCTGTCTATCTGTGTCTATGTATGTCTCTGTCTCTCTCTGTCTCCTCTGTGTCTCTTTCTGGCTCTCTGTGTCTCTCTGTCTATCTGTGTCTCTGTGTGTCTCTGTGTCTCTCTGCCTATCTGTGTCTCTGTGTGTCTCTGTGTCTCTCTGTCTATCTGTGTCTCTGTGTCTCTGTCTCTTTCTGGCTCTCTGTGTCTCTCTGTCTATCTGTGTCTCTGTGTGTCTCTGTGTGTCTCTGTCTCTATCTGTCTCCTCTGTGTCTCTTTCTGGCTCTCTGTGTCTCTCTGTGTCTCTCTGTCTATCTGTGTCTCTGTGTGTCTCTGTGTGTCTCTGTCTCTTTCTGACTCTCTGTGTCTCTCTGTCCCTGTCTCTGTGTGTCTCAGTGTGTGTCTGTGTGTCTCTCCGTCTCTGTCTCTCTCTGTCTCTGTGTGTCTCTCTCTCTGTCTCTGTGTGTCTCTGTGTGTCTCTCTCTCTGTCTCTGTGTGTCTCTCTGTGTCTCTCTGTCTCTGTCTCTGTGTGTCTCTCCGTATCTGTCTCTGTGACTCTGTCTGTCTCTCTCTCTTTCTTTCTGTGTCTCTGTGTCTCTATGTGTCTCTGTGTCCCTCTGTGTGTCTCTGTGTGCCTCTGTGTGTCTCTGTGTCTCTCTGACTCTCTGTGTGTCTGTGTGTGTCTCTGTGTGTCTCAGGGCGTGTATACTTGGAGACGTGGTGTATCCCATCTCTCTCTCTGTGTGTCTCTCTGTCTCTGTGTCTCTGTCTCTGTGTGTCTCTGTGTGTCTCTCCGTCTCTGTCTCTCTCTGTCTCTGTGTGTCTATGTGTGTCTTTCTCTGTCTCTCTGTCTTTGTGTGGCTCTGTGTCTCTCTGTGTGTCTCTCTGTGTGTCTCTTTGTCTCTCTGTGTGTCTCTGCGTCTCTCTGTATGTCTCTGTGTGTCCCTGTGTGTCTCTCCGTCTCTCTCTGTCTCTGTGTGTCTCTGTGTGTCTCTCTGTCTCTGTGTGTCTCAGTGTGTCTCAGGGCGTGTATACTTGGAGACGTGGTGTATCCCATATCTCTCTCTCTGTGTCTCTCTCTGTCTCTCTGTCTCTGTGTGTCTCTGTGTGTCTCTGTCTCTGTCTCTCTCTGTCTCTTTCTGACTCTCTCTGTGTCTCTCTGTCTCTGTCTATCTGTGTCTCTGTGTGTCTCTGTCTCTGTGTGTATCTGTGTCTCTCTCTGTCTATCTGTCTCTCTGTGTGTGTGTCTCTCTCTCTGTCTCTGTGTGTCTCTGTGTGTCTCTGTCTCTCTGTCTCTGTGTGTCTCTGTGTGTCTCTGTCTCTGTGTGTCTCTGTGTGTGTCTCTGTGTGTCTCAGGGCGTGTATACTTGGAGACGTGGTGTATCCCATCTCTCTCTCTGTCTCTCTGTCTCTGTGTGTATCTCAGTCTCTCTGTCTCTGTGTCTCTGTGTGTCTCTGTGTATCTCTGTCTCTGTGTGTCTCTGTGTGTCTCTCTGTCTCTGTCTCTCTGTGTGTCTCAGGGCGTGTATACTTGGAGACGTGGTGTATCCCATCTCTCTCTGTCTCTCTGTCTCTGTCACTCTGTGTCTCTGTCTCTGTGTGTCTCTGTGTGTCTCAGGGCGTGTTTACTTGGAGACGTGGTGTATCCCATCTCTCTCTCTGTGTCTCTCGGTCTCTGTGTGCCTCTGTGTGTCTCTGTGTGTCTCTGTCTCTGTGTGTCTCTGTCTCTGTGTGTCTGTGTGTCTCTGTGTGTCTCTGTCTCTCTGTATCTCTGTCTCTGTGTGTCTCTGTGTGTCTCTGTCTCTGTGTGTCTCTCTCTGTCTCTCTGTGTCCCTCTGTGTGTCTCTGTGTGTCTCTCTGTCTCTCTGTCTCTGTGTGTCTCTGTGTGTCTCTCTGTGTGTCTCTGTGTCCCTCTGTGTGTCTCAGGGCGTGTATACTTGGAGACGTGGTGTATCCCATCTCTCTCTGTCTCTCTGTCTCTGTGTGTCTCTGTGTGTCTCTCTCTCTGTGTCTCTCTGTCTCTGTGTGTCTCAGGGCGTGTATACTTGGAGACGTGGTGTATCCCATCTCTCTCTCTGTCTCTCTGTGTCTCTGTGTGTCTCAGGACGTGTATACTTGGAGACGTGGTGTATCCCATCTCTCTCTGTCTCTCTGTGTCTCTCTGTCTCTGTCTCTCTGTGTCTCTGTGTGTCTCTGACTCTCTGTGTCTCTGTCTCTGTGTGTCTCTGTGTGTCTCAGGCCGTGTATACTTGGAGACGTGGTGTGTCCCATCTCTCTCTGTGTGTCTCTCTGTCTCTGTGTGTCTCTGTCTCTGTGTGTCTCTCTGTGTCTCTGTGTGTCTCTGTGTGTCTCAGGGCGTGTATACTTGGAGACGTGGTGTTCCCCAAGGAGAGGTTTCAGTTTTCCGGACAAAGTGTGACAATCACCGAATGCATGGACGACATCGGAGTGGCATCTTTGGTTTGTGAGTGCGTGAGTGACCACCACCACCACCACAACAATAACCACCACCACTACAACCATCACCAGCACAACTAGCACCACCACAGTCACCACAACCACTACCACCACAACTACCACCACAACCACCACCACCACAACCACCACCACAACCACCAACCTCACCACCACCACAGTCACCACAACCACTACCACCACAACTACCACCACCACCACCACCACAACAATAACCACCACCACTACAACCATCACCACAACTACCACCATCACCACCACAACAATAACCACCACCACTACAACCATCAACAGCACAACTAGCACCACTACAGTCACCACAACCACTATCACAACCACTACCACTACCACCACAACTACCGCAACCATCACCACAACCACTACCACCACCACAACAACAATAACCACCACCACTACAACCATCACCACCACAACTTACACCACCACAGTCACCACAACCACTATCACAACCACTATCACAAACACTACCACCACAACTACCACAACCATCACAACAACTACCACCATCACCACCACCACAACAATAACCACAACCACTACAACCATCACCAGCACAACTAGCACCACTACAGTCACCACAACCACTATCACAACCACTATCACAAACACTACCACCACAACTACCACCACCACTACAGTCACCACAACCACTATCACAACCACTACCACCACAACTACCGCAACCATCACCACAACCACTACCACCACCACCATCACCACCACCACCACCACTACAACCATCACCAGCACAACTTACACCACCACAGTCACCACAACCACTATCACAACCACTATCACAAACACTACCACCACAACTACCACAACCATCACAACAACTACCACCATCACCACCACCACAACAATAACCACAACCACTACAACCATCACCAGCACAACTAGCACCACTACAGTCACCACAACCACTATCACAACCACTACCACAACCACTACCACCACAACTACCACAAACATCACCACAACCACTACCACCACAACTACCACAACCACCACCACAACAATAAGCACAACCACTACAACCATCACCAGCACAACTTACAACACCACAGTCACCACAACCACTATCACAACCACTACCACAACCACTACCACCACAACTACCACAGCCACCACCACTACAACAATAACCACCACCAATACAACCATCACCAGCACAACTTACACCACCACAGTCACCACAACCACTATCACAACCACTATCACAACCACTACCACCACAACTACCGCAACCATCACCACAACCACTACCACCACAACTCCCACAGCCACCACCACCACAACAATAACCACAACCACTACAACCATCACCACCACAACTCACACCACCACAGTCACCACAACCACCAATATCACAAACACTACCACAACCACTACCACCACAACTACCACAACCATCACCACAACCACTACCACCACAACTACCCCACCACCACCACAACACTAACCACAACCACTACAACCATCACCACCACAACTTACACCACCACAGTCACCACAACCACTATCACAACCACTATCACAACCACTACCACCACAACTACCGCAACCATCACCACAACCACTACCACCACAACTACCACAACCACCACCACCACCACAACAATAACCACAACCACTACAACCATCACCACCACAACTAGCACCACTACAGTCACCACAACCACTATCACAACCACTATCACAACCACTACCACCACAACTACCGCAACCATCACCACAACCACTACCACCACAACTACCACAACCACCACCACCACAACAATAACCACAACCACTACAACCATCACCACCACAACTAGCACCACTACAGTCACCACAACCACTATCACAACCACTACCACAACTACCACCACAACTGCCACTACCATCACCACAACCACCAGCACAACTACCGCAACCACCACCAACACCACAACCACCACCACAACCACCACAAATTTAACCACCACAACTACCACAATCACCACCACAGCCACCACCACCACTACTACCACCACAACCATCAAAACCACCACCACAACTACCACCACAACCATCACAACCACCACCACAACTAGCACAACCACCAACAGCACAACCACCAACAGCACAACCACCACCACAACCACTACAACCACCAGCACTAACACGACAATCACCGCCACTATCAGCATTAGCAGCATCGGCATCAACAGGATATCCGAGTGATTGGTACGGCCGGTTCTGATGGCTGTGGCCGGGGGCCTGATGTGCGTGGGCCTGGAGCATCGTACAGTCTACGGGGGTGGGACGTATACAGCTGCTGTAGACCTCTGGTGTGGCAGCCTCTGACGGGTTAGCGCCGATTGAGCGATGCGGTGCGTTCTGTAGACCCATCGGTAGCACCCGCGACTGCCGTTCGCCTACGGTATGGCCGGCTCTGACCTCTGACGGCTGTGACCAGGGGCATGGTGTGAGTGGGGACTGGGAGTATCGTATAGACTAGAAAGTGGTGGCATTCATAAGTGCTCTCTAACCGCGGTTATGGTTGTGGTTAAGTGAGAGGTGATGTGGTGCGTCCTGCAGTCCCATCGGTAGTGCACACAACCGCCGTTCCTCCTATGGTACGGCCGGGTCTGATGGCTGCGGCAAGTTGTGTGAGTGGGGTCTGGGAGCATCGTATAGTCGAGAGGAGAGTAGGGAAAGCCAAATGCTGTAGACCTGTGGTGTTGCTACGTCTGATGGTTTTGTCTATGGTAGGACTGCTGTCTGACCTCTTGATGGCTGTGACCGGGTGCCTGGTGTGAATGGGTCTGGAGCAGCGTACAGTCTAGAAGTGAGTAGGGTAAGCCAAATTCTGTAGACCCGTAGTGTGGCTGGCTCTGATGGTCGGTGGCGTGTCGGTGTCTGACCTCCGACGGCTGTGACCGGAGGGGTCTGGTGTGTGCGTGGGCCTGGAGCATCGTACAGTCTACGGGGTGGGACGTATACAGCTGCTGTAGACCTCTGGTGGGGCAGCCTCTGACGGTTTAGCACCGATTGAGCGATGCGGTGCGTTCTGTAGACCCATCGGCAGAGCACGCAAATGCCGTTGGTCGACGGCGGGGCCCTGCAGCATCGTGCAGCCTAGAAAGGGGGTAGAATGTGCAACTGTTGATCTGTGTTGTGGCCGCCTGCCACGGCTGGGGGTTACCCCGGAATCTGATCTCCGATGGCCTCGTCCCCCTTCTAGATTTGAAGCTTTCGTGACTGCAAGGATCCACACACACTCCTTGGTTCTATTCGGTAAAGTCACCGCGTGGGTAACAAACTAAAACGACAAAAATCACGACGTTTCGGCCACAACGCAAGCGGCCTTCGTCAGGTGAAGGGACCGGGCTGTCCAGAGGACAGCGCTGGAGTGAAACAGGAGCCAAGCTCAGACCGCGGCCTTTAAGCTGTGCGAGAGGGATTAAGGTACCTCGACAAAGGAATTAGCGTAAAAAAATTTAGCATTTGATTGGCGGACTCATCGTGATGAAGGGTGTAGCACGGTGATCGGCACCGGCAGTGCACCAGCCTGCGCGGCGAAACTCTGGGGTACCGCTACCTGAACAAATGATACCGCACCAAATGAAAATCAGTTTAACGTTCAGTTCGACTTAGGACACCTTTCCAATTGGTGGCTAAATTTGAAACCATCTTCTCGGTGGATCCGGAATTGCCCCGTGGAACAAATCTCTGGTGACAAAAAGAAAAACACCCCCGTGGGTTTGCGAAGCACCCCTAGTATCGGAGAGAGGAGGTCTTGGTGTGCGTGCCTGTGCCTGTGCATGCACCGCAGGGCGTCCGTCTGGCGCGCTTCCTGGAGGCCAATCAGCAGCGCTACCCAATGGCGGGGCGCTCCGTGCTGGAGCTGGGGGCGGGCACGGGGCTCGTGTCCATCGTGTGCAGCCTCCTGGGTACCGCTCCGAGCGGGCCGGCAGTCACCGGCCCCGCTCGGCCCGCTCAGTCGCAGCACGTGCACCCTGGGGTCTAGCCCACCACCACCACCACCACCCCCCGTAGAGCGTGAACCACAACTGCCCGTACAGCGTGAACCACTACCTACTGCACGGCGTGAACCACTGACTCCGATACAGTGTGAGCCACTGACTACGATACAGTGTGAGCCACTGACTCCGATACAGTGTGAGCCACTAACTTCGATACAGTGTGAACCACTAACTTCGATACAGTGTGAGCCACTGACTACGATACAGTGTGAGCCACTAACTACGATACAGTGTGAGCCACTGACTACGATACAGTGTGAGCCACTGACTCCGATACAGTGTGAGCCACTAACTTCGATACAGTGTGAGCCACTGACTACGATACAGTGTGAGCCACTGACTACGATACAGTGTGAGCCACTACCTACTGCACGGCGTGAATCACTAACTTCGATACAGTGTGAACCACAACCTTTGATACAGTGTGATCCACTACCTTATATACAGTGTGAGCCACTGACTACGATACAGTGTGAGCCACAACTTTATATACAGTGTGAGCCACTAACTTCGATACAGTGTGAACCACTACCTACTGCACGGCGTGAACCACTGACTCCGATACAGTGTGAGCCACTGACTCCGATACAGTGTGAGCCACTGACTCCGATACAGTGTGAGCCACTAACTACGATACAGTGTGAGCCACTGACTCCGATACAGTGTGAGCCACTAACTTCGGTACAGTGTGAGCCACTAACTTCGATACAGTGTGAGCCACTAACTCCGATACAGTGTGAGCCACTGACTCCGATACAGTGTGAGCCACTAACTTCGATACAGTGTGAACCACTACCTACTGCACGGCGTGAACCACTGACTACGATACAGTGTGATCCACTACCTTATATACAGTGTGAGCCACTGACTCCGATACAGTGTGAGCCACAACTTTATATACAGTGTGAGCCACTAACTTCGATACAGTGTGAGCCACTAACTACGATACAGTGTGAGCCACTGACTACGATACAGTGTGAGCCACTAACTCCGATACAGTGTGAGCCGCTAACTTCGATACAGTGTGAGCCACAACTTTATATACAGTGTGAGCCACTAACTTCGATACAGTGTGAGCCACTGACTCCGATACAGTGTAAGCCACTAACTTCGATACAGTGTGAACCACAACCTTATATACAGTGTGAGCCACTAACTTCGATACAGTGTGAGCCACAACTTTATATACAGTGTGAGCCACTAACTTCGATACAGTGTGAGCCACTAACTTCGATACAGTGTGAGCCACAACCTTATATACAGTGAGCCACTAACTTCGATACAGTGTGAGCCACTAACTACGATACAGTGTGATCCACTGACTTCGATACAGTGTGAGCCACTACCTTATATACAGTGTGAGCCACTAACTTCGATACAGTGTGAGCCACTGACTCCGATACAGTGTGAGCCACTAACTTCGATACAGTGTGAGCCACTAACTTCGATACAGTGTGAGCCACTGACTACGATACAGTGTGATCCACTACCTTATATACAGTGTGAGCCACTAACTCCGATACAGTGTGAGCCACTAACTTCGATACAGTGTGAGCCACTAACTTCGATACAGTGTGAGCCACTGACTACGATACAGTGTGAGCCACTAACTTCGATACAGTGTGAGCCACAACTTTATATACAGTGTGAGCCACTAACTACGATACAGTGTGAGCCACTGACTACGATACAGTGTGAGCCACTAACTACGATACAGTGTGAGCCACTGACTACGATACAGTGTGAGCCACTAACTCCGATACAGTGTGAGCCACTAACTACGATACAGTGTGAGCCGCTGACTACGATACAGTGTGAGCCACTGACTACGATACAGTGTGAGCCGCTAACTCCGATACAGTGTGAGCCACTAACTTCGATACAGTGTGAGCCACAACTTTATATACAGTGTGAGCCACTAACTTCGATACAGTGTGAGCCACTGACTCCGATACAGTGTAAGCCACTAACTTCGATACAGTGTGAACCACAACCTTATATACAGTGTGAGCCACTAACTTCGATACAGTGTGAGCCACAACTTTATATACAGTGTGAGCCACTAACTTCGATACAGTGTGAGCCACTAACTTCGATACAGTGTGAGCCACAACCTTATATACAGTGAGCCACTAACTTCGATACAGTGTGAGCCACTAACTACGATACAGTGTGATCCACTGACTTCGATACAGTGTGAGCCACTACCTTATATACAGTGTGAGCCACTAACTTCGATACAGTGTGAGCCACTGACTCCGATACAGTGTGAGCCACTAACTTCGATACAGTGTGAGCCACTAACTTCGATACAGTGTGAGCCACTGACTACGATACAGTGTGATCCACTACCTTATATACAGTGTGAGCCACTAACTCCGATACAGTGTGAGCCACTAACTTCGATACAGTGTGAGCCACTAACTTCGATACAGTGTGAGCCACTGACTACGATACAGTGTGAGCCACTAACTTCGATACAGTGTGAGCCACAACTTTATATACAGTGTGAGCCACTAACTACGATACAGTGTGAGCCACTAACTCCGATACAGTGTGAGCCACTAACTTCTATACAGTGTGAGCCACAACTTTATATAGAGTGTGAGCCACTAACTTCGATACAGTGTGAATCACAACCTTCGATACAGTGTGAACCACAACCTTATATACAGTGTGAACCACAACCTTCGATAAAGTGTGAACCACAATCTTTTATACAGTGTGAACCACAACCAACCACGCAGTGTGACTCAATACCAACCACGTGACTCAATACCAACCACGTGACTCACTACCAACCACGTGACTCACTACCAACCACGTGACTCACTACCAACCACGTGACTCACCGCCAACCACGTGACTCACTACCAACCACGTGACTTACTACCAACCACGTGACTCACTACCAACCACGTGACTCACCACCAACCACGTGACTCACTACCAACCACGTGAATCACTACCAACCACGTGACTCACTACCAACCACGTGACTCACCACCAACCACACAGTGTGACTCACCACCAACCACGTGACTCACTACCAACCACGTGACTCACCACCAACCACGTGACTCACCACCAACCACGTGACTCACCGCCAACCACGTGACTCACCACCAACCACGTGACTCACCACCAACCACGTGACTCACCACCAACCACGTGACTCACTGCCAACCACGTGACTCACTACCAACCACGTGACTCACTACCAACCACGTGACTCACCACCAACCACGTGACTCACCACCAACCACGTGACTCACTACCAACCACGTGACTCACCGCCAACCACGTGACTCACTACCAACCACGTGACTCACCACCAACCACGTGACTCACCACCAACCACGTGACTCACCGCCAACCACGTGACTCACTACCAACCACGTGACTCACCACCAACCACGTGACCCACCACCAACCACGTGACTCACCGCCAACCACGTGACTCACCGCCAACCACGTGACTCACCACCAACCACGTGACTCACCACCAACCACGTGACTCACTACCAACCACGTGACTCACCACCAACCACGTGACTCACTACCAACCACGTGACTAACTACCAACCACGTGACTCACCACCAACCACGTGACTCACCGCCAACCACGTGACTCACTACCAACCACGTGACCCACTACCAACCACGTGACTCACCACCAACCACGTGACTCACCACCAACCACGTGACTCACCACCAACCACGTGACTCACCACCAACCACGTGACTCACTGCCAACCACACAGTGTGACTCACCACCAACCACGTGACTCACCACCAACCACGTGACTCACCACCAACCACGTGACTCACTGCCAACCACACAGTGTGACCCACCACCAACCACGTGACTCACCACCAACCACGTGACTCACTACCAACCACGTGACTCACCACCACCCACGTCACTCACCGCCACCCGTTTACTCCGGTACGTCAGCGACTACGACGCTGACGGTGACGCCATCTCGTTGCCCCTCCCCACTACACCACCCCCCTCCCCACTACACCACCCCCCTCCCTCCCCCACCACCACCGAAGGCGCCGACGTCACGGCGACGGACCTCAAGGAGGTGCTGGGCTCCCTCTCGACGAACATCGCCAACAACACGCGGAGCGGCGACGGACGCCCCCGGGTGCGCGAGCTCACCTGGGGCCTCGGCCTCTCGGCCTTCGACGGCACCGCCTACGACTACGTCGTGGCCAGCGACCTCGTCTACAGGGAGGCCTCGCTGGGGCCACTCGCCCTCACGCTGCGACACTTCCTGGAGGGGGCCCGCGGAGGTGGTGGAGGTGGAGCCGGTGGTGGTGGTGGAGCCAGAGCCAGTGGAGCCGGTGGTGGAGCCAGAGGAGCCACGGCGTTCTTCGCGCTCAAGCTGCGCTTCGGCTTCTGCGAGGAGTTCGTGCGCCGACTCCGCCGGACGTTCCGCGTCCGCGCCCTCGCCGAGTGGCCCGAGGACGAGACGGTCATCCTCGAGCTGAGGGCTCGCGAGGGCGGGGAGGTGGAGGAGGAGGAGGAGGAGGTGGAGGGGGAGGTGGAGGAGGAGGCGGAGGAGGACGAGGTGGAGAAGGTGGTAGAGGAGGAGGTGGAGCAGGAGGAGGTGGAAGAGAAGGAGGTGGAGGAAGAGGAGGAGGTGGAGGAAGAGGAGAAGGTGGAGCAGGTGGAGGAGGAGGAGCCGGAGGTTGAGGAGGAGGTGGAGGAGGTGGAGGAGGAGGAGGAGGTTGAGTAGGAGGAGGAGGGGGAGGAGGAGGAGGTGGAGGAGGTGGAGGAGGTGGAGCAGGTGGAAGTTGAGTAGGAGGAGGTGGAGGAGGTGGAGCCGGAGGTTGAGCAGGAGGAGGTGGAGGAAGTGGAACAGGTGGAGGAGGAATGGACACATTGGAATGAGGATGAGGGTTTAGCGGTTATGTTGATGGGTGGGTGGGAATAATCCGTTGACGCCATCGCTAGCAGCGGGTAGCCGGGAAGAAGGCGACAGGGATGGAGGATTGGGGGGGGGGGAGGGAGGGGAGGAGAAATGGTGGGAGGGGATCGTGGGGATAAGGGGGCACGGTGGAGGAGGAGGGAGCTGTGGATAAAGGAAGCAGTTGGGGATGAAGGAGGGAGAGAGCTGTGGGTGAAGGAAGGAGGGAGCTGTGGATAAAGGAAGGAGTTGGCGATGAAGGAGGGAGAGAGCTGTGGGTGAAGGAAGGAGGGAGCTGTGGATAAAGGAAGGAGTTGGCGATGAAGGAGGGAGAGAGCTGTGGGTGAAGGAAGGAGGGAGCTGTGGATAAAGGAAGGAGTTGGGGATGAAGGAGGGAGAGAGCTGTGGATGAAGCAGAGAGCTGTGGATGAAGGAGGAGAGAGTTGTGGATGAAGGAGAGAGTTGTGTAGGAAGGAGGGAGCTGTGGATGAAGGAGGGAGCTGTGGATGAAGGAGCAGAGAGCTGTGGATGAAGTGTAATGGCCGGGAATTGAGCGGGGGCTAGGTGAAAGGGACGATGCTGGGTAGACATTGGGACACAGTTCTGGTGGGGGGTGGCCGGGGTGGAGTGCAGGCCGGATGTGTGGCATGGAGGGGAGGGAGATGGTGATGGAGCGGGCAAAGCAGCAAGGGAACCGGGGAGTGGACGAGTGGTTGTTAAAAACGAACACCGAGAGAGAGGGGGAGAGGTGGCTGTATTTTTGTTATTTTCGATCGAAGTAATTCTGTTGTTGTTGTTGTTGACGACGAAGACGCAGACGTGCGGGAGCGAAAAGGGGAATCCGTTGGCCGTGTTTGGTTGTTTTATTGAGAGAGGTTGGACGGACCGTCTGTGATCTGTGATCGGAATAAACGTTCACGTTATATTCCCGACGAGCAACGCGTTTTATTATGGAAGGAAGGATGCACGGGAGGAGGAGAGAGCTGTGGATAAAGGAGGTAGCTGTAGATGAAGGAGGAGAGAGCTGTGGATGAAGGAAGTAGGAACAGGAGGAGGAGAGAGCTGTGGATGAAAGAGGTAGCTGTAGATGAAGGAGGGGAGAGCTGTAGATGAAGGAGGAGAGAGCTGTGGATGAAGGAGGGAGCTTTGGATGAAGGACGAGAGAGCTGTGGATGAAGGAGGTAGCTGTAGATGAAGGAGGAGAGAGCTGTGGATGAAGGAAGTAGGAACAGGAGGAGGAGAGAGCTGTGGATGAAGGAGGAGAGAGCTGTGGATGAAGGAAGGAGAGAGCTGTCGATGAAGGAGGGAGCTGTGGATGAAGGAGGGAGCTGTGGATGAAGGAGGAGAGAGCTGTGGATGAAGGAGGAGAGAGCTGTGGATGAAGGAGAGAGCTGTCGATGAAGGAAGGAGCTGTGGATGAAGGAGAGAGCTGTTGATGAAGGAGGAGAGAGCTGTGGATGAAGGAGGGAGCTGTGGATAAAGGAGGAGAGAGCTGTGGATGAAGGAGGAGAGAGCTGTGGATGAAGGAGGAGAGAGCTGTAGACGAAGGAGGAGGGAGCTGTGGATGAGGGAGGAGAGAGCTGTGGATGAACGATTTGGAAGCTGTGGATGAAGGAGGGAGCTGTGGATGAAGGAAGAGAGAGAGCTGTGGATTAAGAAGGAGAGAGCTGTGGATGAAGGAGAGAGCTGTCGATGAAGGAAGGAGCTGTGGATGAAGGAGAGAGCTGTCGATGAAGGAAGGAGCTGTGGATGAAGGAGAGAGCTGTCGATGAAGGAGAGGAAAGAGCTGTGGATGAAGGAGGAGGGAGCTGTGGATGAATGAAGGAGGGACGGGAGGAGGAGAGAGCTGTGGATGAAGGAGGAGAGTGCTGTGGATGAAGGAAGGAGAGAGCTGTCGATGAAGGAGGGAGCTGTGGATGAAGGAGGAGAGAGCTGTGGATGAAGGAGGAGAGAGCTGTGAATGAAGGAAGTAGGAACAGGAGGAGGAGGAAGCTGTGGATGAAGGAGGAGAGAGCTGTGGATGAAGGAGGGAGCTGTGGATGAAGGAAGAGAGAGCTGTGGATGAAGGGAGGAGCTGTGGATGAAGGAAGAGAGAGCTGTGGATGAAGGAGGAGAGAGCTGTGGATGAAGGAGGAGAGAGCTGTGGATGAAGGAGGAGAGAGCTGTGGATGAAGGAGGAGGAGAGAGCTGTGGATGAAGGAAGTAGGAACAGGAGGAGGAGAGAGCTGTGGATGAAGGAGGAAGCTGTGGATGAAGGAGGAGAGAGCGGTGGATGAAGGAAGGAGGGACGGGAGGAGGAGAGAGCTGTGGATGAAGGAGGAGAGAGCTGTGGATGAAGGAGGAGAGAGCGGTGGATGAAGGAAGGAGGGACGGGAGGAGGAGAGAGCTGTGGATGAAGGCGGAGGAAGCCGTGCGTGTGGAGAGCTGTTGCGGTGATATGTTAACTCACTCATCTGGTATGCAGGAGGTCACGGGTTCAATCCCGACTCTGACTCCTGTTCTATATTATTGCGTGTCTCTCTCTCTCTCTCTCTCCCTCTCTCTCTCTCCCCGTGGCCGCGCGGAATTTTTCTCCGGCTCGCTCCCCGGTTGTCCCCCTCCGCGTTGTGCTCCCAAACACACAGCCGGTAGACGCTGCACTCGTATCGAGTTCCTCCTTCACCCCGAGGCTTGACGTGTGACGTGTGACGTGTGACGTGACGTGTGACGTGACGTGTGTGACGTGACGTGTGACGTGACGTGTGACGTGACGTGTGACGTGTGACGTGTGTGACGTGACGTGTGACGTGACGTGTGTGACGTGACGTGTGACGTGACGTGTGACGTGTGACGTGTGTGACGTGACGTGCCTGCGGGCGTGCACGTCACACACGGCCAACTCCCGGCCTCCTCTCTGCAGGGCCGTGCCCGGGGCCCGGGGGGGGCCCCGGGCACGGCCCTGTACCCCATCGGCACCGACGCCGTCGACCGAGACGGTTAACCGATCTTCCAGGCGGCGCAATGACGGGGCGGCGAAGGCGGCGAAGGCGGCGAAGGCGGTGAAGGCGGTGAAGGCAGCGGCGGTGAAGGAGGTGAAGGCGGTGAAGGCGGTGAAGGCGGTGAAGGCGGTGCCGGTGAAGGTGGTGAAGGTGGTGAAGGCGGTGAAGGTGGTGAAGGCGGTGAAGGCGGTGAAGGCGGTGAAGGCGGTGAAGGCGGTGAAGGAGGCAGCGGCGGTGAAGGCGGTGAAGGCGGCGAAGGCGGTGAAGGCGGTGAAGGCGGTGAAGGCGGTGAAGGCGGTGAAGGCGGTGAAGGCGGTGAAGGCGGTGCCGGTGAAGGCGGTGAAGGTGGTGAAGGTGGTGAAGGTGGTGAAGGTGGTGAAGGCGGCGAAGGCGGCGAAGGCGGCGAAGGCGGCGAAGGCGGTGAAGGCGGTGAAGGCGGTGAAGGCGGTGATGGCGGTGAAGGCGGTGATGGCGGTGAAGGCGGTGATGGCGGTGATGGCGGTGAAGGCGGTGAAGGCGGTGAAGGCGGCGAAGGCGGCGAAGGCGGCGAAGGCGGTGAAGGCGGTGAAGGCGGTGAAGGCGGTGCCGGTGAAGGTGGTGAAGGCGGTGAAGGCGGTGAAGGCGGTGAAGGCGGTGAAGGTGGTGAAGGCGGTGAAGGCGGTGAAGGCGGCGAAGGCGGCGAAGGCGGTGAAGGCGGTGAAGGCGGTGAAGGTGGTGAAGGCGGTGAAGGCGGTGAAGGCGGTGAAGGCGGTGAAGGCGGTGAAGGCAGCGGTGGTGAAGGCGGTGAAGGCGGTGAAGGCGGCGAAGGCGGCGAAGGCGGTGAAGGCGGTGAAGGTGGTGAAGGCGGCGAAGGCGGCGAAGGCGGCGAAGGCGGTGAAGGAGGTGAAGGTGGTGAAGGAGGCGGTGAAGGCGGTGAAGGCGGTGAAGGCGGTGAAGGCGGTGAAGGCGGTGATGGCGGTGAAGGCGGTGAAGGCGGTGAAGGCGGTGAAGGTGGTGAAGGCGGCGAAGGCGGTGAAGGCGGTGAAGGTGGTGAAGGCGGTGAAGGCGGCGAAGGTGGTGAAGGCGGTGAAGGCGGTGATGGTGGTGAAGGTGGCGAAGGCGGTGAAGACGGTGAAGGCGGTGATGGCGGTGAAGGCGGTGAAGGCGGTGAAGGTGGTGAAGGCGGTGAAGGCGGTGAAGGCGGTGAAGGCGGTGAAGGTGGTGAAGGCGGTGAAGGCGGTGAAGGCGGTGAAGGTGGTGAAGGCAGCGAAGGCGGCGAAGGTGGTGAAGGCGGTGAAGGCGGTGAAGGCGGTGAAGGCGGTGATGGCGGTGAAGGCGGTGAAGGCGGTGAAGGTGGTGAAGGCGGTGAAGGCGGTGAAGGTGGTGAAGGTGGTGAAGACGGTGAAGGTGGTGAAGGTGGTGAAGGCGGCGAAGGTGGTGAAGGCGGCGAAGGCGGCGAAGATGGTGAAGGCGGCGAAGGTGGTGAAGGCGGTGAAGGCGGTGATGGCGGTGAAGGCGGTGAAGGCGGTGAAGGTGGTGAAGGCGGTGAAGGCGGTGAAGGCGGTGAAGACGGTGAAGGCGGTGAAGGCGGTGAAGGCGGTGAAGGTGGTGAAGGTGGTGAAGGTGGTGAAGGCGGTGAAGGCGGTGAAGACGGTGAAGGCGGTGAAGGCGGTGAAGGCGGTGAAGGTGGTGAAGGTGGTGAAGGCGGTGAAGGCGGTGAAGGCGGCGAAGGCGGTGAAGGTGGTGAAGGCGGTGAAGGTGGTGAAGGCGGTGAAGACGGTGAAGGCGGTGAAGGCGGTGAAGGCGGCGGAGGCGGTGCAGGCGGTGAAGACAGCCACGCACACGCGCCGTGCGTGCGCTGAACGGCACGTGCCCCGGGTGTCCAACCCCGGCCGTGCTCCCTGCTTGGCCAGCGGTGGGCGCTCGTTCACCGCACGAGTCCCACGCTTGGCAGGTTTTGTTGACGTGACGGAAAACCTTCCTGGTTGGCCGTGTGCCGGGAGGCGGCGGCGGTGGCGGGATTGACGACGCAGCGTTGACATATAGTCTTGGTTCTTTGGGTAAAGTCACCGGTGCGTAGATAGGGAAACAATGAAATGATAAAAATATAAAACAATAAAATTATTGTAAAACAATAAAATTATTATTCTTGGTTCTTTGGGTAAAGTCACCGGCGCGTAGATAGGGAAACAATGAAATGATAAAAATATAAAACAATAGAATTATTATTCTTGGTTCTTTGGGTAAAGTCACCGGCGCGTAGATAGGGAAACAATGAAATGATAAAAATATAAAACAATAAAATTATTATTCTTGGTTCTTTGGGTAAAGTCACCGGCGCGTAGATAGGGAAACAATGAAATGATAAAAATATAAAACAATAAAATTATTATTCTTGGTTCTTTGGGTAAAGTCACCGCCGCGTAGATAGGGGAAACAATGAAATGATAAAAATATAAAACAATAAAATTATTATTCTTGGTTCTTTGGGTAAAGTCACCGGCGCGTAGATAGGGAAACAATGAAATGATAAAAATATAAAACAATAAAATTATTATTCTTGGTTCTTTGGGTAAAGTCACCGCCACGTAGAAGGGAAACAATAAAATAATAAAAATATAAAAAATAAAATTATTATTCTTGGTTCTTTCAGTAAAATCACCACCACGTAGAAGGGAAACAATAAAATAATAAAAATATGTAACACTAAAATTGTTATTCTTGGTTCTTTCGGTAAAGTCACCGCCACGTAGAAGGGAAACAATGAAATGATAAAAATATAAAACAATAAAATTATTGTAAAACAATATAATTATTATTCTTGGTTCTTTCGGTAAAGTCACTGCCACGTAGATAGGGAAACAATAAAATAATAAAAATATAAAGCAATAAAATTATTATTCTTGGTTCTTTGGGTAAAGTCACCACGTAGAAGGGAAACAATAAAATAATAAAAATATAAAACAATAAAATTGTTGTAAAACAATAAAATTATTATTCTTGGTTCTTTCGGTAAAGTCACCGCCACGTAGAAGGGAAACAATAAAATAATAAAAATATAAAGCAATAAAATTATTGTAAAACAATAAAATTATTATTCTTGGTTCTTTCGGTAAAGTCACCACATAGAAGGGAAACAATAAAATAATACAAATATAAAACAATAAAATTATTGTAAAACAATGAAATTATTATTCTTGGTTCTTTCGGTAAAGTCACCACCGCGTAGAGGTGAAACAATAAAATAATAAAAATATAAAACAATAAAATTATTGTAAAAAAAGTATTCGATCCCGTGCTGATTTTGTACGTTTGCCCACTGACGAAGAAATGATCAGTCTATAATTTTAACGGTAGATTTATTTGAACAGTGTGAGACAGAATAACAAACAACAAAATCCAGAAAAACGCACCTCAAAAATGTTATAAATTGATTTGCATTTTAATGAGGGAAATAAGTATTTGACCCCCTCTCAATCAGAAAGATTTCTGGCTCCCAGGCGTCTTTTATACAGGTAACGAGCTGAGATTAGGAGCACACTCTTAAAGAAGTTGCTCCTAATCTCAGCTTGTTACCTACAAAAAAGACACCTGTCCACAGAAGCAATCAATCAATCAATCATACTCCAAACTCTCCACCATGGCCAAGACCAAAGAGCTCTCCAAGGATGTCAGGGACATGATTGTAGACCTACACAATGCTGGAATGGGCTACAAGACCATTGCCAAGCAGCTTGGTGAGAAGGTGACAACAGTTGGTGCGATTATTCGCAAATGGAAGAAACACAAAATAACTGTCAATCTCCCTCGGCCTGGGGCTCCATGCAAGATCTCACCTCGTGGAGTTGCAATGATCATGAGAACGGTGAGGAATCAGCCCAGAACTACACGGGAGGATCTTGTCAATGATCTCAAAGCAACTGGGACCATAGTCACCAAGAAAACAATTGGTAACACACTTCGCCGTAAAGGACTGAAATCCTGCAGCGCCCGCAAGGTCCCCCTGCTAAAGAAAGCACACATACATGCCCGTCTGAAGTTTGCCAATGAACATCTGAATGATTCAGAGGACAACTGGGTGAAAGTGTTGTGGTCAGATGAGACCAAAATGGAGCTCTTTGGCATCAACTCAATTCGCCGTGTTTGGAGGAGGAGGAATGCTGCCTATGACCCCAAGAACACCATCCCCACCGTCAAACATGGAGGTGGAAACATTATGCTTTGGGGGTATTTTTCTGCTAAGGGGACAGGACAACTTCACCGCATCAAAGGGACGATGGACGGGGCCATGTACCGTTAAATCTTGGGTGAGAACCTCCTTCCCTCAGCCAGGGCATTGAAAATGGGTCGTGAATGGGTATTCCAGCATGACAATGACCCAAAACACACGGCCACGGCAACAAAGGAGTGGCTCAAGAAGAAGCACATTAAGGTCCTGGAGTGGCCTAGCGAGTCTCCAGACCTTAATCCCGTAGAAAATCTGTGGAGGGAGCTGAAGGTTCGTGTTGCCAAACGTCAGCCTCGAAACCTTAATGACTTGGAGAAGATCTGCAAAGAGG
Organism: Petromyzon marinus; assembly: GCF_010993605.1. NCBI lineage: Eukaryota > Metazoa > Chordata > Hyperoartia > Petromyzontiformes > Petromyzontidae > Petromyzon > Petromyzon marinus. The sequence continues at coordinate 93,095 of NW_022638172.1, read as the reverse complement.
AGTGGGACAAAATCCCTCCTGAGATGTGTGCAAACCTGGTGGCCAACTACAAGAAACGTCTGACCTCTGTGATTGCCAACAAGGGTTTTGCCACCAAGTACTAAGTCATGTTTTGCAGAGGGGATCCAATACTTATTTCCTTCATAATAAAGCAAATCAATTTATAAAATTTCTGACACGCGTTTCTTCTGGATTTTGTTGTTTGTTATTCCGTCTCTCCCTGTTCAAATAAACCTAACCATTAAAATTATAGACTGATCATTTCTTTGTCAGTGGGCAAACGTACAAAATCAGCAGGGGATCGAATACTTTTTTTTTCCCTCACTGTAACCCCCAAAGAAACCTCAAATGTGAAACGCGTAGTAGTAGTAGTTGTAGTGGTTGTAGTACGTGCATCACCCCGACAATACAGAGCATTCGAGATTGGACTGGTAAGTACGGTGCAAAGTGCAGACGGTCCGGTGGGTGGGTGGGTGGGGGATGAGTTTGCCTACAAGGGACGAGGTGGAGCGGCTGACAGCATGGTGCAGATGCAATGACCTGCTCCTGAACACCGCAAAGACCAAGGAGGAGCTCGTAATCGACTTACAGGAGAAAGAAAGCGGAGACTTCTTCTTTGGTTCTTTCGGTAAAGTCACCACGTAGAATGAGAATGAAAGTAATAAATTGATAAAATAAAATAACACAACAATAATATTCTCACGACGTTTCGGCCACAACACAAGCGGCCTTCATCAGGTGAAGGGAGCGAGACTGTCTGGTAGTCCAGCGCTGTCCTACCAGACAGTCTCGCTCCCTTCACCTGATGAAGGCCGCTTGTGTAGGACAGCGCTGGACTACCAGACAGTCTCGCTCCCTTCACCTGATGAAGGCATGCTTGTGTTGTGGCCGAAACGTCGTGAGAATATTATTGTTGTGTTATTTTATTTTATCAATTTATTATTTTATTCTCATTCTACGTGGTGGTGACTTTACCGAAAGAACCAAAGAAGATGAATCATTGCAGTCACGAAAGCTTCAAATCGAAATTTAAAGCGGAGACTCTTCGCTGCTGACCATCAACGGGGGACTGTGCGGAGAGGCTGGAGGGCCCGACCCGGAGCGTCAAGGCCCACCAGAGGCTCCACTCCTCCTGAGAATACTCGGGAAGGAATGACATCAAGCAGAAACCGCCGGTGTCCTTCCACCGAGCTTCCATCGGGAGCATTCTTTACATGCTGCATCTGCGTTGTGGTGCACCGGCTGCACAGTGGCTCAGAGGAAAGCGCTGCAGAGGATCATCAACACGGCCCCCCCCCCCCAAAAAAAAAGAATCGCCGGGCGCTCTCTCCCCACCATACTGGCAGAACTACGCAATTCCCGTCGCATCGAAAAAGCGCAGAACATTATGCAGGACTCTTCTCATCCGTGGACACTCTCTGCTTGAGCCGTTGCCATCAGGCAGACGATTCAGATCAGTCAAAACAAGGACAAACAGATTCAAACGCAGCTTTTATCCTACAGCAATTACCACACTCAATACTGCTAATTAATTACTAAGTAATACTGTGCACAATTGGACTGTAAAATAAGGATGTGCAATGATACAAATGTACTTTTATGTGGGTATGTGGGTATACTTGGGTAGTTTTTATATATAAAGAATTTTGATTTATCTTTTACTTTATTTTTATTTCTTGTTTTAATTAAATTGATGAATGATGCACTGACTGATGAGCACTTTAAATTTCGTTGTACCGGTGACAATGACAACAGAGGATCTATCTCCCTATCTATATGTATTTCCCGTCTGCTGTAACACCTAGCGGGGCTTTCGCGACCAAAATCATCCATAATGGGGGTTGGCTTGGGTTCTATCGCGTACATTATAAAAACTTTGCGTCGTCAATACCCGCCACGCCATTGGACACAGAGCCTGTTAGTAAAGCGAGGTTAGTCTCGTAATCTGAATGTCAGCCTGATGATGCCGGCTTTTGTTATAATTCCCGGCGAAAAGTGACGGCCTCACTAACTTTAGTAATAGGCTTTTTGCCCTTTTAGCTGGCACAAAAAACTGACACCTTTATACAAGGGGATCGTGTTTGCAATAACCACAACGCAAGCGGTCAAAAATGCAAACAAAAAGAGACAACTCTGATAATAATAACAATAATAATACTGGCACCGCCCTTGAAATTTGATTGGTCCACACCAGAGAGACGGCTTTTCTTAGAGCCCCTTTAGTCTCTCCACTGGTGTTGGGCCAGATGTGTTAGGGTGGTGGTTGTGGTGGTGGTGGATTTCAACGTCACACATTTCCTGATGATGCTTGGTTGTCCATGCACCGGCGAAACGTCACGGATAGTCGAATTGTAACCGCGCGTGAGTGGGGCTTAGTCCCCCCACCACACACCGGCGGTGCTGTACCGGTCACAGATTGGCCACGTTTTTTTGTTCAACGTGACAAGCCTTCTTGCTAATTCGCTGTGTGGCGGCGGGCTTAACAACTTCACCTGATGAAGGCCGCTTGCGTTGTGGCCGAAACGTCTCGTGATTTTTCGCTGTTTTATTTTTTTTACCTACGTGGTGACTTTACCGAATAGAACCAACGAGTGTATGGATCCTTGCACTGACGAAATGCTTTAAATCTTAGAACAATAGAAAGGGCCCCATCTGTCAGCCTCCAGGGAGGATGCGTGCGTGAACCCCCCAGGGTTTAAGAACCACTGCTCTAGCAATAGGTTTTTACCCTTTTAACTGGCACAAAGACTGACAACCTTTATACAAGGGACATCGTGTTTGCAATAACCACAACGCAAGCGGTCAAAAATGTAAACAAAAAGAGACAACTCTGATAATAATAACAATAATATTGGCACCGTCCTTGAAATTGATTGGTCCAAACCCTTTTGGCATCTTCTGGTCCAGCACCAGTGGAGAGACTAAAGGGCTCTAAGAAAAGCCGTCTCTCTGGTGTGGACCAATCAAATTCAAGGACGGTGCCAATAATATTATTATTATCAGAGTTGCTTCTTTTTGTTTACATTTTTGACCGCTTGTGTTGTGGTTATTGCAAACACGATCCCCTTGTATAAAGGTTGTCAGTTTTTTTAGTGCCAGATAAAAAGGGTAAAAACCTACTGCTACATCTTGCTACTAGCGAGGGAGGTCTCATAATGTAACCACCGCTCCCTCGGGGGAGACCAGCAGCCGTGGAGCTTCGTCAAATGCCACCTCTCCTTTGTCCCTCGTTCCACTAAACCCCGGCTTTTGTCGGTCGGGGGTTTTGTCGGCACAGGCGGTCGACAAAACCGTTCCCCCCCCCGCCCCTCCTCCTCCTCCTCCTCCTCCTCCTCCTCCTCCAGCCCCTGCACAAGAGCGGGGGGTCTCTTAAAAACCGCGCTCGCAACGGGCCGCCCAATGCGATCGAAACGATGTGGAAGGAGGTCGCCCGGAATGAAGATGTAGGCCCTGGCCGGCTGGCTGTCTGCCTGATGCCGCTGGTTGTCGTTGTTGTCGTTGTTGTAATGTCACAGTGCCTCGAATTGTAAATGCTGTGGTTGAGGGGTGGGGGGTGGGTGGAGTGGGGTGAGGGTTATACTATCCAACGCACAACCAGTTGAGTGCTGAACAAGTTGACGAATTGGCCACACTTTTCATCATTCTTTTACCCACGTGACGTGACCTTACCGACTGTGCTGAGTCGTCGGCCGGCGGGCGGGCGGGCGGGCGGGTTTAAAGACCAAACAACGTTCATGCTCACGGGGGCCTCACGCGAAAACTGATCCCCCCTGTCGTGGACTAAGATCTACAAGCCTCGGGGCATCGTACGGGGCAAGACCCAGCAGCTTTTCCAGGGGCCAGGAGTCTTTGCTAACTGCGCTGCCTTGTAGGCCGGCGAGCGGGCGGGCGGGTTTAAAGACCAAACAACGTTCATGCTCACGGGGGCCTCACGCGAAAACTGACCCCCCCTGTCGTGGACTGAGTCTAGGGGCATCGTAAGGGGAAGAGCCAGTAGCATTTGGATGGGTTAGGGATCTGAACGTGAACATCGCGGTCATCCCCGTCATCGTCATCCCCGTCGTCATCATCATCGCCGTCGTCATCATCATCGCCGTCGTCATCATCATCGCCGTCATCATCATCATCATCATCGCCACCGTATTTCCCATCACCCTCGTCACCGCCACCTTCGCCAACGCCGTCACGACCGCGGGTGGCTGCGCGGGTCTCCGCCGCCGCCTCGTCCCGATCCCCCGGGAGCACCACCGCCTCTGCCTCCACCACCACCGCCTCCGCCGCCACCACCACCACCGCCTCTGCCTCCACCACCGCCTCCGCCGCCACCACCACCGCCTCTGCCTCCACCGCCTCCACCACCACCACCTCCTCTGCCACCACCGCCTCCTCTGCCACCACCTCTGCCTCCACCACCGCCTCTGCCGCCACCACCACCACTGCTTCCACCGCCTCCACCGCCTCCACCGCCTCCGCTGCCACCACCACCACGGACTCTCCCCGCCCACCTGCCCGCCCCACGGCCACCGCCGCCTCGTCGCCCCGCGTCTCCGCGTCGCCGATGCGCCCGGGGCCCTCACCCACCCCGCGGACTCCTCCGCCCCAGCCTCCGCCGGGCGTTTGGCCTCGGCCCTCCTGCCTCCTCCTCCTCCTCCTCCTCGTCCTCCTCCTCGTTCGCTCTTCCGCGTTGGTTCCTGCTTCCGCATCGTCGTCGTCTTCATCGTCGTCGTCGTCGCCGCCGCATCCACCACCACCACCACCACCACGACCTCCTCCTCCACCTCCTCCTCCTCCAGAATCCACCTCCTCCACCTCCTCTTCCTGCTCCACCTCCTCCTTCTCAACCTCCGGCTCCTCCACCTCCTCCACCTCCTCCTCAACCTCCACCTCCTCCTGCTCCACCTCCTCCACCTCCACCTCCGGCTCCTCCTCTTCCTCCACCTCCTTCTCTTCCACCTCCTCCACCCCCTCCTCTTCCACCTCCTCCACCTCCTCCTCCTCCACCTCCCCGCCCTCGCGAGCCCTCAGCTCGAGGATGACCGTCTCGTCCTCGGGCCACTCGGCGAGGGTGCGGACGCGGAACGTCCGGCGGAGGCGGCGCACGAACTCCCCGCAGAAGCCGAAGCGCAGCTTGAGCGCGAAGAACGCCGTGGCTCCACCGGCTCTGGCTCCACCGGCTCCACTGGCTCCACCACCGGCTCCACCACCGGCTCCACTGGCTCTGGCTCCACCGGCTCCACCTCCACCTCCACCACCTCCGCGGGCCCCCTCCAGGAAGTGTCGCAGCGTGAGGGCGAGTGGCCCCAGCGAGGCCTCCCTGTAGACGAGGTCGCTGGCCACGACGTAGTCGTAGGCGGTGCCGTCGAAGGCCGAGAGGCCGAGGCCCCAGGTGAGCTCGCGCACCCGGGGGCGTCCGTCGCCGCTCCGCGTGTTGTTGGCGATGTTCGTCGAGAGGGAGCCCAGCACCTCCTTGAGGTCCGTCGCCGTGACGTCGGCGCCTTCGGTGGTGGTGGGAGGGGGGGGGGGGGGTGGTGTAGTGGGAGGAGTGAGGGAGGTGAGGGAGGTGAGCGCTGATCATTGTAATCGAGATTCTAACGGTATTGGGAGTCTGCGCCTCTCTCTCTCTCTCTCTCGCTGTACTTACGTTGAACTTATTTCGCCGCGCCATCGATCGGCTGACTGTTAAGTATTAGTTCGAAACCGAAAGAGTAGCAGTTCACGAATAAACTCAATGTTTTGATTTAAAGCTTTCGTGACTGCAGTAATTCATATTCTTAGTTTTAATAAATAAATGCGCCGTTTAAAAATAAATTTATGCGAACCAACACACACCTGAAGATGACCGTTTGAGTTATGGTCGAAACGTCGTGAGAATTTTTTTATTGTTTTATATATATTTTATTATTTTGTTGTTTCTCTTCAACGTGACTTTACCGAAAAAACTAAGATTATAAACTCAATGTTCTTAACGTAAGCGTAATGTACACCTCATATTAGTGGCTCTTTGGCGTGGAGATCCGCGGGAAATGGTTATATCTTCTTACGCGATTTTTTTTTATCGTCATCATCCCCTCACCGTCCTGCCGGTCACGGGCGCAGACAATTGAGAGTCTAAGTGTATTCTTAGTTTTTTCGGTAAAGTCACGTTTCAACGTGACTTTACCGAAAAAACTAAGAATACACGTTTCAACGTGACTTTACCGAAAAAACTAAGAATATGAATTACTGCAGTCACGAAAGCTTTAAATCAAATTTTAAGTCTAAGTGTAGTTTAGTTTTAGCTGGAGTGGGAGTGGGAGTGGGAGGGTGAGCGGCAGGGTGAGTGCCGGCCCACTCGTAGCGGTACCCAGGAGGCTGCACACGATGGACACGAGCCCCGTGCCCGCCCCCAGCTCCAGCACGGAGCGCCCCGCCATTGGGTAGCGCTGCTGATTGGCCTCCAGGAAGCGCGCCAGACGGACGCCCTGCGGTGGACCAATCACGCACAGGCACGCACACACCACGACCCCACCCGCCGGGGACACGGCCATCGGAGATCAGACGCCAGCCCCACCAACTGCCGCAGACACAACGGCACAACAAAGCCGCATTTGTATGGTATCACCCCTTCGAGACGGAACGATGCTCCCAGACCCACACACACGCCCGGCCATAGCCGTCAAGAGATCAGACACCAGCCTCCACCATAGGCAAACGTCAGTTGCCTGTTCTACCGATGGGTCTACAGGACGCACCGCATCCCTCAATCAGCGGCGACCAGCAGATTCAGCCACACCACAGACCTGCAACAGTTGTACGTCCTCTACCGCCTTTTGGACTATGACACGCTCCTGACCCATGCAAACGTCTTGCCAGACACACCGGAGATCAGACACCAAGCCCCCCCCCCCCCACCCCCCCCCCCCCCCCAACCATCGGAGAAAGCCACACCAAAAATCTACAACAGCACTCATACAGTTTAACACATAGGCTTTCGCGACTAATATTATTCATAATAAAGGTTTTTGGGTTAGATCGCGTTTATTTATAAATGTGTCGTAACCCTCCACCACCCGACACGGCCAATCAGCAAAAAAAAAGTGTCACGTTGACAAAAGACAAATAATTCACTACTTCAGCCCACCGGTGTGTTGAAGAGTTAATCCACATTTACAGTTTGAGTACGACGTTTCGCTGGTAAATACATCCAGCATCATCGGGCAATTCGCCAGAATGGTAAAGCCCTCGCTTGCTCCCGGTTTTTATAGCACTCATACGTTCACACACGCGGCCCGGCCACAGCCATCATAAATCAGACACCAGCCCCGCCTTAGATGAACAGCAGTTGTGTTTAACACGTAGGCTTTCGCGAATCGATATTATTCACAATAAAGGTTTTTGAGTTAGATCGCGTAAGTGTCAATGTGTCGAAAACCTTCCCCCAGTACTCGACACGGCCAATCAGTAAGGGATTTGCCACGTAAACGAAACGCCAAATAGTTCACCACTTCAGCCCACCGGTGTGTTGAAGGGTGAATCCACGACATTTACAATCTGAGTACGACGTTTCGCTGGTAATTACATCCAGCATCGATCGGGCGATTTGCCCGAATAGCAGTTGCGTGTTCTCCCGATGGGTCTGCAGAACGCACCAGGTCTCCTCTCACACTCAACCGCAACCTGCAGAGGTAGCAACAGCACAAACCTACAAATAGTTGGCTTGCCCTACCCCCTACCTTCTAGTCTTAACGATGATAAAGACCAACGCACACAACGACCCCCAGCCACAGCCATCAGAACCCGGCTACCGATGGGCCTACAAAAGGCACCAGATATCCTCTCACACACACACACCCAACCGCGACCATCATAAACAGCCACACCAAAGATCCACAGCAGTTACACATCCGACCCACACGCACACGCCCGGTCACAGACATCAGTGATCAGACGCCAGCCCCACCAACCATCGGAGACAACCACGCCACAGACCTACAGCGGATATACGCCATCTGCCGCCCGATGGACCAAACAAATGCTCCAGACTCACGCAACACCACGACCCCCCACCCCGGCCACAACCATCAGAGACAGCCACACCATCGACAAACGGCGGTTATGTGTGTGTGCTGCCGATGGGTCTACAGAACGCACAACGTCTGCTACCCAACCGAGCACAGCCATCAGAGTCAGCCGCACCACGGATCTGCGGTTAGACGTCCTACACCCCTCTTCCAGTCTATGCGATGCTCCCAAACCCACGCACACCACGCCCACGACCACACCCATCAGGCCCGGCCACGCCATGGACGAACCGGCGGCTGCGTGCTCTACCGATGGGACTGCACAACGCGGCGCAAACCTCCTCTCAACCAATCAGAGGCGGCCATGCCAAACGCCCGCATCGGCTACGCGCATATGCATCGAGCCCCGTGGTTTATGCGATGCCTCCGGGAACCCACGCGACAAGCACTTCACAGACGGACGGCGGTTGTGTGTGCTGTCCGATGGTTTCGCGGGCATGGCACGTGACGCGGGTCGACTCACGCTCTCCCAGACGACGGCGGCGATGCCCAGGTCGTCCATGCACTCGGTGATGGTCACCCTGCCGCCCTGGAAGTTGAAGATCTCTCGGGGCATGACCGAGTAGGCCATCGGGAAGCCGGCGGAACCGCTGCCGCGGTGGGGGGGGAGGGAAGAGGAGGAGGTGGAGGAGGACACCCAGACTCATAGACGCACAAACATACACAGAGACCCACAGACACCCAGACTCAAAGACACACATACACAGAGACCCACAGACACCCAGACTCAAAGACACACATACACAGAGACCCACAGACACCTATACTCATAGACACACAAACATACACAGAGACCCACAGACACACAGACTCATAGACACACAAACACACACAGAGACCCACAGACACACAGACTCATAGACACACAAACACACACAGAGACCCACAGACACCCAGACTCATAGACAAACATAGACCCATAGAGACCCACAGACACACAAACTCATAGACACACACACATACACAGAGACCCACAGACACCCAGACTCATAGACACACACACATACACAGAGACCCACAGACACCCAGACTCATAGACACACAAACATACACAGAGACCCACAGACACCCAGACTCATAGACACACAAACATACACAGAGACCCACAGACACCCAGACTCATAGACACACAAACATACACAGAGACCCAGAGACACCCAGACTCATAGACACACAAACATACACAGAGACCCACAGACGCCCAGACTCATAGACACACAAACATACACAGAGACCCACAGACACCCAGACTCATAGACACACAAATATACACAGAGACCCACAGACACCCAGACTCACAGACACACATACACAGAGACCCACAGACACCCAGACTCATAGACACACATACACAGAGACCCACAGACACCCAGACTCATAGACACACAAACACACACAGAGACCCACAGACACCCAGACTCATAGACACACAAACACACACAGAGACCCACAGACAGCCAGACTCATAGACACACAAACATACACAGAGACCCACAGACACCCAGACTCATAGACACACAAACATACACAGAGACCCACAGACACCCAGACTCATAGACACACAAACATACACAGAGACCCACAGACACCCAGACTCATAGACACACAAACACACACAGAGACCCACAGACACCCAGACTCAAAGACACACAAACACACACAGAGACCCACAGACACCCAGACTCATAGACACACAAACATACACAGAGACCCACAGACACCCAGACTCATAGACAAACATACATAGAGACCCACAGACACCCAGACTCATAGACACACAAAACATACACAGAGACCCACAGACACCCAGACTCATAGACACACAAACATACACAGAGATCCACAGACACCCAGACTCATAGACACACAAACATACACAGAGACCCACAGACACACAGACTCACAGGCACGCAAACACACACAGAGACCCACAGACACCCAGACTCATAGACACACAAACATACATAGAGACCCACAGACACCCAGACTCATAGACACACAAACATACACAGAGACCCACAGACACCCAGACTCATAGACACACAAACATACACAGAGACCCACAGACACACAGACTCACAGACACGCAAACACACACAGAGACCCACAGACACCCAGACTCATAGACACACAAACACACACAGAGATCCACAGACACCCAGATTCACAGACACACAAACATACACAGAGACCCACAGACACCCAGACTCATAGACACACAAACATACACAGAGACCCACAGACACACAGACTCACAGACACGCAAACACACACAGAGACCCACAGACACCCAGACTCATAGACACACATAGACCCATAGAGACCCACAGACACCCAGACTCATAGACACACAAACATACACAGAGACCCACAGACACCCAGACTCATAGACACACAAACATACACAGAGACCCACAGACACCCAGACTCACAGACACACAAACACACACAGAGACCCACAGACACCCAGACTCATAGACACACAAACACACACAGAGACCCACAGACACCCAGACTCATAGACACACAAACACACACAGAGACCCACAGACACCCAGACTCATAGACACACATACACAGAGACCCACAGACACCCAGACTCATAGACAAACATAGACCCATAGAGACCCACAGACACACAGACTCATAGACACACAAATATACACAGAGACCCACAGACACCCAGACTCATAGACGCACAAACATACACAGAGACCCACAGACACCCAGACTCATAGACACACAAACACACAGAGACCCACAGACACCCAGACTCACAGACACACAAACATACACAGAGACCCACAGACACCCAGACTCATAGACACACATACACAGAGACCCACAGACACCCAGACTCATAGACACACAAACATACACAGAGACCCACAGACACCCAGACTCATAGACACACAAACATACATAGAGACCCACAGACACCCAGACTCATAGACACACAAACATACACAGAGACCCACAGACACACAGACTCACAGACACGCAAACACACACAGAGATCCACAGACACCCAGACTCATAGACACACAAACATACACAGAGACCCACAGACACCCAGACTCATAGACACACAAACATACACAGAGACCCACAGACACCCAGACTCATAGACACACAAACATACACAGAGACCCACAGACACACAGACTCACAGACACGCAAACACACACAGAGATCCACAGACACCCAGACTCATAGACACACAAACATACACAGAGACCCACAGACACCCAGACTCATAGACACACAAACATACATAGAGACCCACAGACACCCAGACTCATAGACACACAAACATATATAGAGACCCACAGACACCCAGACTCATAGACACACAAACACACACAGAGACCCACAGACACCCAGACTCATAGACACACATACACAGAGACCCACAGACACCCAGACTCATAGACAAACATAGACCCATAGAGACCCACAGACACACAGACTCATAGACACACACACATACACAGAGACCCACAGACACCCAGACTCATAGACACACAAACATACACAGAGACCCACAGACACACAGACTCACAGACACGCAAACACACACAGAGACCCACAGACACCCAGACTCATAGACCCACAAACATACACAGAGACCCACAGACACCCAGACTCAAAGACACACATTTACCCATAGAGACCCACAGACACCCAGACTCATAGACACACAAACATACACAGAGACCCACAGACACCCAGACTCATAGACACACACACATACACAGAGACCCACAGACACCCAGACTCATAGACACACAAACATACACAGAGACCCACAGACACCCAGACTCATAGACACACAAACATACACAGAGACCCACAGACACCCAGACTCATAGACACACAAACATACACAGAGACCCACAGACACACAGACTCATAGACACACATACACAGAGACCCACAGACACCCAGACTCATAGACACACAAACATACACAGAGACCCACAGACACCCAGACTCATAGACACACAAACATACATAGAGACCCACAGACACCCAGACTCATAGACACACAAACACAGAGACCCACAGACACCCAGACTCATAGACACACAAACATACACAGAGACCCACAGACACACAGACTCACAGACACGCAAACACACACAGAGATCCACAGACACCCAGACTCATAGACACACAAACATACACAGAGACCCACAGACACACAGACTCACAGACACGCAAACACACACAGAGATCCACAGACACCCAGACTCATAGACACACAAACATACACAGAGACCCACAGACACCCAGACTCATAGACACACAAACATACATAGAGACCCACAGACACCCAGACTCATAGACACACAAACATACACAGAGACCCACAGACACACAGACTCACAGACACGCAAACACACACAGAGATCCACAGACACCCAGACTCATAGACACACAAACATACACAGAGACCCACAGACACCCAGACTCATAGACACACAAACATACATAGAGACCCACAGACACCCAGACTCATAGACACACAAACATATATAGAGACCCACAGACACCCAGACTCATAGACACACAAACACACACAGAGACCCACAGACACCCAGACTCATAGACACACATACACAGAGACCCACAGACACCCAGACTCATAGACAAACATAGACCCATAGAGACCCACAGACACACAGACTCATAGACACACACACATACACAGAGACCCACAGACACCCAGACTCATAGACACACAAACATACACAGAGACCCACAGACACACAGACTCACAGACACGCAAACACACACAGAGACCCACAGACACCCAGACTCATAGACCCACAAACATACACAGAGACCCACAGACACCCAGACTCAAAGACACACATTTACCCATAGAGACCCACAGACACCCAGACTCATAGACACACAAACATACACAGAGACCCACAGACACCCAGACTCATAGACACACACACATACACAGAGACCCACAGACACCCAGACTCATAGACACACAAACATACACAGAGACCCACAGACACCCAGACTCATAGACACACAAACATACACAGAGACCCACAGACACCCAGACTCATAGACACACATTTACCCATAGAGACCCACAGACACCCAGACTCATAGACACACAAACATAGACAGAGACCCACAGACACACAGACTCATAGACACACATACACAGAGACCCACAGACACCCAGACTCATAGACACACAAACATACACAGAGACCCACAGACACCCACACTCATAGACACACAAACATACACAGAGACCCACAGACACACAGACTCACAGACACGCAAACACACACAGAGACCCACAGACACCCAGACTCATAGACACACAAACATACACAGAGACCCACAGACACCCAGACTCATAGACACACAAACATACATAGAGACCCACAGACACCCAGACTCATAGACACACAAACATACACAGAGACCCACAGACACCCAGACTCATAGACACACAAACATACATAGAGACCCACAGACACCCAGACTCATAGACACACAAACATACATAGAGACCCACAGACACCCAGACTCATAGACACACAAACATACACAGAGACCCACAGACACCCAGACTCATAGACACACAAACACACACAGAGACCCACAGACACCCAGACTCATAGACACACAAACACACACAGAGACCCACAGACACCCAGACTCATAGACACACAAACATACACAGAGACCCACAGACACCCAGACTCATAGACACACAAACATACACAGAGACCCACAGACACCCAGACTCATAGACACACAAACATACATAGAGACCCACAGACACCCAGACTCAAAGACACACATAGACCCATAGAGACCCACAGACACCCAGACTCATAGACACACAAACACACACAGAGACCCACAGACACCCAGACTCATAGACACACAAACACACACAGAGACCCACAGACACCCAGACTCATAGACACACAAACATACATAGAGACCCACAGACACCCACTTATAGAGTCTATGGGTCTCTGTGTGGTGAGTCTATGGGTCTCTATGTGGTGAGTCTGTGGGTCTCTGTGTGGTGAGTCTATGGGTCTCTGTGTGGTGAGTCTATGGGTCTCTGTGTGGTGAGTCTATGGGTCTCTGTGTGAGTCTATGGGTCTCTGTGTGATGAGTCTATTGGTCTCTGTGTGGTGAGTCTATGGGTCTCTGTGTGGTGAGTCTATGGCTCTCTGTGTGGTGAGTCTATGGGTCTCTGTGTGGTGAGTCTGTGGGTCTCTGTGTTGTGAGTCTATGGGTCTCTGTGTGGTGAGATTATGGGCCGATCGTTGTTGAGTCTATGGGTCTCTGTGTGGTGAGTCTATGGGTCTCTGTGTGGTGAGTCTATGGGTCTCTATGTAGTGAGTCTGTGGGTCTCTGTGTGGTGAGTCTATGGGTCTCTGTGTGGTGAGTCTGTGGGTCTCTGTGTGGTGAGTCTATGGGTCTCTGTGTGGTGAGTCTGTGGGTCTCTGTGTGGTGAGTCTATGGGTCTCTGGGTGGTGAGTCTAAGGGTGTCTGTGTCAGTCGAATTCTGAACACAGTTCCTGCTGCTGATGATGATGCTGCTGATGATGATGCTGATGATGATGCTGATGCTATTAGTGTTAACGTCATAGTATACATACTGGAACTCCTGCTGCTGATGATGCTGCTGCTGATGATGCTGCTGCTGATGATGCTGCTGATACTGTTGCTGCTCCTGTTGATGATTATGATGCTGATGATGATGGTGCTGATGATGATGCTGATGCTGCTGATGATGCTGCTGCTGTTGATGATGATGCTGATGATGATGCTGCTGCTGCTCCTGTTGATGGTGATGATGATGCTATTGATGCTGCTGATGATGCTGCTGCTGTTGATGATGATGCTGATGATGATGATGCTGCTGCTGCTGATGGTGATGATGATGCTATTGATGCTGATGATGATGCTGATGATGCTGATGCTGCTGCTGCTCCTGTTGATGCTGATGCTATTGATGCTGATGATGATGCTGATGATGCTGATGCTGCTGATGATGCTGCTGCTGTTGCTGATGATGCTGATGCTGCTCCTGTTGATGCTGATGATGATGCTATTGATGCTGCTGCTGCTGTTGATGCTGATGATGATGCTATTGATGCTGATGATGATGATGCTGATGATGCTGTTGTTGGTTCAATAGACGCGACCCCAGGCACCCAGTTCACTCACGGTTGTGAGGGCAGGAGTCTCTGGAGGAGCGAATATCATGTAAATCCTATTTATAAATAAGCAACCCACACACAAACATACACACACACTCACACACACTCACGTATAAACACACTCACACACACTCACACACTCACATATACACACACACTCACACATACACCCTCACACACACTCACATATAAACACACACACTCACACACACTGACGTATAAACACACTCACACACACTCACATATACACACACACTAACACACTCACATATACACACACACTCACACATACACACTCACACACACTCACATATAAACACACACACTCACGTATACACACACACACACTCACATATATAAACACACTCACACATACACACTCACACACACTCACATGTAAACACACTCACACACACTCACACACTCACACACACACTCACACACTCACACACACACTCACATATAAACACACTCACACATACACACTCACACACACTCACATATAAACACACACACTCACGTATACACACACACACTCACATATATAAACACACTCACACATACACACTCACACACACTCACATATAAACACACTCACACATACACTCTCACACACACTCACATATAAACACACTCACACATACACACTCACACACACTCACACACACTCACATATAAACACACTCACACACACACATACTGTATAAACACACACACTCTCACATATAAACACACACTCACACATACACACACTCACATATACACACTCACACACACTCACATATGCACACTCACACACTCACACATACACACACTCACATATACACACTCACACACACTCACACATACACACTCACACACACTCACATAAACACACACTCACACATACAAACACTCACATATAAACACACTCACACATACACACACTCAGACACACTCACACATACAAACACTCACATATAAACACACTCACACATACACACACTCAGACACACTCACACATACAAACACTCACATATAAACACACTCACACACAAACACACTCAGACACACTCACAAATACAAACACTCACATATAAACACACTCACACACAAACACACTCAGACACACTCACACATACAAACACTCACATATAAACACACTCACACACAAACACACTCAGACACACTCACACATACACACACTCACATATAAACACACTCACACAAACACACACTCAGACACACTCACACATACAAACACTCACATATAAACACACTCACACACATACACACACTCAGACACACTCACACACACAAACACTCACATATAAACACACTCACACATACACACACTCAGACACACTCACACATACAAACACTCACATATAAACACACTCACACACAAACACACTCAGACACACTCACACATACAAACACTCACATATAAACACACTCACACAAACACACTCAGACACACTCACACATACAAACACTCACATATAAACACACTCACACATACACACACTCAGACACACTCACACATACAAACACTCACATATAAACACACTCACACACATACACACACTCAGACACACTCACACATACAAACATTCACATATAAACACACTCACACAAACACACACTCAGACACACTCACACACACAAACACTCACATATAAACACACTCACACATACACACACTCAGACACACTCACACATACAAACACTCACATATAAACACACTCACACAAACACACACTCAGACACACTCACACACACAAACACTCACATATAAACACACTCACACATACACACACTCAGACACACTCACACATACAAACACTCACATATAAACACACTCACACAAACACACTCAGACACACTCACACACACAAACACTCACATATAAACACACTCACACATACACACACTCAGACACACTCACACATACAAACACTCACATATAAACACACTCACACATACACACACTCAGACACACTCACACATACAAACACTCACATATAAACACACCAACACAAACACACACTCAGACACACTCACACATACAAACACTCACATATAAACACACTCACACATACACACACTCAGACACACTCACACATACAAACACTCACATATAAACACACTCACACACAAACACACTCAGACACACTCACACATACACACACACACTCATACATACACACACACACACTCATACATATACACACACACACATACACACACTCATACATACACACACACTCATACATACACACACACACAATCATACATACACACACACACTCATACATACACACACACACTCATACATACACACACACACTCATACATACACACACACTCATGCATACACACACACACACTCATACATAAACACACACACACTCATACATACACACACACACTCATACATACACACACACACTCATACATACACACACACACTCATACATACACACACACTCATACATACACACACACCCATACATACACACACACACTCATACATACACACAGACACACTCATACATACAACAACAACCGCCATTCGCCACTAAGTGGCGGTGACGTCACCACGACGCTTGTGCCAGGCTATGTGCACCCTGAGGCCACGTGAAGTGTCGAACGCCCGCTGGCAGGAGGTCACGGGGCAGACCCAGGTGCCACGGGTCGACTGACTGAGATGACTGGCTGATGCACCACCTGTGCCCCCTACTGTGCCAACCTGCTGTGCTTTAGCCACCCGGCGCTCCGCTCGCTGTTGTGAGCGTCGGTCCTCCGCCCTCCGTTGTTGTTGGAGGGCGACTGCCTCCAACTGCCCAGTAGCATCCTTCACGAGCCTCCTCCACAGAGGCCGATCTTGACACCGCTGGTACCAGTCATCGGCAAGTCCACTCAGCTCCACGTCCTCCTGTACCACATCACTCCATCTCTTCTCTAGCCCGTGCCGCGCCCGCTTAGCCCCCTCAATCCGGACAAACAAAAGCTGTTTCGGCATGCGGTGGCTGGGCATGCGGGCTACATGACCCAGCCATCGCAGCCTTGCCTGCCGGAGGAGCTCACCGATGGGACCCTGCCCAGATCTTTCAAGGATTTGTGAGCTCCTCACACAATCCAGTCTGGTTAAACCCAGGATGGATCGTAGGCAGGTCAGCCTAAATGTTTCTAACCGGCGAAGATGTTCCATTAGGGGGGTCCACGTTTCGCAAGCGTAGAGAAGGGAGGGAATGACCGTGGCCGAGAAGACCTGAAGCTTAGTGCGGAGCGACAGACCAGGTAGCTTCCATACAGCGTTACGCAACCGATGAAAAGATATTGCCGCTCGACTGATTCGGAGTGAGACCTCTGCTGTTAAACTGGAGCCAGTCATAAGCACACTGCCCAGGTATGGGAAACTCTCCACTCTCTCCACAACTGCCCCATCACCGATTGGGAGTTGTGGGGGTGGAGTGTCCGATGGTACAAAATACCCAGGCAGGTGCTTAGTTTTGGTGGGGCTGATGGTAAGGCCCCACCTCTTAGTGGCACGCTCCAGTCTCAGCAGCAGCGTCTCCAACTCCTCCTCTGACTGAGCAGCTATTACCAAGTCATCAGCATACATAACGTGGTTGAGCAATAGGGAGCCATCCCTTGGCCGCACCCGGGCATCGATTAGCCTCCCATTATATCTGTACCATATGGAGATTCCCCCGGTACAGCTATTGAAGACTTCACGAACTACGTGGTCAAAATAGATGTTAAATAATGTGGGAGCCAGAGGACATCCCTGTCGCACCCCAAGGTGTACAGGGAATGGCTCTGACTCCCGCCCACGTAGTTTTACCCGGGCCCGCTCACCATCATGAAGGTCCTTAATGATCGTGAGCAGAGGGTCAGGTACTCCAAAAGCACGAAGAACGACCCACAGCCCAGGCCTACTGATGGTATCATAGGCCTTGACCAGGTCAATAAAGCAGAGATGTAGGTCTTGTTGGAATTCCCTACACCTCTCCTGTAGCAGACGGACAGAAAATATGGCATCTGTGCAGGACCGCCCTTTCCTGAAACCGCATTGGGGCTCCGCAAGCCTCTCCTCAGCGTGCCTGGCAAGGCGATGCTGAATAATCCTTGCCAGGACCTTTCCCGGCACACTGAGGAGTGAGATGCCCCTGTAGTTGTTACAGTCTGTGCGGTCCCCCTTCTTAAAAAGGGGGACCACCAGGGCATCCTTCCAATCCTGCGGAACCCGTCCAGTGGTCCAGACTGTTGTTATGATGTCATATAGGGCAGTCTGTGCACAAACGCCACCCTCCCTCAGCATTTCGCTTGGGAGATCATCTCTGCCCGCTGCCTTTCCTGGTCTCAGACTCCGGATCGCCTTCAATACTTCCTCAGCAGATGGCACCTCAGCCAGCCACTCACAGGGGGTGACTTCATCCAATATTCGAGGCACCGCAGCCTCAGCAGGGTCATCCTCACTTTGTGCCACGATGTTTTCCTGGCTGAGGGATTTTCCCTCCCCCAGGACCTCACAGAAATGCTCAGCAAATCTGCGAACCTGTTCCTGGGGGTCGGAAATTGGATCACCGTTTTTTCCCCTAATGATGGTAATAGGTGTGGCGCTGCAGGTTACTTTTTTGATGGAGTTAAATAGAGATTTGTGATCACGGGCCACTGAGGCAGACTCCATCTCCTCAGCAACCCGCGACCACCACCCATCCTTGCAGCGCCTCACGGCTCTCCGAACCTCCGAGCGAAGGCTGCGGTAAGCCTCCTCATTCTCTGACGTGGGATTCTGTAGCCGATGACAGTGGGCCTGTCGCTTTTTCTCAACCATCCTGAACAACTCCTCTGTCATCCAGGGTGTCTGGGGAGGTCTGGACCGCGTACCCAAAGCAGCCATTGCAGCTGCATGAGTCACAGTCCTAAACCTCGCCCATTTACCCTCGACATCAGGAGGAGTCGGGGACGATGCCAATCCCAGCCGCAAGCGATGATGAAATTCTCGCTTGCAACTTTCATCAGATAACTGAGACCAGGCCACTTTAGGTTGGAATGGGGTCCTGGGTGTACACCCACCACCGGAGTGGAAGAATGGCAGGCGCATCTTACAGATGACTAGTCGATGGTCAGAGGGCAGATCAGCTCCACGGTAGGTCCTGGTGTCAAGGACATGGGCTCGTTGTTTCTGGAGTAGCCCCGAGGGTAGGTATTCAATCTCCTGGCTCCGACAATTGGGGTTTGGCCAGGAGACGTCATAGACGCCTGGCCCCCCGGGGCCTCCGGCACAAGCTTAGTTGTTACATATTTCAGTTTAATTCGTGGTTTTGTGGTAATTAATTGAAGGTGGAGGGGTTACCAGCCCCTCGCACCCGTCCAGAGCCCCCGTTTAGCCCCTGTGGTGGACACATATGCCATGAGGGAAGGAGCCAATCAAAATTGGAACTCCCCCCACAGCGCTGTCCACGACAGAGTTGCCCGTCCGGCACCGCGAGGAGGTAGGGGGTTGTTTTGCCGGACTCAGACACACAGACACACACACACACTCATACATACACACACACACTCATACATACACACACACACACTCATACATACACACACACACTCATACATACACACACACACACACTCATACATACACACACACACACACACTCATACACACACACACTCATACATACACACACACACTCATACATACACACACTCATACATACACACACACACTCATACATACATACACACACACACACTCATACATACACACACACACTCATACATACACACATACACTCATACATACACACACACTCATACATACACACACACTCATGCATACACACACACTCATACATACACACACACTCATACACACACTCACACTCATACATACACACACACTCATACATACACACACACTCATACATACACACACACTCATACATACACACACACACTCATACATACACACACTCATACACACCCACTCATACATACACACACTCATACATACACACACACACTCATACATACACACACACACTCATACACACACACACACTCATACATACACACACACTCATACATACATACACACACACTCATACATACACACACACTCATACATACACACACACACTCATACACACACTCACACTCATACATACAAACACACTCATACATACACACACAGACTCATACATAGACACACACACTCATACATACACACACACACTCATACATACACACACACTCATACATACACACACACACACTCATACATACACACTCACACTCATACATACACACACACACTCATACATACACACACACTCATACATACACACTCATACATACACACTCATACATACACACACACACTCACACATACACATACACACACACACACTCATACATACACACACACACACTCATACATACACACACACACACTCATACACACACACACTCATACATACACACACATTCATACATACACACACACACTCATACACACACACACACACTCATACATACACACACACATACTCATACATACACACACACTCATACATACACACACACACACTCATACATACACACACACACACTCATACATACACACACACTCATACATACACACACACTCATACACACACACACACTCATACATACACACACTCATACATACACACACACACTCATACACACACACACTAATACACACATACACACACTCATACACACACACACACTCATACATACACACACACACTCATACATACACACACGCACTCATACATACACACACACACTCATACACACACACTCATACATACACACACACACTCATACATACACACACACTCATACATACACACACACACACTCATACATACACACACACTCATACATACACACACACACACTCATACATACACACACACTCATACATACACACACACTCATACATACACACTCATACATACACACACACACACACTCATACATACACACACACACTCATACATATACACACACACTCATACATACACACACACACTCATACATACACACACACACTCATACATACACACACACACACTCATACATACACACACACACTCATACATACACACACACACTCATACATACACACACACACTCATACATACACACACACTCATACATACACACTCATACATACACACACACACTCATACATACACACACACACTCATACATATACACACACACTCATACATACACACACACACTCATACATACACACACACACTCATACATACACACACACACACTCATACATACACACACACTCATACATACACACACACTCATACATACACACACACACTCATACATACGCACACACACTCATACATACACACACACTCACACATACACACACACACTCATACATACACACACACTCATACATACACACACACACACTCATACATACACACACACTCATACATACACACACACCCTCATACATACACACACACACTCATACATACACACACTCATACATACACACACACACTCATACATACACACACACACTCATACATATACACACACACTCATACATACACACACACACTCATACATACACACACACACTCATACATACACACACACACACTCATACATACACACACACTCATACATACACACACACTCATACATACACACACACACTCATACATACGCACACACACTCATACATACACACACACTCACACATACACACACACACTCATACATACACACACACTCATGCACACACACACAGTCATACATACACACACACATTCATACATACACACACGCGCTCTGTACGGCCAAACAAAAGCTGTCAAGGCATTCGATGGAAGGGCATGCGGGCAACGTGGCACAGCCAACTCGTAACCACACACACACACGACCATGCAGGGGCATCGTCAACCGCATATGAACACACACACTCATACATACACACACACACTCATACACACACACATACACACTCATACACTCACAAACACACACTCATACACTCACACACATACACACACACACTCATACATACACACATACACTCATACACTATCACTCATACACACACACACTCATACATACACACACACACTCATACACACACACCTACATACATACACACACACACTCATACATACACACACACTCACATATAAACACACTCACACATACACTCTCATACACTATCACTCATGCATACACACACACACTCATACATACACACACCCACTCATACACTATCACTCATACATACACACACTCATACACACACACACTCATACACTATCACTCATACATACACACACACTCATACATACACACACACACTCATACACTATCACTCATACATACACACACTCACACACACATACACTCATACACTATCACTCATACATACACACACACACACTCAAACATACACACACACTCATACACTCACTCATACATACACACACATTCATACACTCAAACACACACTCATACATACATACACTATCACTCATACATACACACACACACTCATACACTCACACACACACACTCATACATACATACACTATCACTCATACATACACACACACACTCATACACTATCACTCATACATACACACACACACTCATACATACACACACACTCATACACTATCACTCATACATACACACACATACATACACACACTCATACATACACAAACACACTCACATATAAACACACTCACACATACACACTCACATATACACACACTCATACACTCTCACTAATACATACGAACACACTCATACATACACACACAACAACAACAACCGCCATTCGCCACTAAGCGGCGGTGACGTCACCACGACGCTTGTGCCAGGCTATGTGCACCCTGAGGCCACGTGAAGTGTCGAACGCCCGCTGGCAGGAGGTCACGGGGCAGACCCAGGTGCCACGGGTCGACTGACTGAGATGACTGAGACGACTGGCTGATGCACCACCTGTGCCCCCTACTGTGCCAACCTGCTGTGCTTTAGCACCCGGCCCTCCGCTCGTTGTTCTGAGCGTCACTCCTCCGCCCTCCGTTGTTGTTGGAGGGCGACTGCCTCCAACTGCCCAGTAGCGTCCTTCACGAGCCTCCTCCACAGAGGCCGATCTTGACACCGCTGGTACCAGTCATCGGCAAGTCCACTCAGCTCCACGTCCTCCTGTACCACATCACTCCATCTCTTCTCTAGCCAAAGCGCGCCCGCTTAGCCCCCTCAATCCGGCCAAACAAAAGCTGCTTCGGCATGCGGTGGCTGGGCATGTGGGCTACATGACCCAGCCATCGCAGCCTTCCCCGCCGGAGGAGCTCACCGATGGGACCTTGCCCAGATTTTTCAAGGATTTGTGAGCTCCTCACACAATCCAGTCTGGTTAAACCCAGGATGGATCGTAAGGCAGGCCAGCCTAAATGTTTCTAACCGGCAAAGATGTTCCATTAGGGGGGTCCACGTTTCGCAAGCGTAGAGAAGGGAGGGAATGACCGTGGCCGAGAAGACCTGAAGCTTAGTGCGGAGCGACAGACCAGGTAGCTTCCACACAGCGTTACGCAACCGATGAAAAGATATTGCCGCTCGACTGATTCGGAGTGAGACCTCTGCTGTTAAACTGGAGCCGGTCATAAGCACACTGCCCAGGTATGGGAAACTCTCCACTCTCTCCACAATTGACCCATCACCGATTGGGAGTTGTGGGGGTGGAGTGTCCGATGGTACAAATACCCAGGCAGGTGCTTAGTTTTGGTGGGGCTGATGGTAAGGCCCCACCTCTTAGTGGCACACTCCAGTCTCAGCAGCAGCGTCTCCAACTCCACCTCTGAATGAGCAGCTATTACCAAATCATCAGTGTACATACCGTGGTTGAGCAATAGGGAGCCATCCCTTGACCGCACCCGGGCATCGATCAGCCTCCCATTATATCTGTACCATATGGAGATTCCCCCGGTACAGCTATTGAAGGCTTCACGAACTACGTGGTCAAAATAGATGTTAAATAATGTGGGAGCCAGAGGACATCCCTGTCGCACCCCAAGGTGTACATGGAATGGCTCTGACTCCCGGCCACGTAGTTTTACCCGGGCCCGCCCACCATCATGAAGGTCCTTAATGATCGTGAGCAGATGGTCAGGTACTCCAAAAGCACGAAGAACGACCCAGAGCCCAGGCCTACTGATGGTATCATAGGCCTTGACCAGGTCAATAAAGCAGAGATGTAGGTCTTGTTGGAATTCCCTACACCTCTGCTGTAGCAGACGGACAGAAAATATGGCATCTGTGCAGGACCGCCCTTTCCTGAAACCGCATTGGGACTCCGCAAGCTTCTCCTTGCCAGGACCTTTCCCGGCACACTGAGGAGTGAGATGCCCCTGTAGTTGTTACAGTCTGTGCGGTCCCTTCTTGAAAAGGGGGACCACCAGGGCATCCTTCCAATCCTGCGGAACCCGTCCAGTGGTCCAGACTGTTGTTATGATGTCATGTAGGGCAGTCTGTGCACAAACGCCACCCTCCCTCAGCATTTCGCTTGGGAGATCATCTCTGCCCGGTGCCTTTCCTAGTCTCAGACTAGATCGCCTTCAGTACATCCTCAACAAATGGCACCTCAGCCAGCAACTCACTGGGGGTGACTTCTTCCAATATTTGAGGCACCGCAGCCTCAGCAGGGTCATCCTCACTTTGTGCCACGATGTTTTCCTGGCTGAGGGATTTCCCCTCCCCCAGGACCTCACAGAAATGCTCAGCAAATCTGCAAACCTGTTCCTGGGGTCGGAGATTGGATCACCGTTTTTCCCCCTAATGATGGTAATAGGTGTGGCGCTGCAGGTAACTTTTTGATGGAGTTAAATAGAGATTTGTGATCGTGGGCCACTGAGGCAGACTCCATCTCCTCGGCAACCCGCGACCACCACCCATCCTTGCAGCGCCTCACGGCTCTCCGAACCTCCGAGCAAAGGCTGCGGCAAGCCTCCTCATTCTCTGACGTGGGATGTTGTAGCCGATTAGAGTGGGCCTGTCGCTTTTTCTCAACCATCCTGAACACCTCCTCTGTCAGCCAGGGTCTCTGGGGAGGTCTGGACCGTGTACCCAAAGCATCCATTGCAGCTGCATGAGTGATAGTCCTAAACCTCGCCCATTTACCCTCGACATCAGGAGGAGTCGGGGACGATTCCAAGGCGATGATTAAATTCTCGCTTGCAATTTTCATCAGATAACTGAGACCAGGCCACTTTAGGTTGGAATGGGGTCCTGGGCGTACACCCACCACCGGAGTGGAAGAATGGCAGGCGCATCTTACAGATGACTAGTCGATGGTCAGAGGGCAGATCAGCTCCACGGTAGGTCCTGGTGTCAAGGACATGGGCCCGTATCCGCTGTTCCGTCACTATGTAGTCCAGCAGATGTTCTTGCTTTGACCCGGCATGCATCCATGATGTTGTGTGAATGCGCCGATGCCGGAACAGCGTGTTGGTAATTACAAGCCCATGGGCTGCACAAAAATCTAGCAGCCTCCTGCCGTTGTTATTGAGCTGATCTGGCCCATGCCTTCCAATCATTCCACACCAGGTGCCAGCATCATGACCAACTCGGGCATTGAAGTCACCCAACAAGATGACTATATCCCGAGGGGCCACTTTAGCTAGCACCTGTGACAGGAGGTCATAAAAGGCATCTGACTAATTGGCCTTGCCTGCATCCGTCCACTGATGTTCGTCTTCCGTGGGAGCATAAGTAACCACGACCACCACTCCTTGCCTCCGGTTGATGGGAAGGCGAGCCCAAATTAGCCTGGGGCTTACAGCTTCCCCCACCTCACCGCCACGCTCCCACGCCCCCTTCATTATTTTGTTCAGAAGAAGAGCCACTCCCTGTTGTTTGGCAGTCTCCTTCCCCGAGTAGAGGACTGTCCACCCCTCATGGTGGCAGGAGCCAGAGCCGGTCCACCGGACCTCCTGAATGCCACAGAGATCCAGGCGGTACCGGTCCAGCTCCCGACAGAGGAGTGGCAGCCTCTCCTCCGCAGTGAGCGTTCGAACATTCCACATAGCCACACGTAGTGGGTTTATGTTGTTTCTGAAGGAGCCCCGAGGGTAAAGATTCAATCTCCTGGCTCCGCTAATTGGGGTTTGGCCAGGAGACGTCATAGACGGCAATTGGAATTGGCTCCTCACCTCAGCACTGTCCACGACAGAGTTGTCCTTCTGGCACCGCGAGGAGGTACGGGGTTGTTTTGCCAGACTAACACACTCACACACACACAAACATATAAACACCCTCACACATAAACAGTCACACACTCACATATACACACACACTCATACATACACACACATTGACACATACACACACACATTCACATACACACACTCATACACACTCACACTCATACATACACACTCACATAAACACACTCACACTCGTACATACACACACACTCATACATAGACACACACTGACACATACACACACATTCACGTACACACACTCATACACACTCACACTCATACATACACACTGACACATACACACACACATTCACATACACACACTCATACACGCACATATATACACTCACGCATACACACTCACATATACATACACACTCAAACATACACACACACTAACACATACACACACACATTCACATACACACACTCATACACACTCACACTCATACATACACACTCACATAAACACACTCACACTCATACATACACACACACTCAAACATACACACACAGACTCATACACATTTAGCGGCTTCTAGATTTGAAGCTTGCGTGACTGCAAGGATCCATACTCTTTGGTTCTATTCGGTAAAGTCACGTAGTAGGTAAAAAAATAAAAATAAAACAACAAAAATCACGACGTTTCGGCCACAACACAAGCGGCCTTCATCAGGTGAAGGGACCGGACTGTCCAGAGGACAGCGTTGGAGTGAAGACAGCCAAGCGCAGGTCGCATCCTTTAAGCTGTGTGGGACTGCGCTTGGCTGTCTTCACTCCAGCGCTGTCCTCTGGACAGTACGGTCCCTTCGCCTGATGATGGCCACTTGCGTTGTGGCCGAAACGTCGTGAGAATTTTGCTGTTTCACTTTTATTCTTTACCTACGCGCCCTTACCGAATAGAACCCAAGAATACGCAAGCGCTGTGAACGGGCAGCGTCCACTTAACCTGCAGTATCAGGCACGGCCCATCAGGGGCAGTGACTTGCACCGGCATTGGGGGGTCGTCGCTACATTCCCCAGCCCCAAAGCAGGAGGAGCCTGTGGGGTGTTCTGGGATTCCCCCGGGACCTCCCCCCCGCCCCCACCCCACCCCACACCACCGCTCGGAACCCTCTGGAAGGGAGGCGGGGCCAGAGGCTGGCACACCCGGGGAGGGTGTATAAAAGCCGGACGTCTCGACGGGTCCGCGGGCCGGTCCAAGACAGAAGCCAGACAGCCGACGACGCCGGGACCCCCTAGCCCCGCTGCCCTTGTAAGGGCCTGGACTCTGTGTGACCCACGACCTTCTACGAGACCCTGGAAAACCCCCGCCCCCGCCCCCGCCCCCGCCCCCCGGCCCGACGTCCTTGGGGCTGGGTCGGGGTCAGCGTAGCACCGCCCCAGGGGGCTCGTAGCCGGAGGACTGACGCTAGTCCGGAGGCCCGTACCTCCCCAGGTGATAGGTACAAA
Organism: Petromyzon marinus; assembly: GCF_010993605.1. Lineage (NCBI taxonomy): Eukaryota > Metazoa > Chordata > Hyperoartia > Petromyzontiformes > Petromyzontidae > Petromyzon > Petromyzon marinus. The sequence goes on along the minus strand of NW_022638172.1, from coordinate 64,070 downwards.
AAAAAAGGCTTAGGTTGCCTTAGCGTTCATTGGGATAAACGCGTCGCCTCGAAGAGTCGTCTGGAGCGCTCCGTGAAACCACTGCACACGCGTGTCTGTGTGTGTGTGTGTGTTTGTGTACGTGTGTATGTGGATGTGTGTGTGTGTGTATGGAGGGCGGAGGAGCGACGCTCACAACATCGAGCGGAGCGCCGGGTGGCTAAGGCGCGGCAGGTTGGCACAGTAGGGGGGCACAGGTGGTGCATCAGCCAGTCGTCTCAGTAGTCTCAGTCAGTCGACCCTTGGCACCTGCTGGGTCTGCCCCGTGACCTCCTGCCAGCGGGCGTTCGATGCTTCACGTGGCCTCAAGGTGCACATGGCCTGGCACAAGCGTCGTGGTGACGTCACCGCCACTTAGTGGCGAATGGCGGTTGTTGTTGTCTGTCTGTGTGTGTCTGTCTGTGTGTGTGTGTCTGTGTGTGTGTGTCTCTATGTATCTGTGTGTGTGTCTGTATGTGTGTCTGTATGTGTTTGTGTGTCTGTATGTGTTTGTGTGTCTGTATGTGTTTGTGTGTCTCTATGTATCTGTGAGTGTGTCTGTATGTATCTGTGTGTGTGTGTCTGTATGTATCTGTGTGTGTGTGTCTGTATGTATCTGCGTGTGTGTCTGTATGTGTTTGTGTGTCTGTATGTATCTGTGTGTGTGTCTGTATGTGTTTGTGTGTCTGTATGTGTTTGTGTGTCTCTATGTATCTGTGAGTGTGCCTGTATGTATGTGTGTGTCTGTATGTGTTTGTGTGTCTCTATGTATCTGTGTGTGTCTGTATGTGTGTGTGTGTCTGTATTTGTTTGTGTGTCTGTATGTGTTTGTGTGTCTCTATGTATCTGTGTGTGTGTCTGTATGTGTGTGTGTCTGTATGTGTTTGTGTGTCTGTATGTGTTTGTGTGTCTGTATGTATCTGTGTGTGTGTGTCTCTATGTATCTGTGTGTGTCTCTATGTATCTGTGTGTCTGTATGTGTGTGTGTGTCTGTGTGTGTGTGTGGGGATCGATAGTGTAGTGGTTAGCGCTACGCTGCGCTATGAACCTGGCGTCCCGGGTTCGATTCCCGCTCACGGCCAACACCAGTGACGATTATCTGAACCGGTCCCGGGCCTCCCCTAGGTCGACTCAGCCTCAAATGAGTACCTGGTGCGGTGTGTAAACATCGCCACTGGGGAGACAAAGGCGGTCGGGCGTGGTGCTGGCCACCCACCCCCTTGTGTACCGTTCCGGCCTTCATAGGTGCTCGCTAACAGCACTTGCCCCTACAGTCTGTTAAGGCTATACGGGGGATCTTTGTTGTTGGTTGTGTGTCTGTATGTTTCTGTGTGTGTCTCTATGTATCTGTGTGTCTGTATGTATGTGTGTGTGTCTGTATGTGTGTGTGTGTCTGTATGTATGTGTGTAAATGCGTGCTACTACTCGCCACTAACAGCACGTGTCCACCCCTCTCCCCACCCCCCCAGTAGTCTCTTACAGACTACACAGCGCGGGGGGTGGGGGGGGGTTGGTATTTGTCCTTCTGCACGAAAGACAAAACGACATCGAC
>NW_022638172.1:5000-57500 GCF_010993605.1 Petromyzon marinus | reverse complement strand
GAGTCACGTGGTTGGTAGTGAGTCACACTGTGTGGTTGGTAGCTAGTCACGTGGTTGGTGGTGAGTCACGTGGTTGGTGGTGAGTCACGTGGTTGGTAGTGAGTCACGTGGTTGGTAGTGAGTCACGTGGTTGGTAGTGAGTCACGTGGTTGGAAGTGAGTCACGTGGTTGGTAGTGAGTCACGTGGTTGGTAGTGAGTCACGTGGTTGGCGGTGAGTCACGTGGTTGGTAGTGAGTCACGTGGTTGGTAGTTAGTCACGTGGTTGGTGGTGAGTCACGTGGTTGGTGGTGAGTCACGTGGTTGGTAGTGAGTCACGTGGTTGGTAGTGAGTCACGCTGCGTGGTTGGTAGTGGTTCACACTGTATCGTAGTTAGTGGCTCACACTGTATCGAAGTTAGTGGTTCACGCCGTACAGTAGGTAGTGGCTCACACTGTATCGTAGTTAGTGGCTCACACTGTATCGAAGTTAGTGGTTCACGCCGTGCAGTAGGTAGTGGTTCACGCTGCACGGGCAGTTGTGGTTCACGCTCTACGGGGGTGGTGGTGGTGGGCTAGACCCCAGGCCGCACGTGCTGCTGCTGAGCGGGCCGAGCGGGGCCGGTGACTGCCGGCCCGCTCGGAGCGGTACCCAGGAGGCTGCACACGATGGACACGAGCCCCGTGCCCGCCCCCAGCTCCAGCACGGAGCGCCCCGCCATTGGGTAGCGCTGCTGATTGGCCTCCAGGAAGCGCGCCAGACGCACGCCCTGCGGTGCACGCACACACAAACACACGCACACCACGACCTCCCCGAGGGGGACGAGGCCATCGGAGATCAGATTCCGGGGTAACCCCCAGCCGTGGCAGGCGGCCACAACACAGATCAACAGTTGCACATTCTACCCCCTTTCTAGGCTGCACGATGCTGCAGGGCCCCCGCCGTCGACCAACGGCATTTGCGTGCTCTGCCGATGGGTCTGCAGAGCGCACCGCATCGCTCAATCGGCGCTAAACCGTCAGAGGCTGCCAAACCAGAGGTCTACAGCAGCTGTATACGTCCCACCCCGTAGACGGTACGATGCTCCAGGCACCACTCACCCCAGGCCCCCCGGCCACAGCCGCCAGAGTTCAGAGCCGGCCATACGGTAGGCGAACGGCAGTCGTGGGTGCAACCGATGGGTCCACACAACGCACCGCATCTCTCGCCCGGCAGCAACCGTCAGAGTCAGCCACACCACATGTCCAGAGCAGCTGTACAGCCTCCCCCGTAGACTGTACGATGCTCCAGGCCCACGCACACCAGACCCCCCGGCCACAGCCGTCGGAGATCAGACACCTCCAACGCGACCGACCATCAGAGCCAGCCACACTACGGGTCTACAGAATTTGGCTTACCCTACTCACTTCTAGACTGTACGCTGCTCCAGACCCACTCACACCAGGCCCCCCGGCCACAGCCGCCAGAGGTCAGACAGCAGTCCTACCATAGACAAAACCATCAGACGTAGCAACACCACAGGTCTACAGCATTTGGCTTTCCCTACTCTCCTCTCGACTATACGATGCTCCCAGGCCCCACTCACACAACTTGCCGCAGCCATCAGACCCGGCCGTACCATAGGCGAACGGCGGTTGTGCGCACTACCGATGGGGCTGCAAAAAGCACCACATCGCCTCTCACTTAACCACAACCATCACCGCGGTTAGAGAGCACTTATGAATGCTACCACTTTGTAGTCTATACGATACTCCCAGACCCCACTCACACCACGTCCCTGGTCACAGCCGTCAGAGGTCAGAGTCGGCCATACCGTAGGCGAACGGCAGTCGCGGGTGCTACCGATGGGTCTACAGAACGCACCGCATCGCTCAATTGGCGCTAACCGTCAGAGGCTGCCACACCAGAGGTCTACAGCAGCTGTATACGTCCCACCCTGTAGACTGTACGATGCTCCAGGCCCACTCACACCAGGCACCCGGTCACAGCCGTCAAGAGGTCAGACAGCAGTCCTACCATAGACAAAACCATCAGACGTAGCAACACCACAGGTCTACAGCATTTGGCTTTCCCTACTCTCCTCTCGACTATACGATGCTCCCAGACGCCACTCACACAACTTGCCGCAGCCATCAGACCCGGCCGTACCATAGGCGCACGGCGGTTGTGCGCACTACCGATGGGGCTGCAAAAAGCACCACATCGCCTCTCACTTAACCACAACCATCACCGCGGTTAGAGAGCACTTATGAATGCCACCACTTTGTAGTCTATACGATGCTCCCAGACCCCACTCACACCATGCCCGGCCACAGCCATCAGACACAGCCGTACCATAGGAGGAACGGCGGTTGTGTGTACTACCGATGGGACTGCAAGACGCACCACATTGCCTCTCACTTAACCACAACCATAACCGCGGATAGAGAGCACTTATGAATGCCACCACTTTGTAGTCTATACGATACTCCCAGACCCACTCACACCACGCCCCTGGTCACAGCCATCAGAGGTCAGAGCCGGCCATACCGTAGGCGAACGGCAGTCGTGGGTGCTACCGATGGGTCCACACAACGCACCGCATCTCTCGCTCGGCAGCAACCGTCAGAGTCAGCCACACCGCATGTCCAGAGCAGCTGTACGGCCTCCCCCGTAGACTATACGATGCTCCAGATCCACTCACACCAGGCCCCCGGCCACAGCCGTCAGAGATCAGACACCGGGCCCCAACAAGCATCATATGAATCAACACCACACATCTACAACCGCTGTTAGCTACGTCCGTTGCAAAATAAATTCGACATACACAGAGATCCACAGAGACACCCACAGAGACCCACATAGACGCATAGAGACAACCATAGAGATCCACAGAGACCCACAGCGACACCCATAGAGACACACAGAGACCCACAGACATCCACAGAGACCCACAGAGACCCACAGACACCCACAGAGACCCACAGAGACACCCACAGAGACCCACAGAGACCCACAGAGACACACAGAGACACACAGAGACACCCAAAGAGACCCACAGAGACCCACAGAGACACACAGAGACACCCACAGAGACACCCATAGAGACACCCATAGAGAGACCCACAGAGACCCACAGAGACCCACAGAGACACCCACAGAGACCCACAGAGACCCCCAGAGACACCCACAGAGACACCCACAGAGACCCCCATAGAGAGACACAGAGACACACACAGAGACACCCACAGAGACACCCACAGAGACCCACAGAGACACACAGAGACCGCCATAGAGACCCCCAGAGACACCCACAGACACCCACAGAGACACCCATAGAGACACACAGACACCCACAGAGACCCATAGAGACCCATATAGACCCATAGAGATACCCACAGAGACACACAGAGACCCCCACAGAGACACACAGAGACCCCCAGAGACACCCACAGAGACCCACAGAGACCCAAAGAGACACCCACAGAGAGCCACAGAGACACCCACAGAGACCCACAGAGACACACAGAGACCCAAAGAGACACCCACAGAGACCCTCAGAGACACCCACAGAGACCCTCAGAGACACACAGAGACCCACAGAGACACCCATAGAGACCCACATAGAGCCACAGAGACACCCACAGAGACACCCACAGAGACACCCACAGACACCCACAGAGACACACAGAGACACCCACAGAGACACCCACAGAGACCCACACAGAGACACCCACAGACACCCACAGAGACCCCCACAGAGACACACAGAGACACCCACAGAGACACCCACAGACACCCATAGAGACACACACAGAGACACACAGAGAGACCCACAGAGACACCCACACAGACCCACAGAGAAACCCATAGAGACCCACACAGAGACATCCACAGAGACACCCACAGAGACCCACAGAGACACCCACAGAGACCCACAGAGACACCCACAGAGACCCACAGAGACACCCATAGAGACCCACACAGAGACATCCACAGAGACACCCACAGAGACCCACAGAGACACCCACAGAGACCCACAGAGACACCCACAGAGACCCACAGAGACACCCATAGAGACCCACACAGAGACATCCAGAGAGACACCCACAGAGACCCACAGAGACACCCACAGAGACCCACAGAGACACCCACAGAGACCCACAGAGACACCCATAGAGACCCACACAGAGACATCCACAGAGACACCCACAGAGACCCACAGAGACACCCACAGAGACCCACAGAGACACCCACAGAGACCCACAGAGACACCCATAGAGACCCACACAGAGACACACAGAGACCCCCAGAGACCCACAGAGACACCCACAGAGACCCACAGAGACACCCACAGAGACCCACAGAGACACCCACAGAGACCCACAGAGACACCCATAGAGACCCACACAGAGACACCCACAGAGACCCACACAGAGACCCACAGAGACACCCATAGAGACCCACAGAGACCCACAGACACCCATAGAAACACCCACAGAGACACCCACAGAGACACACAGAGACACACACAGAGACACCCACAGAGACCCACAGAGACACCCATAGAGACCCACACAGAGACACACAGAGACCCCCAGAGACCCACAGAGACACCCACAGAGACCCACAGAGACACCCACAGAGACCCACAGAGACACCCATAGAGACCCACACAGAGACATCCACAGAGACACCCACAGAGACCCACAGAGACACCCACAGAGACCCACAGAGACACCCACAGAGACCCACACAGAGACATCCACAGAGACACCCACAGAGACACCCACAGAGACCCACACAGAGACATCCACAGAGACACCCACAGAGACACACACAGAGACCCACACAGAGACACCCACAGAGACCCACACAGAGACACACACAGAGACATCCACAGAGACACCCACAGAGACCCACAGAGACACACAGAGACCCCCAGAGACACCCACAGAGACACCCACAGAGACACACAGAGACACCCACAGAGACACCCATAGAGACCCACACAGAGACATCCACAGAGACACCCACAGAGACCCACAGAGACACCCACAGAGACCCACAGAGACACACAGAGACCCACACAGAGACACCCACAGAGACACCCACAGAGACCCCCCATCACCACCCCCCCCCACCACCACCCCCCCCACCACCACCCCCCCACCACCACCCCCCCACCAACCCCCCCACCACCACCCCCCCACCAACTCCCCCACCACCACCCCCCCACCAACCCGCCCACTCACGCTCTCCCAGGCCACGGAGGCCTCTGCCACAGGGCTCATGAACTCCGTGATGGTGATGGTGGTGCCCACAAAGTGGTAGTGCTCCTTGGGGAAATCGAAGTACTCCATGCCTGGGGGGGTTGGGGGCATGGGGGAGGAGCAATGGGGGGGGAGGGGCATGAGGGGGAGGGGCATGTGGGTCAAAGGGGGAGGAGCCATGGGGGGAGCGTCGTGAAGGGGAGGGGCATTGGGGTCATATGGGGAGGAGCAATGGGGGGAGGGTCGTGAAGGGGAGGGGCATAGGGGTCACAGGGGGAGGAGCCATGGGGGGAGGGTCATGAGGGGGAGGGTCATGAGGGGGAGGGGCATGGGGGTCACATGGGGAGGAGCCATTGGGGGAGGGTCGTTAAGGGGAGGGGCATTGGGGTCACAGGGGGAGGAGCAATGGGGGGAGGGTCATGAGGGGGAGGGGCATTGGGGTCACAGGGGGAGGAGCCATGGGGGGAGGGTCATGAGGGGGAGGGGCATTGGGATCACAGGGGGAGGAGCCATGGGGGGAGGGTCATGAGGGGGAGGGGCAGGGGGGTCACAGGGGGAGAAGCCATGGGGGGAGGGTCTTGAGCAGGAGGGGCATGGGGGTCACAGGGGGAGGAGCCATTGGGGAGGGTCGTGAGGGGGAGGGGCATGGGGTCACAGGGGGAGGAGCAATGGAGGGAGGGTCATGAGGGGGAGGGGCATGGGGGTCACAGGGGGTGGAGCAATGGGGGGAGGGTCATGAGGGGGAGGGGCATGGGGGGTCACAGGGGGAGGAGCCATGGGGGGAGGGTCATGAGGGGGAGGGGCATGGGGGTCACAGGGGGTGGAGCAATGGGGGGAGGGTCATGAGGGGGAGGGGCATGGGGGGTCACAGGGGGAGGAGCCATGGGGGGAGGGTCATGAGGGGGAGGGGCATGGGGGTCACATGGGGAGGAGCCATTGGGGAGGGTCGTTAAGGGGAGGGGAATTGGGGTCACAGGGGGAGGAGCAATGGGGGGTCATGAGGGGGAGGGGCATTGGGGTCACAGGGGGAGGAGCCATTGGAGGAGGGTCGTGAAGGGGAGGGGCATTGGGGTCACAGGGGGAGGAGCCATGGGGGGAGGGTCATGAGGGGGAGGGGCATTGGGGTCACAGGGTAGGTGTGACACACCAGGTAGGTGTGAGTCACGTGGTAGGTGTGAGTCACGTGGTAGGTGTGACACACGTGGTAGGTGTGACACACGTGGTAGGTGTGAGTCACGTGGTAGGTGTGACACACCAGGTAGGTGTGAGTCACGTGGTAGGTGTGAGTCACGTGGTAGGTGTGACACACGAGGTAGGTGTGAGTCACGTGGTAGGTGTGAGTCACGTGGTAGGTGTGACACACGTGGTAGGTGTGAGTCACGTGGTAGGTGTGACACACGAGGTAGGTGTGAGTCACGAGGTAGGTGTGAGTCACGTGGTAGGTGTGAGTCACGTGGTAGGTGTGAGTCACTTGGTAGGTGTGACACACCAGGTAGGTGTGACACACGAGGTAGTTGTGAGTCACGTGGTAGGTGTGACACACGTGGTAGGTGTGACACACGAGGTAGGTGTGAGTCACGAGGTAGGTGTGACACACGAGGTAGTTGTGAGTCACGAGGTAGGTGTGAGTCACGTGGTAGGTGTGACACACGTGGTAGGTGTGAGTCACGTGGTAGTTGTGACACACCAGGTAGGTGTGACACACGAGGTAGTTGTGAGTCACGAGGTAGGTGTGAGTCACGAGGTAGGTGTGAGTCACGAGGTAGGTGTGACACACGTGGTAGGTGTGAGTCACGTGGTAGGTGTGAGTCACGTGGTAGGTGTGACACACGAGGTAGGTGTGAGTCACGTGGTAGGTGTGAGTCACGTGGTAGGTGTGAGTCACGAGGTAGGTGTGAGTCACGAGGTAGGGTTGAGTCACGTGGTAGGTGTGACACACGTGGTAGGTGTGAGTCACGAGGTAGGTGTGAGTCACGTGGTAGGTGTGACACACGTGGTAGGTGTGACACACCAGGTAGGTGTGAGTCACGTGGTAGGTGTGAGTCACGTGGTAGGTGTGACACACGTGGTAGGTGTGAGTCACGTGGTAGGTGTGAGTCACGAGGTAGGTGTGACACACGAGGTAGGTGTGAGTCACGTGGTAGGTGTGAGTCACGAGGTAGGTGTGACAAACGAGGTAGGTGTGAGTCACGTGGTAGGTGTGAGTCACGAGGTAGGTGTGAGTCACGTGGTAGGTGTGAGTCACGTGGTAGGTGTGACACACGTGGTAGGTGTGACACACGAGGTAGGTGTGAGTCACGTGGTAGGTGTGAGTCACGTGGTAGGTGTGAGTCACGTGGTAGGTTTGAGTCACGTGGTAGGTGTGACACACGTGGTAGGTGTGACACACGAGGTAGGTGTGAGTCACGTGGTAGGTGTGAGTCACGTGGTAGGTGTGAGTCACGTGGTAGGTGTGAGTCACGTGGTAGGTGTGAGTCACGTGGTAGGTGTGACACACCAGGTAGGTGTGAGTCACGTGGTAGGTGTGACACACGAGGTAGGTGTGAGTCACGTGGTAGGTGTGAGTCACGTGGTAGGTGTGACACACGTGGTAGGTGTGAGTCACGTGGTAGGTGTGAGTCACGTGGTAGGTGTGAGTCACGTGGTAGGTGTGAGTCACGTGGTAGGTGTGACACACGTGGTAGGTGTGACACACGAGGTAGGTGTGAGTCACGAGGTAGGTGTGAGTCACGTGGTAGGTGTGAGTCACGTGGTAGGTGTGAGTCACGTGGTAGGTGTGACACACGAGGTAGGTGTGAGTCACGTGGTAGGTGTGAGTCACGTGGTAGGTGTGAGTCACGTGGTAGGTGTGACACACGTGGTAGGTGTGAGTCACGTGGTAGGTGTGACACACGAGGTAGGTGTGAGTCACGTGGTAGGTGTGAGTCACGTGGTAGGTGTGAGTCACGAGGTAGGTGTGACACACCAGGTAGGTGTGACACACGAGGTAGGTGTGAGTCACGTGGTAGGTGTGAGTCACGTGGTAGGTGTGAGTCACGAGGTAGGTGTGAGTCACGTGGTAGGTGTGAGTCACGTGGTAGGTGTGAGTCACGTGGTAGGTGTGACACACGAGGTAGGTGTGAGTCACGTGGTAGGTGTGAGTCACGTGGTAGGTGTGAGTCACGAGGTAGGTGTGAGTCACGTGGTAGGTGTGACACACCAGGTAGGTGTGAGTCACGTGGTAGGTGTGAGTCACGTGGTAGGTGTGAGTCACGTGGTAGTTGTGAGTCACGTGGTAGGTGTGACACACCAGGTAGGTGTGAGTCACGTGGTAGGTGTGAGTCACGTGGTAGGTGTGACACACGAGGTAGGTGTGACACACGTGGTAGGTGTGAGTCACGTGGTAGGTGTGACACACGTGGTAGGTGTGAGTCACGTGGTAGGTGTGACACACCAGGTAGGTGTGACACACCAGGTAGGTGTGACACACGTGGTAGGTGTGAGTCACGTGGTAGGTGTGACACACGTGGTAGGTGTGAGTCACGTGGTAGGTGTGAGTCACGTGGTAGGTGTGAGTCACGTGGTAGGTGTGAGTCACGTGGTAGGTGTGACACACGTGGTAGGTGTGACACACGTGGTAGGTGTGAGTCACGTGGTAGGTGTGAGTCACGTGGTAGGTGTGACACACGTGGTAGGTGTGAGTCACGTGGTAGGTGTGAGTCACGTGGTAGGTGTGACACACGTGGTAGGTGTGAGTCACGTGGTAGGTGTGACACACGTGGTAGGTGTGAGTCACGTGGTAGGTGTGACACACGTGGTAGGTGTGACACACGAGGTAGGTGTGAGTCACGTGGTAGGTGTGACACACGAGGTAGGTGTGAGTCACGTGGTAGGTGTGAGTCACGTGGTAGGTGTGAGTCACGAGGTAGGTGTGAGTCACGTGGTAGGTGTGACACACGAGGTAGGTGTGAGTCACGTGGTAGTTATGACACACCAGGTATGTGTGAGTCACGTGGTAGTTGTGACATACCAGGTAGGTGTGAAACACCAGGTATGTGTGAGTCACGTGGTAGTTGTGACATACCAGGTAGGCAGGATGCTCACCGGCTTTGGAGGCAGCTTGAGATTTGAGCGGAGAGGCTTGCAGCTTCTTCTTATAGAGAACACAGTCAAAGCTCCCCCGGGTAGCCCACACAGACTTTACACACTCACACACATACACTCATAGACTCATACACTCACACACTCATACACACACACACTCATACACTCATAGACTCATACACTCACACACACATACACTCATAGACTCACTCACTCATACACTCACTCATACACTCACTCATACACTCACTCATACACTCACTCACACACTCACAGACTCATACACTCACACACACACTCACACACTCATACACTCAAACACTCACTCATACACTCACTCACACACTCACACATACAATCACTCATACACTCACTCATTCACTCACTCATACACTCACTCACTCATACACTCACTCACTCATACACTCACACACTCATACACTCACACACTCACTCATACACTCACTCACTCATACACACACCCATACACTCATACACTCACACATACAATCACACACTCATACACTCATACACTCACTCACACACTCACACACTCATAGACTCATACACTCACACACTCATACACTCACACATACAATCACACACTCATACAATCACACACTCACTCACTCACACACTCACTCAAACACTCACTCACTCATACACTCACTCATACACTCATACACTCACTCATACACTCACACACTCAAACACTCACTCACTCATACACTCACTCACTCATACACTCACTCACTCATACACACACACTCAAACACTCACTCACTCATACACTCACTCACTCATACACTCACTCACTCATACACTCACACACTCACTCATACACTCACTCACTCATATATTCACTCACACACTCATACACTCACTCACTCATACACTCACTCACTCATACACTCACTCATACACTCACACACTCATACACTCACTCACTCATACGCTCACACACTCACTCATACACTCACTCACTCATACACTCATACACTCACTCACTCACACATACAATCACACACTCACTCATACACTCACACACTCATACACTCACTCATACACTCACACATTCACTCATACACTCACTCATACACTCACACACTCAAACACTCACTCACTCATACACTCACTCACTCATACACACACTCATACACTCACACACTCAAACACTCACTCACTCATACACTCACTCATACACTCACACACTCAAACACTCACTCACTCACACACTCACTCATACACTCACTCACTCATACACTCACTCATACACTCACACACTCAAACACTCACACACTCACACACTCACTCACTCATACACTCACTCACACACTCACTCACTCACACACTCACTCATACACTCACTCCACACACTCACACAGTCACTCACTCACTCATACACTCACTCAAACACTCACTCACTCATACACTCACTCACTCAGTCATACACTCACTCATACACTCACTCATACACTCACTCACACACTCACTCACTCATACACTCACTCATACACTCACACACTCACTCATACACTCATACACTCACTCACACACTCACTCATACACTCACTCATACACTCACACACTCACTCATGCACTCACTCACACACTCACTCACTCACACACTCACTTACTCATACACTCACTCATACACTCACTCATCTACTCACAAACTCACTCACTCACACACTCATACACTCATTAACACATACACTTACACACTCACTCACTCACAAACTCACTCACTCATACACTCACTCACACACTCACTCATACACTCACTCACACACTCACTCACTCACACACTCACTCATACACTCACTCACACACTCACTCACACTCACACACTCACTCACTCTCTCACTCACCCACTCCCTCACAAACCCACTCACTCACCCACTCACACACCCACTCACCCACCCCACTCACTCACACACTCACTCATACACTCACTCACCCACTCACTCACCCACTCACCCACTCACTCACTCACCCACCCCACTCACTCACCCACCCCGCTCACTCACCCACTCACTCACTGACCCACTCACTCACCCACTCACTCACCCACTCACGCACGCACCCACTCACTCACTGACCCACCCCACCCACTCACTCACCCATTCTCTCACTCACCCACTCTCTCACTCACCCACTCACTCACTCACCCACTCACTCACCCACTCACTCACTGATCCACTCACCCACTCACTCACCCACTCACTCACTCACTGATCCACTCACCCACTCACTCACCCTACCCACTCACCCACTCTCTCACTCACCCACTCACTCACTCACTGATCCACTCACCCACTCACTCACTGATCCACTCACCCACTCACTCACCCTACCCACTCACTCACTGATCCACTCACTCACTCACTCACCCACCCCACCCACTCACTCACCCACCCACTCACTCACCCACCCACTCACTCACCCACTCACTCACCCACTCACTCACCCACTCACTCACGCACCCACTCACTCACTGACCCACCCCACCCACTCACCCATTCTCTCACTCACCCACTCACTCACCCACTCACTCACCCACTCACTCACCCACTCACCCACTCACCCACTCACTCACTCACCCACTCACTCACTCACCCACTCACTCACCCACTCACTCACTCACCCACTCACTCTCTCAATCACCCACTCACACACTCATTCACACACTCACAGTGCCCTAACCAATGCACCACCACTCCCGGCCGTCTTTGTCTCCCCAGTGGCGACGTCTACTCTAGCGTCACCAGGTTCACTCGTTTAAGGCCGATTGTACCTAGGGAAGTCCCGTGACCAGGCCGCGACTTTTAACACTCCCGTCGCCTGAGCCAATGACCACACACACCAGGAATCATCACCTGCCTCGCCTGGCCCTGAGGGGGAGGGGGGAGGGGGGAGGGGGGGGAGGGGGAGATGGGGGAAAGATGGGGGAGAGGTGGGGGGGGGGGAGATGGGAGAGAGACTGGGGAGAGAGAAGGAGGGAGATGGGGGAGAGAGGGGGGAGAGATGGGGGGAGAGATGGGGGGGAGAGATGGGGGAGAGATGGGGGGAGAGATGGGGGGGAGATGGGGGAGAGATGGGGGAGAGATGGGGGAGAGATGGGGGAGAGATGGGGGAGAGATGGGGGGGAGAGATGGGGGAGAGATGGGGGGGAGATGGGGGGGAGAGGGGGGAGAGAGGGGGGAGAGAGGGGGGAGAGAGGGGGGAGAGATGGGGGAGAGATGGGGGGGAGAGATGGGGGAGAGATGGGGGAGAGAGATGGGGAGGGAGATGGGGGAGAGAGGGGGGAGAGAGGGGGGAGAGATGGGGGAGAGAGATGGGGGAGAGATGGGGGAGAGATGGGGGAGAGAGATGGAGAGAGATGGGGGAGAGGTGGGGGGGGAGATGGGGGGGAGAGGGGGGAGAGAGGGGGGAGAGATGGGGGAGAGATGGGGGAGAGATGGGGGGGAGAGATGGGGGAGAGATGGGGGGGAGAGATGGGGGGGAGATGGGGGAGAGATGGGGGAGAGATGGGGGAGAGATGGGGGAGAGATGGGGGAGAGATGGGGGGGAGAGGGGGGAGAGAGGGGGGAGAGAGGGGGGAGAGATGGGGGAGAGATGGGGGGGAGAGATGGGGGAGAGATGGGGGAGAGAGATGGGGGAGGGAGATGGGGGAGAGAGGGGGGAGAGAGGGGGGAGAGATGGGGGAGAGAGATGGGGGAGAGATGGGGGAGAGAGATGGGGGAGAGAGATGGAGAGAGATGGGGGAGAGGTGGGGGGGGAGATGGGGGGGAGAGGGGGGAGAGATGGGGGAGAGATGGGGGAGAGATGGGGGGGAGAGATGGGGGAGAGATGGGGGAGAGAGATGGGGGAGGGAGATGGGGGAGAGAGGGGGGAGAGAGGGGGGAGAGATGGGGGAGAGAGATGGAGAGAGATGGGGGAGAGATGGGGGAGAGAGATGGAGAGAGATGGGGGAGAGGTGGGGGGGGAGATGGGGGAGAGAGATGGGGAGAGATGGGGGGGGAGATGGGGGAGAGAGATGGGGGAGAGAGGGGGGAGAGATGGGGGAGAGATGGGGGGGAGAGATGGGGGAGAGAGGGGGGAGAGATGGGGGAGAGAGAGGGGGGAGAGATGGGGGGGAGAGATGTGGGAGAGATGGGGGAGAGAGATGGAGAGAGATGGGGGAGAGATGGGGGAGAGATGGGAGGGAGAGATGGGGGAGAGATGGGGGAGAGATGGGGGAGAGAGATGGGGGAGAGAGATGGGGGAGAGAGATGGGGGCGAGAGATGGGGGAGAGAGATGGGGAGAGATGGGGGCGAGAGATGGGGGAGAGATGGGGGAGAGATGGGGGCGAGATGGGGAGGAGAGATGGGGGGAGAGATGGGGGGGGGGAGAGATGGGGGAGAGATGGGGGAGAGATGGTAGTGAGAGATGGGGGAGAGATGGGGGAGAGATGGGGGAAAGATGGGGGAGAGAGATGGGGAGAGATGGGGGGAGAGAGGGGAGAGAGATGGGGGGGAGAGAGATGGGGGAGGGATGGGGAGAGATGGGGGAGAGATGGGGGAGAGATGGGGGGGGGAGAGAGATGGGGGAGAGATGGGGGAGAGAGATGGGGAGAGATGGGGGGGGGAGAGAGATGGGGGAGAGATGGGGGAGAGAGATGGGGAGAGATGGTGGAGGGATGGGGGAGAGATGGGGGAGAGAGATGGGGGAGAGAGGGGGGAGAGATGGGGGAGAGATGGGGGAGAGATGGGGGGGAGAGATGGGGGAGAGATGGGGGAGAGATGGGGGAGAGAGATGGAGAGAGATGGGGGAGAGATGGGGGAGAGATGGGAGGGAGAGATGGGGGAGAGATGGGGGAGAGATGGGGGAGAGATGGGAGGGAGAGATGGGGGAGAGATGGGGGAGAGATGGGGGAGAGAGATGGGGGAGAGAGATGGGGAGAGATGGGGGCGAGAGATGGGGGAGAGAGGGGGGAGAGATGGGGGAGAGAGATGGGGGAGAGATGGGGGAGAGATGGGGGCGAGATGGGGAGGAGAGATGGGGGGAGAGATGGGGGGGGAGAGATGGGGGAGAGATGGGGGAGAGATGGTAGTGAGAGATGGGGGAGAGATGGGGGAGAGATGGGGGAAAGATGGGGGAGAGAGATGGGGAGAGATGGGGGAGAGATGGGGGGGAGAGAGGGGAGAGAGATGGGGGGGAGAGAGATGGGGGAGGGATGGGGAGAGATGGGGGAGAGATGGGGGAGAGATGGGGGAGATGGGGGAGAGAGGGGGAGAGATGGGGGGGGGAGAGAGATGGGGGAGAGATGGGGGAGAGAGATGGGGAGAGATGGTGGAGGGATGGGGGAGAGATGGGGGAGAGAGATGGGGGAGAGATGGGGGAGAGATGGGGGAGAGATGGGGGAGAGATGGGGGAGAAATGGGGGAGAGAGATGGGGGAGAGATGGGGGAGAGATGGGAGGGAGAGATGGGGGAGAGATGGGGGAGAGAGATGGGGGAGAGAGATGGGGGAGAGAGATGGGGGAGAGAGATGGGGGAGAGAGGGTGGAGAGATGGGGGAGAGAGATGGGGGAGAGATGGGGGAGAGAGGGGGGAGAGATGGGGGAGAGAGATGGGGGAGAGATGGGGGGGGGAGAGAGATGGGGGAGAGATGGGGGAGAGAGATGGGGAGAGATGGGGGAGAGAGATGGGGGAGAGAGGGGGGAGAGATGGGGGAGAGAGATGGGGGAGAGATGGGGGAGAGATGGGGGAGAAATGGGGGAGAGATGGGGGAGAGATGGGGGAGAGAGGGGGGAGAGATGGGGGAGAGAGATGGGGGAGAGAGATGGGGGAGAGATGGGGGGGGGGGAGAGAGATGGGGGAGAGATGGGGGAGAGAGATGGGGGAGAGATGGGGGAGAGAGATGGGGGAGAGAGGGTGGAGAGATGGGGGAGAGAGATGGGGGGAGATGGGGGGAGAGATGGGGGGGGGGGAGAGATGGGGGGAGAGATGGGGGGAGAGATGGGGGGAGAGAGGGGAGAGATGGGGGGGAGAGATGGGGGGGGGGAGAGAGATGGAGGAGAGATGGGGGAGAGAGATGGGGAGAGATGGGGGAGAGATGGGGGGGAGAGATGGGGAGAGATGGGGGAGAGAGATGGGGAGAGATGGGGGAGAGATGGGGGGGGGGAGAGAGATGGGGGAGAGATGGGGGAGAGAGATGGGGGAGAGATGGGGGGGGGGAGAGAAATGGGGGAGAGATGGGGGAGAGAGGGGGGAGAGATGGGGGAGAGATGGGGGGGAGAGATGGGGGAGAGATGGGGGAGAGAGATGGGGGAGAGAGATGGGGAGAGATGGGGGAGAGATGGGGGAGAGATGGGAGGGAGAGATGGGGGAGAGATGGGGGAGAGAGATGAGGGAGAGAGATGGGGAGAGATGGGGGAGAGAGATGGGGGAGAGAGGGTGGAGAGATGGGGGAGAGATGGGGGAGAGAGATGGGGGAGAGATGAGAGAGATGGGGGAGAGAGATGGGGGAGAGAGGGGGAGAGATGGGGGAGAGAGATGGGGGAGAGATGGGGGGGGAGAGATGGGGGAGAGATGGGGGAGAGATGGGGGAGAGATGGGGGAGAGATGGGGGAGAGAGGGGGGAGAGATGGGGGAGAGAGATGGGGGAGAGAGATGGGGGAGAGATGGGGGGGGGGAGAGAGATGGGGGAGAGATGGGGGAGAGAGATGGGGGAGAGAGGGTGGAGAGATGGGGGAGAGAGATGGGGGAGAGATGGGGGAGAGAGGGGGGAGAGATGGGGGAGAGAGATGGGGAGAGATGGGGGGGGAGAGAGATGGGGGAGAGATGGGGGAGAGAGATGGGGAGAGATGGGGGAGAGAGATGGGGGAGAGATGGGAGAGAGATGGGGAGAGAGATGGGGGAGAGATGGGGGAGAGATGGGGGAGAGATGGGGGAGAGATGGTAGTGAGAGATGGGGGAGAAATGGGGGAGAGATGGGGGAGAGAGATGGGGGAGAGAGATGGGGGAGAGATGGGGGAGAGAGGGGGGAGAGATGGGGGAGAGAGATGGGGGAGAGATGGGGGGGGGGGGGGAGAGAGATGGGGGAGAGATGGGGGAGAGAGATGGGGGAGAGATGGGAGAGAGATGGGGGAGAGAGATGGGGGAGAAATGGGGGAGAGATGGGGGAGAGATGGGGGAGAGAGATGGGGGAGAGAGATGGGGGAGAAATGGGGGAGAGATGGGGGAGAGAGATGGGGGAGAGAGATGGGGGAGAGAGATGGGGGAGAGAGATGGGGGAGAGAGGGGGGAGAGATGGGGGAGAGATGGGGGAGAGATGGGGGAGAGATGGGGGAGATATGGGGGAGAGAGATGGAGAGAGATGGCGGAGAGATGGGGGAGAGATGGGAGGGAGAGATGGGGGAGAGATGGGGGAGAGATGGGGGAGAGATGGGGGGAGAGAGGGGGGAGAGATGGGGGAGATGGGGGAGAGATGGGGGGAGAGATGGGGGAGAGAGATGGGAGAGAGAGATGGGGGAGAGATGGGGGAGAGATGGGGGAGAGAGGGGGAGAGATGGGGGAGAGATGGGGGAGAGAGATGGGGGAGAGATGGGGGAGAGAGGGGGGAGAGATGGGGGAGAGAGATGGGGGAGAGATGGGGGGAGAGATGGGGGAGGGAGAGATGGGGGGGAGACATGGCGGGGAGAGATGGGGAGGAGAGATGTGGGGGAGAGTTGGGGGGAGAGATGGGGGGAGAGATGGGGGAGAGAGGGGGAGATGGGGAGAGATGGGGGAGAGATGGGGAGAGATGGGGGAGAGATGGGGGAGAGAGATGGGGGAGAGAGATGGGGAGAGATGGGGGGAGAGAGGGGGAGAGATGGGGGAGAGATGGGGGAGAGAGATGGAGAGAGATGGGGGAGAGAGATGGGGGAGAGATGGGGGAGAGATGGGGGAGAGAGATGGGGGAGAGATGGGGGAGAGAGATGGGGGAGAGATGGGGGAGAGAGATGGGGGAGAGATGGGGGGGGGGGAGAGATGGGGAGATGGGGGGGGAGAGGGTGAGATGGGGTGGGAGAGAGGGTGAGAGGGGGTATCGCGTTGTCGGAGGCTTGAAGGCTGCGTTCTTGAATGTCAAATAAATTCCCCAGTCAGATTACAAACATCAACACCCAATTATTCACCCACACATTCAACCACACGCTCACTTACTCACCCACTCAATCACTCTCTCCCTCTGTCACTCACCCACTTACTCTGTCACTCACCCACTCACTCACTCACCCACTCACTCACTCTGTCACTCACTCACCCACTCACTCACTCTGTCACTCACTCACCCACTCACTCACTCTGTCACTCACCCACTCTGTTACTCACCCACTCACCCACTCTGTCACTCTGTTACTCACTCACTCTGTCACTCTCCCACTCTTAGATTCACCCACTCACCCACTCTGTCACTCACCCACTCACTCACTCTGTCACTCACTCACTCTGTCACTCACTCACCCACTCTGTCACTCACTCTGTTACTCACTCACTCACTCTGTCACTCAGTCACCCACTCACTCACTCTGTCACTCACTCACTCACTGTCACTCTGTCACTCACTCACTCTGTCACTCACTCACCCACTCACTCACTCTGTCACTCACCCACTCTGTTACTCACCCACTCACCCACTCTGTCACTCTGTTACTCACTCACTCTGTCACTCTCCCACTCTTAGATTCACCCACTCACCCACTCTGTCACTCACCCACTCACTCACTCTGTCACTCACTCACTCTGTCACTCACTCACCCACTCTGTCACTCACTCTGTTACTCACTCACTCACTCTGTCACTCAGTCACCCACTCACTCACTCTGTCACTCACTCACTCACTGTCACTCTGTCACTCACTCACTCTGTCACTCACTCACCCGCTCACTCACTGGGTGGTTATGAAGCTGAGTGAGTGTACTGACAGTCTATAATGTAGACTGTAGCCTGGTTATTAAACTGAGTGCACTGACAGTCTATAATGTAGACTGTAGCCTGGTTATTAAGCTGAGTGAGTGTACTGACAGTCTATAATGTAGACTGTAGCCTGGTTATTAAACTGAGTGTACTGACAGTCTATAATGTAGACTGTAGCCTGGTTATTAAGCTGAGTGTACTGACAGTCTATAATGTAGACTGTAGCCTGGTTATTAAGCTGAGTGTACTGACAGTCTATAATGTAGACTGTAGTAATGGTTATTAAACTGAGTGTACTGACAGTCTATAATGTAGACTGTAGCCTGGTTATTAAGCTGAGTGTACTGACAGTCTATAATGTAGACTGTAGTAATGGTTATTAAGCTGAGTGTACTGACAGTCTATAATGTAGACTGTAGCCTGGTTATTAAGCTGAGTGTACTGACAGTCTATAATGTAGACTGTAGCCTGGTTATTAAGCTGAGTGTACTGACAGTCTATAAAGTAGACTGTATCCTGGTTATTAAGCTGAGTGTACTGACAGTCTATAAAGTAGACTGTATCCTGGTTATTAAGCTGAGTGTACTGACAGTCTATAATGTAGACTGTAGCCTGGTTACTAAGCTGGGTGTACTGACAGTCTATAATGTAGACTGTATCCTGGTTATTAAGCTGAGTGTACTGACAGTCTATAATGTAGACTGTAGCCTGGTTATTAAGCTGAGTGTACTGACAGTCTATAATGTAGACTGTAGCCTGGTTATTAAGCTGGGTGTACTGACAGTCTATAATGTAGACTGTAGCCTGGTTATTAAGCTGGGTGTACTGACAGTCTATAATGTAGACTGTAGCCTGGTTATTAAGCTGAGTGCACTGACAGTCTATAATGTAGACTGTAGCCTGGTTATTAAGCTGAGTGTACTGACAGTCTATAATGTAGACTGTAGCCTGGTTATTAAGCTGAGTGTACTGACAGTCTATAATGTAGACTGTAGCCTGGTTATTACACTGAGTGAGTGTACTGACAGTCTATAATGTAGACTGTAGTAATGGTTATTAAGCTGTGTGTACTGACAGTCTATAATGTAGACTGTAGTAATGGTTATTAAGCTGAGTGTACTGACAGTCTATAATGTAGACTGTAGCCTGGTTATTAAGCTGAGTGTACTGACAGTCTATAATGTAGACTGTAGCCTGGTTATTAAGCTGAGTGTACTGACAGTCTATAATGTAGACTGTAGTCTGGCTGAGTGTACTGACAGTCTATAATGTAGACTGTAGTCTAGCTGAGTGTGTGTACTGACAGTCTATAATGTAGACTAGGTGAGTGTACTGACAGTCTATAATGTAGACTGTAGTCTGGCTGAGTGTACTGACAGTCTATAATGTAGACTAGGTGAGTGTACTGACAGTCTATAATGTAGACTGTAGTCTAGCTGAGTGTGTGTACTGACAGTCTATAATGTAGACTGTAGCCTGGTTATTAAGCTGAGTGAGTGTACTGACAGTCTATAATGTAGACTGTAGCCTGGTTATTAAGCTGAGTGTACTGACAGTCTATAATGTAGACTGTAGCCTGGTTATTAAGCTGAGTGAGTGTACTAACAGTCTATAATGTAGACTGTAGCCTGGTTATTAAGCTGAGTGTACTGACAGTCTATAATGTAGACTGTAGCCTGGTTACTAAGCTGGGTGTACTGACAGTCTATAATGTAGACTGTATCCTGGTTATTAAGCTGAGTATACTGACAGTCTATAATGTAGACTGTAGCCTGGTTATTAAGCTGAGTGTACTGACAGTCTATAATGTAGACTGTAGCCTGGTTATTAAGCTGGGTGTACTGACAGTCTATAATGTAGACTGTAGCCTGGTTATTAAGCTGGGTGTACTGACAGTCTATAATGCAGACTGTAGCCTGGTTATTAAGCTGAGTGCACTGACAGTCTATAATGTAGACTGTAGCCTGGTTATTAAGCTGAGTGTACTGACAGTCTATAATGTAGACTGTAGCCTGGTTATTAAGCTGTGTGTACTGACAGTCTATAATGTAGACTGTAGTAATGGTTATTAAGCTGAGTGTACTGACAGTCTATAATGTAGACTGTAGCCTGGTTATTAAACTGAGTGTACTGACAGTCTATAATGTAGACTGTAGCCTGGTTATTAAGCTGAGTGTACTGACAGTCTATAATGTAGACTGTAGCCTGGTTATTAAGCTGAGTGTACTGACAGTCTATAATGTAGACTGTAGCCTGGTTATTAAGCTGAGTGTGTGTACTGACAGTCTATAATGTAGACTGTAGCCTGGTTATTAAGCTGAGTGAGTGTACTGACAGTCTATAATGTAGACTGTAGCCTGGTTATTAAGCTGAGTGTACTGACAGTCTATAATGTAGACTGTAGCCTGGTTATTAAGCTGAGTGAGTGTACTAACAGTCTATAATGTAGACTGTAGCCTGGTTATTAAGCTGAGTGTACTGACAGTCTATAATGTAGACTGTAGCCTGGTTCTTTACCTTGGTGAGTGTACTGACAGTCTATAATGTAGACTGTAGCCTGGTTATTAAGTTTGGTGAGTGTACTGACAGTCTATAATGTAGACTTTAGCCTGGTTATTAAGCTGAGTGAGTGTACTGACAGTCTATAATGTAGACTGTAGTAATGGTTATTAAGCTAAATGAGTGTACTGACAGTCTATAATGTAGACTGTAGCCTGGTTATTAAGCTGAGTGTACTGACAGTCTATAATGTAGACTGTAGTAATGGTTATTAAGCTGAGTGTACTGACAGTCTATAATGTAGACTGTAGCCTGGTTATTAAGCTGGGTGTACTGACAGTCTATAATGCAGACTGTATCCTGGTTATTAAGCTGAGTGTACTGACAGTCTATAATGTAGACTGTAGCCTGGTTATTAAGCTGAGTGTACTGACAGTCTATAATGTAGACTGTATCCTGGTTATTAAGCTGAGTGTACTGACAGTCTATAATGTAGACTATAGCCTGGTTATTAAGCTGAGTGTACTGACAGTCTATAATGTAGACTGTAGCCTGGTTATTAAGCTGGGTGTACTGACAGTCTATAATGTAGACTGTAGCCTGGTTATTAAGCTGGGTGTACTGACAGTCTATAATGTAGACTGTAGCCTGGTTATTAAGCTGAGTGTACTGACAGTCTATAATGTAGACTGTAGCCTGGTTATTAAGCTGAGTGAGTGTACTGACAGTCTATAATGTAGACTGTAGCCTGGTTATTAAGCTGAGTGTACTGACAGTCTATAATGTAGACTGTAGTAATGGTTATTAAGCTAAATGAGTGTACTGACAGTCTATAATGTAGACTGTAGCCTGGTTATTAAGCTGAGTGAGTGTACTGACAGTCTATAATGTAGACTGTAGTAATGGTTATTAAGCTAAATGAGTGTACTGACAGTCTATAATGTAGACTGTAGTAATGGTTATTAAGCTGAGTGTACTGACAGTCTATAATGTAGACTGTAGCCTGGTTATTAAACTGAGTGTGTACTGACAGTCTATAATGTAGACTGTAGCCTGTTTATTAAGCTGAGTGTACTGACAGTCTATAATGTAGACTGTAGCCTGGTTATTAAGCTGAGTGAGTGTACTGACAGTCTATAATGTAGACTGTAGCCTGGTTATTAAGCTGAGTGAGTGTACTGACAGTCTATAATGTAGACTGTAGCCTGGTTATTAAGCTGAGTGAGTGTACTGACAGTCTATAATGTAGACTGTAGCCTGGTTATTAAGCTGAGTGAGTGTACTGACAGTCTATAATGTAGACTGTAGCCTGGTTATTAAACTGAGTGTACTGACAGTCTATAATGTAGACTGTAGCCTGGTTATTAAACTGAGTGAGTGTACTGACAGTCTATAATGTAGACTGTAGCCTGGTTATTAAGTTTGGTGAGTGTACTGACAGTCTATAATGTAGACTGTAGCCTGGTTATTAAGCTGAGTGAGTGTACTGACAGTCTAAAATGTAGACTGTAGCCTGGTTATTAAGCTGAGTGAGTGTACTGACAGTCTAAAATGTAGACTGTAGCCTGGTTATTAAGCTGAGTGAGTGTACTGACAGTCTATAATGTAGACTGTAGTAATGGTTATTAAGTATGGTGAGTGTACTGACAGTCTATAATGTAGACTGTAGTAATAGTTATTAAGCTGAGTGAGTGTACTGACAGTCTATAATGTAGACTGTAGCCTGGTTATTAAGCTGAGTGTACTGACAGTCTATAATGTAGACTGTAGCCTGGTTATTAAGCTGAGTGAGTGTACTGACAGTCTATAATGTAGACTGTAGCCTGGTTATTAAGCTGAGTGTACTGACAGTCTATAATGTAGACTGTAGCCTGGTTATTAAGCTGAGTGAGTGTACTGACAGTCTATAATGTAGACTGTAGCCTGGTTATTAAGCTGAGTGAGTGTACTGACAGTCTATAATGTAGACTGTAGCCTGGTTATTAAACTGAGTGTACTGACAGTCTATAATGTAGACTGTAGCCTGGTTATTAAACTGAGTGAGTGTACTGACAGTCTATAATGTAGACTGTAGCCTGGTTATTAAGTTTGGTGAGTGTACTGACAGTCTATAATGTAGACTGTAGCCTGGTTATTAAGCTGAGTGAGTGTACTGACAGTCTAAAATGTAGACTGTAGCCTGGTTATTAAGCTGAGTGAGTGTACTGACAGTCTATAATGTAGACTGTAGTAATGGTTATTAAGTATGGTGAGTGTACTGACAGTCTATAATGTAGACTGTAGTAATAGTTATTAAGCTGAGTGAGTGTACTGACAGTCTATAATGTAGACTGTAGCCTGGTTATTAAGCTGAGTGTACTGACAGTCTATAATGTAGACTGTAGCCTGGTTATTAAGCTGAGTGAGTGTACTGACAGTCTATAATGTAGACTGTAGCCTGGTTATTAAGCTGAGTGAGTGTACTGACAGTCTATAATGTAGACTGTAGCCTGTCCCATTTGTGGCTTCAATTTTCGGCGATTTCCAAAACTTTTTTTTTCGGGGTTTAGCCACAGTTTTGCTTGCAGTAGCACCGAGTTAGACCTGACGGCCTTAATCCAAAGTTGCCTTGTGGTTTTTACATTACGAGACCTCCTTTGGCAGTAACGAGATATAGCGATAGGTTTTTAACATTTTAACTGGCACAACTCACTCAGGTTAACAAAAAGAGACAACTCCGATAATAATTCTAGATTTGAAGCTTTTGTTACTGCAAGGATCCACAGACTCACCACACAGAGACCTACAGACTCACCACGCAGAGACTCACAGACTCACCACACAGACACCCAGAGACTCACCGCACAGAGACCCACAGACTCACCACACAGAGACCCACAGACTCACCACACAGAGACCCACAGACTCACCACACAGAGACCCACAGACTCACCACACAGAGACCCACAGACTCACCACACAGAGACCCACAGACTCACCACACAGAGACCCACAGACCCACCACACAGAGACCCACAGACTCACCACACAGAGACCCACAGACTCACCACACACAGAGACCCACAGACTCACCACACAGAGACCCACAGACTCACCACACAGAGACCCACAGACTCACCACACAGAGACCCACAGACTCACCACACAGAGACCCACAGACTCATCACACAGAGACCCACAGACTCACCACACAGAGACCCATAGACTCACCACAAACACCCAGAGACTCACCACACAGAGACCCACAGACTCACCACACACAGACACCCAAAGACTCACCACACAGAGACCCACAGACTCACCACACAGAGACCCATAGACTCATCACACAGAGACCCATAGACTCACCACACAGAGACCCACAGACTCACCACACAGAGACCCACAGACTCACCACACAGAGACCCACAGACTCAACACACAGAGACCCACAGACTCACCACACAGAGACCCACAGACTCATCACACAGAGACCCACAGACTCACCACACAGAGACCCACAGACTCACCACACAGAGACCCACAGACTCACCACACAGAGAGACCCATAGACTCATCACACAGACACCCAAAGACTCACCACACACAGACACCCAAAGACTCACCACACAGAGACCCACAGACTCACCACACAGAGACCCACAGACTCACCACACAGAGACCCACAGACTCACCACACACAGAGACCCACAGACTCACCACACAGACACCCAGAGACTCACCACACAGAGACCCACAGACTCAACACACAGAGACCCACAGACTCACCACACAGAGACCCACAGACTCACCACACAGAGACCCATAGACTCACCACACAGAGACCCACAGACTCACCACACATAGACCCATAGACTCATCACACAGAGACCCACAGACTCACCACACAGAGACCCACAGACTCACCACACACAGAGACCCATAGACTCACCACTCAGAGACCCATAGACTCACACAGAGACCCACAGACTCACCACACAGAGACCCACAGACTCACCACACAGAGACACACAGACTCACCACACAGAGACCCACAAACCCACCACACAGAGACCCACAGACTCATCACACAGAGACCCACAGACTCACCACACAGAGACCCACAAACCCACCACACAGAGACCCACAGACTCATCACACAGAGACCCACAGACTCACCACACAGAGACCCACAGACTCACCACACAGAGACCCACAGACTCACCACAGAGAGACCCACAGACTCTAGATTTAAAGCTTTCGTGACTGCAAGGATCCATACTCTTTGGTTCTATTCGGTAAGGTCACGTAGGTAAAAAAAATAAAATCACAAAAATCACAACGTTTCGGCCACAACACGCCTGATGAAGGCCGCTTGTGTTGTGGCCGAAACGTCGTGATTTTTGTGATTTTATTTTTTTAACCTACGTGACCTTACCGAATAGAACCAAAGCGTCTGATAATAATAATGATATTGGCACCGTCCTTGGAATTTGATTGGTCCACACCACAGAGACGGCTTTTCTTAGAGCCCCTTTAGTCTCTCCACTGACTGGTGTTGGACCAGAAGACGCCACAAGGCGTACAACTCAAAAACAGCGCACCATCAGAGTATTGAGGGCTCGTCGTGAGCATTTACATTATGAGACCTCCTTTGCCAGTAACGAGATATAGCAATAGGTTTTCACCCTTTTAACTGGCACAAGTACTGACACCTTCATTCGAGGCATCGTGTTTGCAATAACCACAACACAAGCAGTCAAAAATGCAAACAAAAAGAGACAACTCTGATAACTATAATAATATTGGCACTGTCCTTGAATTTGATTGGTCCACACCAGAGAGACGGCTTTTCTTAGAGCCCCTTTAGTCTCTCCACTGACTGGTGTTGGACCAGATGACACCACAAGGCGTACAACTCGGCGCACCGTCAGAGTTATTGAGGGCTCGGGGTGAGCCTTTACATTATGAGACCTCCTTTGCCAGTAACAAGATATAGGAATAGGTTTTTACCCTTTTAACTGGCACAAAAACTGACACCTTCATTCGAGGCATCATGTTTGCAATAACCACAACACAAGCAGTCAAAATGCAAACAAAAAAGACACAACTCTGATAATAATAATATTGGCACTGTCCTTGAATTTGATTGGTCCAAAGCTGTCTCTCGGGTGTGGACCAATCAAATTCAAGGACAGTGCATATTATTATCAGAGTTGTCTCTTTTATTTGCATTTTTTGACTGCTTGTGTTGTGTCCTTGAATAAAGGTGTCAGTTTTTGTGCCAGTTAAAAGGGTAAAAACCTATTCCTATATCTTGTTACTGGCAAAGGAGGTCTCATAATGTAAAGGCTCACCCCGAGCCCTCAATAACTCTGATGGTGCGCTGTTTTTGAGTTGTACGCCTTGTGGTGCCATCTGGTCCATCACCAGTGGAGAGACTAAAGGGGCTCTAAGAAAAGCCGTCTCTCTGGTGTGGACCAATCAAATTCAAGGACAGTGCCAATAATATTATTATCAGAGTTGTCTCTTTTTGTTTGCATTTTGACTGCTTGTGTTGTGGTTATTGCAAACATGATGCCCTTGAATAAAGGTGTCAGTTTTTTGTGCCAGTTAAAAGGGTAAAACCTATTCCTATATCTTGTTACTGGCAAAGGAGGTCTCATAATGTAAAGGCTCACCCCGAGCCCTCAATACTCTGATGGTGCGCTGAGTTGTACGCCTTGTGGTGCCATCTGGTCCATCACCAGTGGAGAGACTAAAGGGGCTCTAAGAAAAGCCGTCTCTCTGGTGTGGACCAATCAAATTCAAGGACAGTGCCAATATTATTATCAGAGTTGTCTCTTTTTGTTTGCATTTTTGACTGCTTGTGTTGTGGTTATTGCAAACATGATGCCCTTGAATAAAGGTGTCAGTTTTTTGTGCCAGTTAAAAGGGTAAAAACCTATTCCTATATCTCGGTACTGGCAAAGGAGGTCTCATAATGTAAAGGCTCACCCCGAGCCCTCAATACTCTGATGGTGCGCTGTTTTTGAGTTGTACGCCTTGTGGTGCCATCTGGTCCATCACCAGTGGAGAGACTAAAGGGGCTCTAAGAAAAGCCGTCTCTCTGGTGTGGACCAATCAAATTCAAGGACAGTGCCAATATTATTATCAGAGTTGTCTCTTTTTGTTTGCATTTTTGACTGCTTGTGTTGTGGTTATTGCAAACATGATGCCCTTGAATAAAGGTGTCAGTTTTTTGTGCCAGTTAAAAGGGTAAAAACCTATTCCTATCACTTGGAGATGTCTTTCTCGTTCCGTGTTTAATTCTGTTTTTACGTTTGTTGCCATTGCAACCAGATTCAAGAGCCGAATCGCTCACGGGGGGGGGGGGAAGGGGGGCCCTGCACTTTAAATTAAATGAAACGTCGAGATCCATTGTTTTGACGCTTTCATTTCACTGACCCCGTCTGTTGTTGATGTTGTTGTTGTTTGCTGAAATCCTGTAACCCAATTTTAAGCCAATTCCCAATGTGCTATGGACTGAAAACTTGCTATACTGATGTCACAATGATGACAAGCCGATATTATATCATTATAATTAAAAAAAATATCTATTTTTAAACATTTTTGACACTTTCATTTCACTCTGTTGTTGTTGTTTCCACAAATCTTGTAACCCAATTTTAACCCAATTCCCAATGTGCTATGGACTGAAAACTTGCTATACTGATGTCACACTGATGACAAAACGATATTATATCATTAAAATAATATATGTTTTTAAACATTGTTTAGACGCTTTAATTTCACTCACTCCGTCTGTTGTTGTTGTTTCCTGAAATCTTGTAACCCAATTTTAACCCAATTCCCAATGTGCTATGGACTGAAAACTTGCTATACTGATGTCACACTGATGACAAAACGATATTATAATCATACATTACAAATATATTTTTAAACATTGTTTAGACGCTTTAATTTCACTCAATCTGTCAGTTGTTGTTGTTTCCTCAAATCTTGTAACCCAATTTTAACCCAATTCCCAATGTGCTATGGACTGAAAACTTCCTATACTGATGTCACAATGATGACAAAACGATATTATATCATTATAATTAAAAAAATATATTTTTAAACATTGTTTTGACACTTCCATTTCACTCTGTTGTTGTTTCCACAAATCTTGTAACCCAATTTTAACCCAATTCCCAATGTGCTATGGACTGAAAACTTGCTATAATGATGGCACACTGATGACAAGACGATATTATATCATTAAAATTAAAATAATATATTTTTTTAAACATTGTTTTTACGCTTTCATTTCAATCTGTTGTTGTTTCCTGAAATCTTGTAACCCAATTTTAACCCAATTCCCAATGTGCTATGGATTGAAAACTTGCTATACTGATGTCACACTGATGACAAAACGATATTATAATCATACAACATTACAAATATATTTTTAAACATTGTTTAGACACTTTCATTTCACTCACTGTCAGTTGTTGTTGTTTCCTGAAATCTTGTAACCCAATTTTAACCCAATTCCCAATGTGCTATGGACTGAAAACTTACTATACTGATGTCGCACTGATGACAAAACGAGATTCTATCATTAAAATTAAAAATAATATATTTTTAAACATTGTTTTTGTGCTTTCATTTCACTCACTCCGTCTGTTGTTAGTGTTTCCTCAAATCTTGTAACCCAATTTTAACCCAATTCCCAATGTGCTATGGATTGAAAACTTGCTATAATGATGTCACAATGATGACAAAACGATAGTATAATCATACATTACAAATATATTTTTAAACATTGTTTAGACGCTTTAATTTCACTCACTGTTGTTGTTGTTTCCACAAATCTTGTAACCCAATTTTTACTCAATTCCCAATGTGCTATGGATTGAAAACGTGCTATACTGATGTCACACTGATGACAAGACGATATTATATCATTAAAAATATATATTTTTAAACATTGTTTCGACACTTCCATTTCAATCTGTTGTTGTTTCCTCAAATCTTGTAACCCAATTTTAACCCAATTCCCAATGTGCTATGGATTGAAAACTTGCTATACTGATGTCACACTGATGACAAGACGATATTATATCATTAAAATAAAAAATATATTTTTTTAAACATTGTTTTGATGCTTTCATTTCAATCTGTTGTTAGTGTTTTCTCAAATCTTGTAACCCAATTTTAACTCAATTCCCAATGTGCTATGGACTGAAAACTTGCTATACTGATGTCACACTGATGACAAAACGATTACAAATATATTTTTAAACATTGTTTAGACGCTTTAATTTCACTCACTGTCAGTTGTTGTTGTTTCCACAAATTTTGTAACCCAATTTTAACCCAATTCCCAATGTGCTATGGACTGAAAACTTGCTATACTGATGTCACACTGATGACAAAACGATATTATATCATTATAATTAAAAATATATATATTTTTAAACATTGTTTTGACACTTCCATTTCAATCTGTTGCTGTTTCCTCAAATCTTGTAACCCAATTTTAACCCAATTCCCAATGTGCTATGGACTGAAAACTTGCTATACTGATGTCACAATGATGACAAGACGATATTATATCATTAAAATTAAAATAATATATTTTTTTAAACATTGTTTTGACGCTTTCATTTTGGCCTTGGGTCTAGTTGCCCACGCTCAACTCCCGTTGGGCTGCCAGTCGGCCCACGGGGATCTCCCGTAAGCCGTGGCAAACTTCGGATGACCCACCTCCCGGTTAGTCGTGGGGTGAAAACCATCGCCGGACGCATCACGTGAAACCTTGGCTGCTACTTTATTTTTTTTTTTGGTTCTTTTTTTAACAAAGTCGCTTTTCGGAAATGCCGCTCATTCTTCCCCTCCCCTACGCGACTGGAAGCCAACAAGAAGCTGAAGCGCGTGGCCATACCGCTGCCTTCCCGGGGGCCCGCAAACGCCACCCCCCCCCCGGACAGTGGACGATGTCCGCCCCAGCGCGGCCCGTTTCTCCGCCCGTAACTTTTTGACGTCCGTCAAAAGTTATCGGCGGTGCTTGCCCCACCTACCCCCATACGTGAATGTGTCCATATCGCTGTCCTCCAGAGAGAGGTAAAAAGGGGGGTTTTCACCACCCCCCCCCAAACAAGCAATCATTACCTGCCACTACCATACACACCCACCGCACCCGGCCAGCCAACTCGGATAACCGTCAAAGAACGCGTCTCAATTCACATTTTTTTTCTCTTTCTTAAAACATTATTTTCTTTAAAAAAAAACCACACACAAAAACGAAAATTAAAACTTCTAGATTTGAAGCTGCCGTGACTGCAAGGGGGATCCACACGCAGTCCTTTGGTTCTATCCGGTAAAGTCACCCACGTAGAATGGGAACAAAAGAATACATTGATAAAATCAAAACAACGGGATAAAATTCTCGCGACGTTTCGGGCCAACGGCACAAGCGGCCTTCATCGGGTGACATGGACGAGACTTGTCTTCACTCCAGCGCTGTCCTCCAGACAGTCCGGTCCCCTTCACCTGATGAAGGCCGCTTGTGCCGTTGGCCGAAACGTCGCGAGAATTTCATCCCGTTGTTTTATTTTATCGATTTATTATTATGTTATTCTCATTCCCGTCCCACGCGGGCGGCTTTACCGAGAGGACCAAAGAAGCTTCTAGAGTTGAAGCTGTCGTGACTGCAAGGGGATCCACACGCACTCTTTGGTTCTGTCCGGTAAAGTCACCCACGTAGAATGAGAACAAAAGAATACATTGATAAAATCAAACAACGGGATAAAATTCTCGCGACGTTTCGGGCCACGAAACACAAAGCGGCCTTCGTCGGGTGAAGGGGACCGGGCTGTCTGGAGGACAGCGCTGGAGTGAAGACAAGTCTCGTCCCCTTTCACCCGACGAAGGCCTGCTTGTGCCGTTGGCCCGAAACGTCGCGAGAATTTCATCCCGTAATTTTATTTTATCAATTTATTATTTCATTCTCATTCCCGTTCCACGCGGGCGGCTTTACCGAGAGGACCAAAGAAGCTTCTAGATATTCTTCGCTCTTTCGGTAAAGTCACGTTGGAAGGGAAACAATAAAACAATAAAATATATATAAACACAATAGCAAAATTCTCGCGACGTTTCGGGCCAACGGCACAAGCGGCCTTCGTCGGGTGAAAGGGGACGAGACTTGTCTTCACTCCAGCGCTGTCCTCCAGACAGCCCGGTCCCCTTCACCCGACGAAGGCCGCTTTGTGTTTCGTGGCCCGAAACGTCGCGAGAATTTTATCCCGTTGTTTTATTTTTATTAATGTATTCTTTTGTTCTCATTCTACGTGGGTGACTTTACCGGACAGAACCAAAGAGCGCGCGTGGATCCCCCTTGCAGTCACGACGGCTTCGACTCTAGAAGCTTCTTTGGTCCTCTCGGTAAAGCCGCCCGCGTGGGTAAAAAATAACACGACGATAAAATTCTCGCGACGTTTCGGACGCGAACGCAAGCGGCCTCCGTCAGGCGAAGGGGATCAGGCTGTCCGGAGGACAGCGCTGGAGTGAAGACAAGTCTCGTCCATTTCACCCGATGAAGGCCGCTTGTGTTTCGTGGCCCGAAACGTCGCGAGGATTTTATCGCGCTGTTTGATTTTATTAATGTATTCTTTTGTTCCCATTCTACGTGGGTGACTTTACCGAACAGAACCGAAGAGCGCGTGTGGATCCCCCTTGCAGTCACGACGGCTTCGACTCTAGAAGCTTCTTTGGTCCTCTCGGTAAAGCCGCCCGCGTGGGACGAGGATGATAGAAAAAAAAATAACAAATCGATCAAATCAAAACAACGCGATGAAATTCTCGCGACGTTTCGGGCCACCGGCACAAGCAGGCCTTCGTCGGGGTGAAAGGGGGGGGGGGGGGGGGGGGGGGGGGGGGCCGGCGCTGTACCGGAGGTCCGGCGTTGGACAGCGCAGAGTGAACGATCATAACGCGGCCCCCCTCCGTCCCTCCCTCCGCGGCCCCCCACCACCACCACGACCACCACCACCACGACCACCACCACCACCACCACGACCACCACCACCACCACCACGACCACCACGACCACGACCACCACCACCACCACCACCACCACGACCACGACCACGACCACCACCACCACCACGACCACCACCACCACGACCACCACCACCACCACCACGACCACCACCACCACCACCACGACCACCACGACCACGACCACCACCACCACCACCACCACCACGACCACGACCACGGACCACCACCACCACCACGACCACCACCACCACCACCACCACCACCACCACCACGACCACCACCACCACCACCACGACCACCACGACCACGACCACCACCACCACCACCACCACCACGACCACGACCACGACCACCACCACCACGACCACGACCACCACGACCACGACCACCACCACCACCACCACGACCACGACCACGACCACCACCACCACCACCACGACCACGACCACCACCACCACGACCACCACGACCACGACCACGACCACCGGCCACCACCGGCCGGCCGCTACCGCCGCCTCCGTCGCCACTGCGCGGCCTCCCTCTCGAGGCCGTCGGCGGCCTCCCGCAACCCCATGCGAGCGAGGGCCGACGTCACCTCGTCCAGGGCCTCGGGCGCGAGGCCGTCGCCTCCCGTGGGCCTCCGCGGGCCTCCGCGGTCCCCCCAGGCCCTCCGCTGTGCCAGCGCCTGCATCATGGCGAACTTGGCATCGCGTCCCGAGTGCGGGTGGGCCGCTTCGGCCTCGTCCGCCTCGGCCTCCGGGAGGCCCAGGCGACGGACGAGCTCCCGCCAGCGGGCGTGCGGTACGGCGGCGGCCACGCCGTAGAACGCGGCCGCCCGGTCGAGAGGGGGCCGCGGGGAGGCCGCCGGCGGCGGCGGTGGTGGCGGTGAGGCGGTGGAGGCGGTGGAGGCGGTGGAGGCGGTGGAGGCGGTGGAGGCGGTGGAGGCGGTGGGGGGTGGTGGTGGTGGTGGTGGGGAGGGAGTTGGTGATGAGACGGTCACTGATTGGAGGGCAAGGGGGGGGGGGGGGGCGGGGGATGGGTATACAAACACACAGTGTACACACATTGGTATACACACACATGGGTACACACACACATACACAGACACACACATGGGTATACACACACATGGGTACACACACACATACACAGACACACACATGGGTATACACACACATGGGTACACACACACAGATAGACACACACATGGGTATACACACACATGGGTACACACACACAGATAGACACACACATGGGTATACACACACATGGGTACACACACACATACACAGACACAGACACACACATGGGTATACACACACACAGACACACTGGTATACACACACACAGACACACATGGGTATACACACACACATGGGTACACACACACAGACAGACACACACATGGGTATACACACACACAGACACACATGGGTATACACACACACAGACAGACACATACATGGGTATACACACACACAGACACACATGGGTATACACACACATGGGTACACACACACAGACAGACACACACACACATTGGTATACACACACACAGACACACATGGGTATACACACACATGGGTACACACACACATACACAGACACACACATGGGTATACATACACACACACAGACACACACACGCACACATGGGTAGACACACACACAGACAGACACATACATGGGTATACACACACACAGACACACATGGGTATACACACACATGGGTACACACACACAGACAGACACACACACACATTGGTATACACACACACAGACACACTGGTATACACACACATGGGTACACAGACAGACACACACATGGGTATACACACAAAGATAACAAAGATCCCCCGTATAGCCTTAACAGACTGTAGGGGCAAGTGCTGTTAGCGAGCACCTATGAAGGCCGGAACGGTACACGAGGGGGTGGGTGGCCAGCACCACGCCCGACCGCCTTTGTCTCCCTAGTGGCAATGTTTACACACCGCACCAAGTACTGATTTGAGGCTGAGTCGACCTAGGGGAGGCCCGGGACCGGTTCAGAAAATCGTCACTGGTGTTGGCCGTGAGCGGGAATCGAACCCGAGTCGCCAGGTTCATAGCGCAGCGTAGCGCTAACCGCTACACTACCGCTCCCCACTGGGTATACACACACACACAGACACACACACGCACACATGGGTAGACACACACACAGACAGACACACACATGGGTATACACACACACAGACACACACAGACACACACACATGGGTATACACACACACAGACAGACACACACATGGGTATACACACACACAGACACACATGGGTATACACACACATGGGTACACACACACAGACAGACACACACACACATTGGTATACACACACACAGACACACTGGTATACACACACACACAGACACACACACATGGGTATACACACACACACAAATTGGTATACACACACACACATTGGTATATACACACACACACACACATTGGTATACACACACACACAGACACACTGGTATACACACACACAGACACACACACATGGGTATACACACACACATTGGTATACACACACACACATTGGTATATACACACACACACAAATTGGTATACACACACACACATTGGTATACACAAACACACAGACACACACACACATGGGTGTACAACAACAATAACAACCGCCATTCGCCACTAAGTGGCGGTGACATCACCACGACGCTTGTGCCAGGCTATGTGCACCCTGAGGCCACGTGAAGTGTCGAACGCCCGCTGGCAGGAGGTCACGGGGCAGACCCAGCAGGTGCCACGGGTCGACTGACTGAGATGACTGGCTGATGCACCACCTGTGCCACCTACTGTGCCAACCTGCTGTGCTTTAGCCACCCGGCGCTCCGCTCGTTGTTCTGAGCGTCGCTCCTCCGCCCTCCGTTGTTGTTGGAGGGCGACTGCCTCCAACTGCCCAGTAGCATCCTTCACGAGCCTCCTCCACAGAGGCCGATCTTGACACCGCTGGTACCGGTCATCGGCAAGTCCACTCAGCTCCACGTCCTCCTGTACCACATCACTCCATCTCTCCTCTCTAGCCCGTGCCGCGCCCGCTTAGCCCCCTCAATCTGGCCGAACAAAAGCTGTTTCGGCATGCGGTGGCTGGGCATGCGGGCTACATGACCCAGCCATCGCAGCCTTGCCCGCCGGAGGAGCTCACCGATGGGACCTTGCCCAGATCTTTCAAGGATTTGTGAGCTCCTCACACAATCCAGTCTGGTTAAACCCAGGATGGATCGTAGGCAGGCCAGCCTAAATGTTTCTAACCGGCGAAGATGTTCCATTAGGGGGGTCCACGTTTCGCAAGCGTAGAGAAGGGAGGGAATGACTGTGGCCGAGAAGACCTGAAGCTTAGTGCGTAGCGACAGACCAGGTAGCTTCCACACAGCGTTACGCAACCGATGAAAAGATATTGCCGCTCGACTGATTCGGAGTGAGACCTCTGCTGTTAAACTGGAGCCAGTCATAAGCACACTGCCCAGGTATGGGAAACTCTCCACTCTCTCCACAACTGCCCCATCACCGATTGGGAGTTGTGGGGGTGGAGTGTCCGATGGTACAAAATACCCAGGCAGGTGCTTAGTTTTGGTGGGGCTGATGGTAAGGCCCCATCTGGTATACACACACACACAGACAGACACACACACACACACAGACATACACACACACACACACAGACACATGCGTGTGTGTGCCCACACGCCTTTGCCGTGTGTGTCTGTGTGTGTGTCTGTGTGTGTCTGTGTGTGTGTCTGTGTGTGTGTCTGTGTGTGTCTGTGTGTGTATCTGTGCGTGTGTCTGTGTGTGTCTGTGTGTGTGTGTCTGTGTGTGTCTGTGTGTGTGTCTGTGCGTGTGTGTTTGTGCGAGTGCGTCTGTGGGTGTATGTGCCTGTGTTACCGTTGTGAAGGAGGGAGATGTTGCTAGGTGACTGGGAGTTGCAGGATTCACGGTCACAGCCACCAGCATCATCTGCACACACACAGATACACACAGACACACACAGTCACACACACACTCAGACACACACACAGACACACAGACACACACACACAGACACACACAGACACACAGACACACACACAGACACACACACACATAGACACACACACACATAGACACACACACACATAGACACACACATAGACACACACACACACACACAGACACACACACACACAGACACACACACACACAGACACACACACAGACACACACACAGACACACACAGACACACACACAGACACACACACACAGACACACACACAGACACACACAGACACACACACACACACACATGCAGACAAAGGTTCCCCAGGTAAGCTCACACACACGGAAAGGCTGTAGTGGCAAGTGCTGTCAGTAGTAGCAGCACCCACACACACCACCCACCCACACGGACACCGTGAACCCCACCCACCCACCCACACCCCCACCGTGAACCCCACCCACCGTGAACCCCACCCACCCACCCACCGTGAACCCCACCCACCCACCCACCGTGAACCCCACCCACCCACCCACCGTGAACCCCACCCACCCACACCCCCACCGTGAACCCCACCCACCCACCCACCGTGAACCCCACCCACCCACCGTGACCCCACCCACCCACCCACCGTGAACCCCACCCACCCACCCACTGTGACCCCCACCCACCCACCCACCGTGAACCCCACCCACCCACCTACCCACCCACCCACCGTGACCCCCACCCACCCACCGTGACCCCACTGTACCTGAGCACCGTGACCCCACTGTACCTGAGCACCGTGCCCCCACTGTACCTGAGCGCCGCGACCCCCACTGTACTTGAGCACCGTGACCCCACTGTACCCGAGCACCGTGACCCCACTGTACCTGAGCACCGTGACCCCACTGTACCTGAGCACCGTGACCCCCACTGTACCTGAGCACCGTGACCCCACTGTACCTGAGCACCGTGACCCCACTGTACCTGAGCGCCGTAACCCCACTGTACCTGAGCACCGTGACCCCACTGTACCTGAGCACCGTGACCCCACTGTACCTGAGCACCGTGACCCCACTGTACCTGAGCACCGTGACCCCCACTGTACCTGAGCGCCGTGACCCCACTGTACCTGAGCACCGTGACCCCACTGTACCTGAGCACCGTGACCCCCACTGTACCTGAGCACCGTGACCCCACTGTACCTGAGCACCGTGCCCCCACTGTACCTGAGCACCGTGACCCCACTGTACCTGAGCACCGTGACCCCCACTGTACCTGAGCACCGTGACCCCACTGTACCTGAGCACCGTGACCCCACTGTACCTGAGCACCGTGACCCCACTGTGGCCCCACTGTACCTGAGCACCGTGACCCCACTGTGACCCCACTGTACCTGAGCACCGTGACCCCACTGTACCTGAGCACCGCGACCCCCACTGTACCTGAGCACCGTGACCCCACTGTGACCCCACTGTACCTGAGCACCGTGACCCCACTGTACATGAGCACCGTGACCCCACTGTACCTGAGCACCGTGACCCCCCCTGTACCTGAGCACCGTGACCCCACTGTACCTGAGCACCGTGACCCCACTGTGACCCCACTGTACCTGAGCACCGTGACCCCACTGTACCTGAGCACCGTGACCCCACTGTACCTGAGCACCGTGACCCCACTGTACCTGAGCACCGAGACCCCCACTGTACCTGAGCACCGTGACCCCACTGTACCTGAGCATCGTGACCCCACTGTGACCCCACTGTACCTGAGCACCGTGACCCCACTGTACCTGAGCACCGTGACCCCCACTGTACCTGAGCACCGTGACCCCACTGTGACCCCACTGTACCTGAGCACCGTGACCCCACTGTACCTGAGCGCCGTGACCCCACTGTACCTGAGCACCGTGACCCCACTGTACCTGAGCACCGTGACCCCCACTGTACCTGAGCACCGTGACCCCCACTGTGACCCCACTGTACCCGAGCACCGTGACCCCACTGTACCTGAGCACCGTGACCCCACTGTACCTGAGCACCGTGACCCCACTGTGACCCCACTGTACCTGAGCACCGTGACCCCACTGTACCTGAGCACCGTGACCCCACTGTGACCCCACTGTACCTGAGCACCGTGACCCCACTGTACCTGAGCACCGTGACCCCACCGTGACCCCACTGTACCTGAGCACCGTGACCCCACTGTGACCCCACTGTACCTGAGCACCGTGACCCCACTGTACCTGAGCACCGTGACCCCACCGTGACCCCCACTGTACCTGAGCACCAGGTGTGTCTCCAAGCCTGGCGAAATCCCCAATTGTTTCGCCCATAAAGCAGCAGCAACAGCAGCAGGGTGAGCAGGCCGAGGATCAGAACTCCACCGCAGATGGCGAGCGGCATCAGCAAGGTGGACGCCGGGAGGTCGACAGGGGTCACCACGGCTAGGGGCAGGGGTGACACGCTCGCTCGCTCGCCCGCTCGCTCATTCACTCGCTCGCTCACTCATCCACTCGCTCACTCATCCACTCATCCACTCGCTCGCTCGCCCACTCGCTCACTCATCCACTCGCTCACTCGCTCATCCACTTGCTCATCCACTCGCTCACTCACTCACTCGCTCACTCACTCGCTCATCCACTCGCTCACTCGCTCATCCACTCATCCACTCGCTCACTCACTCACTCACTCGTTCACTCACTCACTCATCCACTCACCCACTCACTCACTCGCTCGCTCACTCGCTCATCCACTCGCTCGCGCGCTCACCCGCTCGCTCATCCACTCGCTCACTCACTCATCCACTCATCCACTCGCTCACTCGCTCATCCACTCGCTCACTCATCCACTCATCCACTCGCTCACTCGCTCATCCACTCGCTCACTCATCCACTCGCTCACTCGCTCATCCACTCGCTCATCCACTCGCTCATCCACTCATCCACTCGCTCACTCGCTCACCCACTCGTTCACTCACTCACTCATCCACTCACTCACTCGCTCGCTCACTCGCTCATCCACTCGCTCGCTCACCCACTCGCTCATTCATCCACTCGCTCACTCACTCACTCATCCACTCGCTCACTCACTCACTCATCCACTCGCTCACTCATCTACTCGCTCGCTCACCCACTCGCTCGCTCACTCATCCACTCGCTCACTCATCCACTCACTCACTCGTTCACTCGCTCATCCGCCCGCTCGCTCACTCATCCACTCGCTCACTCATCCACTCGCTCACTCACTCATCCACTCGCTCACTCACTCATCCACTGGCTCACTCGCTCACCCACTCGCTCGCTCACCCACTCGCTCACTCATTCACTCACACACTCACTCACTCATCCACTCGCTCACTCGCTCATCCACTCGCTCACTCATCGACTCGCAAACTCATCCACTAACTTGCTCACTCACTCACTCGTTCACTCGCTCATTCGCCCGCTCGCTCACTCGCTCACTCACTCATCCACTCGCTCACTCATTCACTCACCCACTCACTCACTCGTTCACTCACTCACTCATTCATCCACTCACTCACTAACTCATCCACACACCCACTGACAGACTCACTCACCCACTCACTCACTCGCTCACTCACTCATCCACTCACTCACTCACTCACCCACTCACTCATCCACTCACTCACTCACCCACTCACTCAGCCACTCATTCACTCACTCACTCACTCACCCACTCGCTCATCCACTCGCTCACTCATCCACTCGCTCGCTCACTCGCTCATCCACTCGCTCACTCGCTCATCCACTCGCTCATCCACTCGCTCACTCATTCACTCACCCACTCACTCAGTGACTCACTCACTCACTCAGTGACTCACTCAGTCACTCACTCACTCACCCACCCACTCACCCACTCACTCACCCACCCACCCACCGACTCACCCACTCACTCACTCACCCACCCACCGACTCACCCACTCACCCACTCACTCACCCACTCACTCACTCACTCACCCACTCACTCACTCACCCACTCACCCACTCACTCACTCACCCACTCACCCACTCACCCACTCACTCACTCACCCACCCACTCACCCACTCACCCACTCACTCACTCACCCACTCACTCACCCACCCACTTACTCACTCACTCACTCACCCACTCACCCACTCACTCACTCACCCACTCACCCACTCACTCACCCACTCACCCACTCACTCACCCACTCACCCACTCACTCACCCACTCACCCACCCACCCACCCACTCACCCACTGTCAAACTAAAACAACAACAACAACAACAACAACAGCCGCCATTCGCCACCAAGTGGCGGTGACATCACCACGGCGCCCGTGCCAGGCTAGGTGCACGTTGAGGCTATCACCTGAAGTGCCGAGGGCTCGCTGCTGACAGGAGGAGGTCATGGGTTGTACTGCTGTGCCAGGCTAGGTGCATAAGGAGGAGGTCACGTGACAGACCCAGCAGGTGCCATGGGTTGTACTGCTGTGCCAGGCTAGGTGCATGAGGAGGAGGTCACGTGACAGACCCAGCAGGTGCCATGGGCTGACTGCTGTCACCAGCAGATGCACCTACTCTGCCCCCTACTGTGCCAACTCTTAAACACACTTACACACTTACACACCCACTCATTACACACTCACTCACTTACACACTCACTTACACACTCACTTACACACTCACTCACTTACACACTCACTCACTCACTTACACACTCACTCACTTACACACTCACTCACTTACACACTCACTTACACACTCACTCACTTACACACTCACTCACTTACACACTCACTCACTCACTTACACACTCACTCACTTACACACTCACTCACTTACACACTCACTTACACACTCACTCACTTACACACTCACTCACTTACACACTCACACACTTACACACTCACTTACACACTCACTCACTTACACACTCACTCACACACTCACTTACACACTCACTCACTCACACACTCACTTACACACTCACTCACTCACACACTCACTTACACACCCACTCATTACACACTCACTTACACACTCACTCACTTACACACTCACTTACACACTCACTCACTTACACACTCACTTACACACTTACACACCCACTCACTTACACACTCACTCACTTACACACTCACTCACTTACACACTCACACACTCACTTACACACTCACTTACACACTCACTTACACACTCACTTACACACTTACACACTCACTCACTTACACACTCACTTACACACTCACACACTTACACACTCACTTACACACTCACTTACACACTCACTCACTCACTTACACACTCACTTACACACTCACACACACACTTACACACTCACTTACACACTCACTTACACACTCACTCACTCACACACTCACTTACACACTCACTCACTTACACACTCACTCACTTACACACTCACTCACTTACACACCCACCCACTCACTCACACACTCACCCACTCACTCACTCACTTACACACCCACTCACTCACTTACACACTCACTCACTTACACACTCACTCACTTACACACCCACTCACTCACTCACACACTCACTCACTTACACACTCACTCACTTACACACCCACTCACTCACACACTCACTCACTTACACACCCACTCACTTACACACTCACTCACTTACACACCCACTCACTTACACACTCACTCACTTACACACCCACTCACTCACACACTCACTCACCCACTCACTCACACACTCACTCACACACTCACTCACTCACCTACTCACTCACCCACTCAACCACTGACTCACACACTCACTCACTTACACACTCACTTACACACTCACTCACACACTCACTCACTCACTCACACACTCACTCACTCAC
Organism: Petromyzon marinus; assembly: GCF_010993605.1. Lineage (NCBI taxonomy): Eukaryota > Metazoa > Chordata > Hyperoartia > Petromyzontiformes > Petromyzontidae > Petromyzon > Petromyzon marinus. The sequence goes on along the minus strand of NW_022638172.1, from coordinate 15,859 downwards.
ACACCCACTCACTCACACACTCACTCAGACACTCACTCACCCACACACTCACACACTCACTCACTCACCTACTCACTCACCCACTCAACCACTCACTCAAACATTCACTCACTTACACACTCACTCACACACTCACTCACACACTCACTCACTCACTCACACACTCAATCACTCACACACCCACTCACTCACACACTCACTCAGACACTCACTCACCCACACACTCACTCACTTACACACCCACTCACTCACTCACACACCCACTCACTCACACACTCACTCAGACACTCACTCAGACACTCACTCACTTACACACTCACTCACGAACTCACTCACTCAACCACTCACTTACCCACTCACTCACTCACCCACTCAACCACTCACTCACCTACTCACTCACTTACACACTCACTCACACACTCACCCACACACTCACTCACTCACCCACTAACTCACTCACTCACCCACCCAATCACTCACCCACCCACCCACTCACTCACCCACCCACCCACTCACTCACTCACCCACCCACTCACTCACACACTCACTCACTCACTCACCCACCCACTCACTCACTCACTCACCCACCCACCCACTCACTCACTCAATCACCCACCGACTCACTCACTCACTCACCCACCCACTCACTCACACACTCACTCACTTACACACTCACTCACCCACTCACTCACCCACTTACTCACTTACACACCACTTACACACTCACTCAGCCACTCAGCCACTCACACACCCACTCACCCACTCAACCACTCACCCACACACTCACTCACCCACTTACACACTCACTCACTCACCCACTCAACCACTAACTCACCCACCCACTCACTCACTTACACACTCACTCACTGACCCACTCACTCACTCAACCACTCACTCACTCACTCACCCACACACTCACCCACACACTCACTCACCCACCCACTCGCTCACCCACACACTCACTTACTCACCCACACACTCACCCACGAACTCACTCACTCATCCACCCACTCATTCACTCACCCACACACACCCACCCACTCACTCACTTACCCATTCACTCACTCACCCACTCACTCACCCACACACTCACTGACCACTGACCAACACTCACCACCACTCACCCACTCAATCACTGACCCACCCACTCATTCACACACTCACACACTCACTAACCACCACCACGCTCACCACCACCACCACGCTCACCACCACACTCACCACCACGCTCACCACACTCACGACCACACTCACCACCACACCGACTCACCATCACACTCACCACCACACTTACTTACCACCACACTCACCACACTCACCACCACGCTCACCACCACCACACTCACCACCACCACACTCACCACCACACTCACCACACTCACCACCATCACACTCACCACCACGCTCACCACACTCACCACCACACTCACCACCACACTCACCACCACCACCACACTCACCACCACGCTCACCACCACACTCACCACCACGCTCACCACCACCACCACGCTCACCACCGCCGCTCACCACCACGCTCACCACCACGCTCACCACCACACTCACCACACTCACCACCACACTCACCACACTCACCACCACACTCACCACCACACTCACCACCACACTCACCACCACACTCACCACACTCACCACCACACTCACCACCACACTCACCACCACACTCACCACCACCACACTCACCACCACACTCACCACCACACTCACCACCACACTCACCACACTCACCACACTCACCACACTCACCACCACACTCACCACCACACTCACCACCACACTCACCACCACACTCACCACCACACTCACCACCACACTCACTCACCACCACCACACTCACCACCACACTCACCACCACCACACTCACCACCACACTCACCACCACACTCACCACACTCACCACCACGCTCACCACCACGCTCACCACACTCACCACCACGCTCACCACGCTCACCACCACACTCACCACCACACTCACCACCACCACCACACTCACCACACTCACCACCACACTCACCACCACCACACTCACCACCACACTCACCACCACACTCACCACCACCACACTCACCACCACCACCACTCACCACCACACTCACCACCACACTCACTCACCACCACCACACTCACCACCACACTCACCACCACACTCACCACCACACTCACCACCACCACCACACTCACCACCACACTCACCACCACACTCACCACCACACTCACCACCACACTCACCACCACCACACTCACCACCACCACCACACTCACCACCACCACACTCACCACCACACTCACCACCACACTCACCACCACCACACTCACCACCACCACACTCACCACCACACTCACCACCACACTCACCACACTCACCACACTCACCACCACACTCACCACCACACTCACCACCACCACCACACTCACCACCACACTCACCACCACACTCACCACCACACTCACCACCACACTCACCACCACCACCACCACACTCACCACCACCACACTCACCACCACACTCACCACCACCACACTCACCACCACACTCACCACCACACTCACCACCACCACCACACTCACCACCACACTCACCACCACCACACTCACCACCACACTCACCACCACACTCACCACCACCACACTCACCACCACACTCACCACCACCACCACACTCACCACCATCACACTCACCACCACCACCACCACCACACTCACCACACTCACCACACTCACCACCACACTCACCACCACACTCACCACCACACTCACCACACTCACCACCACACTCACCACCACACTCACCACCACACTCACCACCACCACCACCACACTCACCACCACACTCACCACCACACTCACCACCACACTCACCACCACACTCACCACCACACTCACCACACTCACCACCACACTCACCACCACCAACACACTCACCACCACACTCACCACCACGCTCACCACCACCACACTCACCACCACACTCACCACACTCACCACCACACTCACCACCACACTCACCACCACACTCACCACCACCACACTCACCACCACCACACTCACCACCACACTCACCACCACACTCACCACACTCACCACACTCACCACCACACTCACCACCACACTCACCACCACCACCACACTCACCACCACCACACTCACCACCACCACACTCACCACCACACTCACCACCACACTCACCACCACACTCACCACCACACTCACCACCACACTCACCACCACCACCACCACACTCACCACCACCACCACCACACTCACCACCACCACACTCACCACCACACTCACCACCACACTCACCACCACCACACTCACCACCACACTCACCACCACACTCACCACCACCACACTCACCACCACCACCACACTCACCACCACCACACTCACCACCACCACACTCACCACCATCACACTCACCACCACCACCACACTCACCACACTCACCACCACACTCACCACCACACTCACCACCACACTCACCACCACACTCACCACCACACTCACCACCACACTCACCACCACACTCACCACCACCACACTCACCACCACCACACTCACCACCACCACACTCACCACCACACTCACCACACTCACCACCACACTCACCACCACACTCACCACCACACTCTCCACCACCACACTCACCACCACCACACTCACCACCACACTCACCACCACACTCACCACCACCACACTCACCACCACACTCACCACACTCACCACCACACTCACCACCACACTCACCACCACCACACTCACCACCACCACACTCACCACCACACTCACCACACTCACCACCACACTCACCACCACACTCTCCACCACCACACTCACCACCACCACACTTACCACCACACTCACCACCACACTCACCACCACCACACTCACCACCACACTCACCACACTCACCACCACACTCACCACCACACTCACCACCACCACACTCACCACCACCACACTCACCACCACCACACTCACCACCACACTCACCACACTCACCAGCACACTCACCACCACACTCACCACCACACTCTCCACCACCACACTCACCACCACCACACTCACCACCACCACCACCACACTCACCACCACACTCACCACCACCCTCACCACCACCACACTCACCACAACCACACTCACCACACTCACCACCACACTCACCACCACACTCACCACCACCACCACACTCACCACACTCACCACCACACTCACCACCACCACACTCACCACCACACTCACCACCACACTCACCACCACACTCTCCACCACCACACTCACCACCACACTCACCACCACCACCACACTCACCACCACACTCACCACCACACTCACCATCACACTCACCATCACACTCACCATCACACTCACCACCACACTCACCACCACACTCACCACCACACTCACCACCACACTCACCACCACACTCACCACCACACTCACCACCACACTCACCACCACGCTCACCACCACCACACTCACCACCACACTCACCACCACACTCACCACCACACTCACCACCACCACACTCACCACCACCACACTCACCACCACACTCACCACCACCACCACACTCACCACACTCACCACCACACTCACCACCACCACACTCACCACCACACTCACCACCACACTCACCACCACACTCACCACCACCACACTCACCACCACACTCACCACCACACTCACCACCACACTCACCACCACACTCACCACCACGCTCACCACCACCACACTCACCACCACGCTCACCACCACACTCACCACTACACTCACCACCACCACACTCACCACCACGCTCACCACCACACTCACCACTACACTCTCCACCACCACACTCACCACCACACTCACCACCACACTCACCACCACACTCACCACCACCACACTCACCACCACACTCACCACCACACTCACCACCACACTCACCACCACACTCACCACCACGCTCACCACCACCACACTCACCACCACGCTCACCACCACACTCACCACCACGCTCACCACCACCACACTCACCACCACGCTCACCACCACACTCACCACTACACTCACCACCACCACACTCACCACCACGCTCACCACCACACTCACCACCACACTCACCACTACACTCACCACCACCACACTCACCACCACACTCACCACCACACTCACCACCACGCTCACCACTACACTCACCACCACCACACTCACCACCACACTCACCACCACACTCACCACCACCACACTCACCACCACACTCACCACCACAACCACCACCACCACACTCACCACCACCACACTCACCACACTCACCACGCTCACCACCACACTCACCACCACACTCACCACCACACTCACCACCACACTCACCACCACCACACTCACCACCACCACACTCACCACCATCACACTCACCACCACACTCACCACACTCACCAGCACACTCACCACCACACTCACCACCACACTCTCCACCACCACACTCACCACCACCACACTCACCACCACCACCACCACACTCACCACCACACTCACCACCACACTCACCACCACCACACTCACCACCGCCACACTCACCACCACCACACTCACCACACTCACCACGCTCACCACCACACTCACCACCACACTCACCACCACACTCACCACCACACTCACCACCACCACACTCACCACCACCACACTCACCACCATCACACTCACCACCACACTCACCACACTCACCAGCACACTCACCACCACACTCACCACCACACTCTCCACCACCACACTCACCACCACCACACTCACCACCACCACCACCACACTCACCACCACACTCACCACCACACTCACCACCACCACACTCACCACCGCCACACTCACCACACTCACCACCACACTCACCACCACACTCACCACCACCACCACACTCACCACACTCACCACCACACTCTCCACCACCACACTCACCACCACACTCACCACCACACTCACCACCACACTCTCCACCACCACACTCACCACCACACTCACCACCACCACCACACTCACCACCACACTCACCACCACACTCACCATCACACTCACCATCACACTCACCATCACACTCACCACCACACTCACCACCACACTCACCACCACACTCACCACCACACTCACCACCACACTCACCACCACACTCATCACCACACTCACCACCACGCTCACCACCACCACACTCATCACCACACTCACCACCACACTCACCACCACACTCACCACCACCACACTCACCACCACCACACTCACCACCACACTCACCACCACCACCACACTCACCACACTCACCACCACACTCACCACCACCACACTCACCACCACACTCACCACCACACTCACCACCACACTCACCACCACCACACTCACCACCACACTCACCACCACACTCACCACCACACTCACCACCACACTCACCACCACACTCACCACCACCACACTCACCACCACGCTCACCACCACACTCACCACTACACTCACCACCACCACACTCACCACCACGCTCACCACCACACTCACCACTACACTCTCCACCACCACACTCACCACCACACTCACCACCACACTCACCACCACACTCACCACCACCACACTCACCACCACACTCACCACCACACTCACCACCACACTCACCACCACACTCACCACCACGCTCACCACCACCACACTCACCACCACGCTCACCACCACACTCACCACCACGCTCACCACCACCACACTCACCACCACGCTCACCACCACACTCACCACCACACTCACCACCACCACACTCACCACCACGCTCACCACCACACTCACCACCACACTCACCACTACACTCACCACCACCACACTCACCACCACACTCACCACCACACTCACCACCACACTCACCACCACACTCACCACCACCACACTCACCACCACACTCACCACCACACTCACCACCACCACACTCACCACCACACTCACCACCACAACCACCACCACCACACTCACCACCACCACACTCACCACACTCACCACGCTCACCACCACACTCACCACCACACTCACCACCACACTCACCACCACACTCACCACCACACTCACCACCACACTCACCACCACACTCACCACCACACTCACCACCACACTCACCACACTCACCACCACGCTCACCACCGCCGCTCACCTCTGCTGGTGGCTGTGTCTCCGTCGTAGCTCTGAGTTGGTGAGCGACAGCCGAGGTCAGAGGTCAAATTGCAGCCACGTGACCCCAGGTTCACGCAGCTGCACACACAGACACACACAGACACTGTGTGTGTGTGTGTGTGTCTGTGTGTGTGTGTGTGTGTCTGTGTGTGTCTGTGTGTGTCTGTGTGTGTGTGTGTCTGTGTGTGTGTCTGTGTGTGTGTGTCTGTGTGTGTGTGTCTGTGTGTGTGTCTGTGTGTGTGTCTGTGTGTGTGTCTGTGTGTGTCTGTGTGTGTGTGTCTGTGTGTGTGTCTGTGTGTCTGTGTGTGTCTGTGTGTGTCTGTGTGTGTGTATGTGTGTGTGTGTCTGTGTGTGTGTGTCTGTGTGTGTGTGTGTGTCTGTGTGTGTGTGTGTCTGTGTGTGTGTCTGTGTGTGTCTGTGTGTGTGTCTGTGTGTGTGTGTCTGTGTGTGTGTGTGTGTCTGTGTGTGTGTGTGTCTGTGTGTGTGTGTGTGTCTGTGTGTGTGTGTGTGTCTGTGTGTGTGTCTGTGTGTGTCTGTGTGTGTGTCTGTGTCTGTGTGTGTGTCTGTGTCTGTGTGTGTGTCTGTGTCTGTGTGTGTCTGTGTGTCTGTGTGTGACTGACCTGGCACAAGGCACACACTGAGTGCGGCTGCCATCATTGTAGAAACCGCTGGGACAGACGGAGCAAACCGTGTCACTCATCCCTCCACCTGCACCACCACAACAACAACCACAACCACCACAACAACACCAACCACCACAACAACCACAACGTCAATACAACAACAACAACCCCCACCACCACCACCATCTCTCCACCCACCCACCCACCCACCCTCCCACCATCAATAATCTCCAACTCACACACGGCTGTGATCTGGAACCCCGGCTTGCAGGTGCTGCAGGTGACGCATTTGAAGGTCTTGCAGCTGGCCTGCTGGCAGTAGCGGTAGTGTCCACGTGGGCAGCCACACAAAGTGTTCTCCGTGGGGCTGCAAGGACGCAGCTCCACCTGAGCGAGGCCTGCGGAGACGGTCACAATGGCGTGGGGGGTGTGAGTGGGGCGGGCATCGCGGGGTTTCGGAGAAACGCTCGCTCGCTCAATCGCTCGCCGAATCGGTGAATCGCTCGGTCGGTCACTCGCTCGCAAACTCGCTCACTGACTCACTGACTCGCTCGCTCACTCACTCACAAACTCGCTCACTCACAAACTCACTGACTCGCTCGCTCACTCACTCACAAACTCACTCACTGACTCGCTGACTCGCTCGCTCACTCACTCACAAACTCACTCACTGACTCGCTGACTCGCTCGCTCACTCACTAGCAAACTCACTCGCTGACTCACTGACTCACTCACTCACTCGCAAACTCACTCACAAACTCACTCACTCGCTCACTCACTCACAAACTCACTGACTCACTCACTCACACGCTCAGTCAATCACTCGCTCACTCACAAACTCACTCGCTCGCTCGCTCACAAACTCACTCGCTCGCTCAGTCACTCACAAACTCACTCACTCACAAACTCACTGACTCAGTCACTCACAAACTCACTGACTCACTCACTCACTCACAAACTCACTGACTCACTCACTCATTCACTGACTCACAAACTCACTGACTCACTCACTCACAAACTCACTGACTCACTCACAAACTCACTGACTCACTCACTCACAAACTCACTGACTCACTCACTCACTCACAAACTCACTGACTCACTCAGTCACTCACAAACTCACTGACTCACTCACTCACTCACAAACTCACTGACTCACTCACTCACTCACAAACTCACTGACTCACTCACTCACTCACAAACTCACTGACTCACTCACTCACAAACTCACTGACTCACTCACAAACTCACTAACTCACTGACTCACTCAGTCACTCACTCACAAACTCACTGACTCACTGACTCACAAACTCACTGACTCACTCACTCACAAACTCACTGACTCACTCACTCACAAACTCACTCACTCACTCACAAACTCACTCGCTCGCTCGGTCACTCACAAACTCACTGACTCACTCACAAACTCACTGACTCACTCACTCACAAACTCACTCACTCACTCACAAACTCACTCGCTCGCTCGGTCACTCACAAACTCACTGACTCACTCACAAACTCACTGACTCACTCAATCACAAACTCACTCACTCACAAACTCACTGACTCACTCACAAACTCACTCGCTCACTCACTCACAAACTCACTGACTCACTGACTCACAAACTCACTGACTCACTCAGTCACTCACAAACTCACTGACTCACTCAGTCACTCACAAACTCACTCACTCACTGACTCGCTCCCTCACTCACAAACTCACTCACTCGCTCACAAACTCACTGACTCAGTCACTCACACGCTCAGTCAATCACTCGCTCACTCACAAACTCACTGACTCACTCACTCACTCACAAACTCACTGACTCACTGACTCACTCACAAACTCACTGACTCACTCACTCACTCACAAACTCACAAACTCACTGACTCACTCACAAACTCACTGACTCACTCACTCACTCACAAACTCACTGACTCACTCAGTCACTCACAAACTCACTGACTCACTCACTCAAACTCACTGACTCACTCACTCACTCACAAACTCACTCACTCAGTCACTCACAAACTCACTGACTCACTCACTCACTGACTCACTGACTCACTCACTCACAAACTCACTGACTCACTCACTCAGAAACTCACTCGCTCGCTCACTCGCTCACAAACTCACTCGCTCGCTCAGTCACTCACAAACTCACTGACTCACTCACTCACTCACAAACTCACTGACTCACTCACAAACTCACTGACTCAGTCACTCACTCACAAACTCACTGACTCACTCACTCACTCACAAACTCACTGACTCACTCACTCAATTACTCACTGACTCGCTCGCTCAGTCACTAACAAACTCACTCACTCACTCACAAACTCACTGACTCACTCACTCACTCACAAACTCACTGACTCACTCACAAACTCACTCACTCAGTCACTCACAAACTCACTCACTCAGTCACTCACAAACTCACTGACTCACTCACTCACTCACAAACTCACTGACTCACTCACTCACAAACTCACTGACTCGCTCACTCAGTCACAAACTCACTGACTCACTGACTCACTCACAAACTCACTGACTCACTCACTCACAAACTCACTGACTCACTCACTCACTCACTGACTCGCTCAATTACTCACACGCTCGCTCGCACACTCACTCACACACACACTCACTCACACACTCACTCACTCGCGTGTGTGAGTGAGTCTGTGTGTCTGTGTGTGTGTCTGTGTGTGTGTGTGTGTCTGTGTGTGTCTCACTGTGTGTGTGTCTCACTGTGTGTGTGTGTGTCTGTGTGTGTGTGTCTCACTGTGTGTGTGTGTGTCTGTGTGTGTGTCTGTGTGTCTCACTGTGTGTGTGTGTCTGTGTGTGTGTCTGTGTGTGTGTGTCTCACTGTGTGTGTGTCTGTGTGTGTGTCTCACTGTGTGTGTGTCTGTGTGTGTGTGTCTCACTGTGTGTGTGTGTCTGTGTGTCTGTGTGTGTGTATGTCTCACTGTGTGTGTCTGTGTGTGTGTGTCTCACTGTGTGTGTGTCTGTGTGTGTGTGTCTCACTGTGTGTGTGTGTC
>NW_022638171.1:60000-257500 GCF_010993605.1 Petromyzon marinus | reverse complement strand
TTTCTATTCCCGCGCTTTGACGTGTTACTTGTGCCCTCTGGTGGACAAGTGCAGTACCACAACCATTCAATTCGTGGTTACGTCTGCTATGTGGTGGACATGTGCAGTACAGGCCAACACAGTAGGCCAGCAGTTGCCGCTGTCAGACGTCACCCGCGCATTCCCCGCAGTTGTGAGTCGCTGGTGCTGCGGTGTCCCTGGCGTTAGTGTCAAGCGCGGTTGGCTGCAATGAAGCCGTGAAGACACCGCACAGTGACACTGCTGCTGTTACCGCGGCGAGGCACTGCAGTTGTACCATGTGACCACACGGTGGCGATACAGCACCATGTTGGTTAAGTTGTTTAGCGAGTGTCCATGATGGTTAGGTCATTTAGCGAGTGTCCATGATGGTTAGGTTATTTAGAGAGTGTCCATGATGGTTAGTTAATTTAGCGGGTGTCCATGATGGTTAGGTTATTTAGCGAGTGTCCGTGATGATTAGGTTATTTAGCGAGTGTCCATGTTGGTTGGGTTATTTAGCGAGTGTCCATGATGGTTAGGTTATTTAGCGAGTGTCCATCTTGGTTGGGTTATTTAGCGAGTGTCAATGATGGCTAGGTTATTTAGCGAGTGTCCATGATGGTTAGGTTATTTTAGCGAGTGTCCATGATGGTTAGGTTATTTAGCGAGTGTCCATGATGGTTAGGTTATTTAGCGAGTGGCCATGATGGTTAGGTTATTTAGTGAGTGTCCATGATGGTGAGGTTATTTTGCGAGTGTCCTTGTTGGTTAGGTTTTTTAGCGATTGTCCATGATGGTTAGGTTATTTAGCGAGTGTCTATGATGGTTAGGTTATTTAGCGAGTGTCCATGTTGGTTAGGTTATTTAGCGAGTGTCCATGTTGGTTAGGTTTTTTAGCGAGTGTCCATGTTGGTTAGGTTATTTAGCGAGTGTCCATGTTGGTTAGGTTATTTAGCGATTGTCCATGATGGTTAGGTTATTTAGCGAGTGTCCATGATGGTTAGGTTATATATTGAGTGTCCATGATGGTTAGGTTATTTATTGAGTGTCCATGATGGTTAGGTTATTTAGCGAGTGTCCATGATGGTGAGGTTATTTAGCGAGTGTCCATGTTGGTTAGGATATTTAGTGAGTGTCCATGATAGTTAGGTTATTTATTGAGCGTCCATGATGGTTAGGTTTTTTAGCGAGTGTCCATGATGGTGAGGTTATTTTGCGAGTCTCCATGTTGTTTAGGTTATTTAGCGAGTGTCCATGATGGTTAGGTTATTTAGCGAGTGTCCATGTTGGTTCGGATATCTAGCGAGTGTCCTTGTTGGTTAGGTTATTTAGCGAGTGTCCATGTAGGTTAGGTTATTTATCGAGTGTCCATGTTGTTTAGGTTATTTAGCGAGTGTCCATGATGGTTAGGTTATTTAGCGAGTGTCCATGTTGATATGTATGTTGAACTTCTTTCACACCGTACAGAGCCAACTATGCTCATCGAAGGACAACTTACTAAGCTCAAAAAGCAGTTCTAAAGAAAATTCATTTTCAATATAGATTTTAAAAATACTTAGCTCAAGTGGCTTCCTAATATCGGAAGGAAAAACTTTCCAGATGGATGCAAAAGCGCATCTGAAAGCATGCAATGCAGAGACCGTCTTTATTCGATGACTAGCCAAAAGGTGCTGCGAGGATTACCAGAGTTTGCGTGATGATGTCAGCAAGGTATTGTGGTTCATTTGCGGCAAGCGCTTTGTATGTAATGAGTGAAACCTTATAATGTATGAGTTCAGCAACAGGAAGCCAATGCAGTTTGGTGAGCACTGGACAGACATGGTCGGATCTTGCAGTACCCGTCATGTCGTGGAAGTCGTTTATTACATTAAGGCGAAAAACAATGGAGGAATTAATTTTTTGTCGAAAACTAAAGCTGTGAAAGTATAGCCAGTTTCAGCCAAAAACGGCATAGGTTTGTATGCCGATTTCCTTATTTTTACTTTAAAATTTTACGGTGAAATTTCCCACTTTTTTACGTAATATATAGCATACTAATGCTAAACAAAATGAGGGAATTCACTTTTTCTTGGAAAATCTAGCTATAAAAATTTTGCAAATTTTGGCCAAAAACGGTATAGGTTAGTATGCTGATTTTCTTTTTGAGACGTGAAAATATAATCGTAAAATTTCTTACTTTTAATGTGATATATAGCATACTAAGGCTAAACCCATCCAAGGAAAGGACTTTTTGCAGAAAAATATATTCATTAAAAGTGGGCCAAGTTTTGGCAAAATGTCGCATAGGTTAGTATGCCGATTTGCTCTTTTTTTCCATAAATTGTCATGGTGAAATTTCCCACTTTTAATGTAAAATATAGGATACTCAGGCTAAACACTACCGAGGAATGCACTGTTTGTTAAAAATACAGCTGTAAAAATGCATCCAATTTTTGCAACAAACGGCATAGGTTAGTGTGCCGATTTTCTGTTTGGGACGTGAACATTTAATCGTGAAATTTTCCACTTTTAATCTAACACATTGCATACTAAGGCTAAATACAATCGAGGAATTAACTTTTGTCGAAAAATAAAACTGTAAAAATTTGACCAATTTTGGCCAAAAACGGCATAGGTTAGTATGCGGATTATCTTTTTTCACTTTAAAATTTAATGGTGAAATTACCCACTTTTTACATAATATATAGGATACTAAGGCTAAACACACCCGAGAATTTCACTTATGTTGATAATAAAGCTGTTAAAATTTGGACAATATTGGCCACAAACGGCATAGGTTAGTATGCCGATTATATTTTTTGGGACGTGAACATTTCATCATAAGATTTTCCACTTTTAATCTAATACATAGCATACTAAGGGCAAATACAATGGAGGAATGAACTTTTTCTTCGAAAATGTAGCTATGAAAATTTGGCTCATTTTGGGGAAAAAAATGCATAAGTGGCCTAACCCTAACCCTTACCCCTAACGCTGACCCCCTAAACCTAAATCCAAACTCTCATCCGTGACCCTTACCGCTAACCCAAACCATAACCCCTAATCCTAACCCCTAATCCTAACCCCTAACCATAACCCCTAATGCTAACCCCAAACCCTGATCCATATGCCTTTAAACGCATCTCAGCGAGATGAGTTGAATCGTATTTGGCGCGACTCTGTCGAGTAGAGTCGAAGGGCAAACACCACTTGCTTGTGTGACTTGTGGAACCGGGGCGGCATTTGCATTGAAGTCGAAGCTGGGTGTGATTGTTGCCGATTTGTAGCGCACTGTTTGGGAATGCAGTGCGTTTCACTACTTCAGCACCGATGTTCACCAAATATTCAGTTTGTTACTTGAAAATCCGTGAAGAAATAAAGAAATGCAGTTTCGTTTCTATTCCCGCGCTTTGATGTGTTACTTGTGCCCTCTGGTGGATACGTGCAGTACCACAACCATTCAATTCGTGGTTACGTCTGCTATGTGGTGGACATGTGCACTACAGGCCAACACAGTACGCCAGCAGTTGCCGCTGTCAGACGTCACCCGCGCATTCGCCGCAGTTGTGAGTCACTGCTGCTGCGGTGTCCTGGCGTTAGTGCCAAGCGCGGTTGGCTGCAATGAAGCCGTGAAGACACCGCACAGTGACACTGCTAGTGTTACCGCGGCGAGGCACTGCAGTTGTACCATGTGACCACACGGTGGCGATATAGCACCAATTTGGTTAAGTTGTTTAGCGAGTGTCCATGATGGTTAGGTCATTTCGCGAGTGTCCATGATGGTTAGGTTATTTAGCGAGTGTCCATGATGGTTAGGTCATTTAGCGAGTGTCCATGATGGTGAGGTTATTTAGCGAGTGTCCATGTTGGTTATGTTATTTAGCCTGTGTCCATGTTAGGTTATTTAGTGAGTGTCCATGATAGTTAGGTTATTTAGCGAGTGTCCATGATGGTGAGGTTATTTAGCGAGTGTCCATGATGGTTAGGTTATTTAGCGAGTGTAAATGATGGTGAGGTTATTTAGCTGTGTCCATGATGGTTAGGTTATTTTAGCGAGTGTCCATTATGGTTAGTTAATTTAGCGAGTGTCCATGATGGTTAGGTTATTTAGCGAGTGTCCATGATGGTTAGGTTATTTAGCGAGTGTCCATGTTGGTTAGGTTATTTAGCGAGTGTACATGATGGTTAGGTTATTTTGCAAGTGTCCATTATGGTTAGATTATTTAGCGAGTGTCCATGATGGTTAGGTTATTTAGCGAGTGTCCATGATGGTTAGGTTTTTTAGGGAGTGTCCATGATGGTTAGGTTATGTTGCGAGTGTCCATGTTGGTTAGGTTATTTAGCGAGTGTCCATGATGGTTAGGTTATTTAGCGAGTGTCCATGTTTTTTAGGTTATTTAGCGAGTGTCCATGTTGGTTATGTTATTTAGTGAGTGTCCATGTTGGTTAGATTATTTAGCGAGTGTCCATGATGGTTAGGTTATTTAGCGAGTGTCTATGATGGTTAGGATATTTAGCGAGTGTCCATGTTGGTTAGGTTATTTAGCGAGTGTCCATGTTGGTTAGGTTATTTAGCGAGTGTCCATGTTGGTTAGGTTATTTAGCGAGTGTCCATGTTGGTTAGGTCATTTTGCAAGTGTCCATGTTGGTTAGGTTATTATTGAGTGTCCATGTTGGTTAGGTTATTTAGCGAGTGTCCATGATGGTGAGGTTATTTAGCGAGTGTTCATGTTGGTCGGATCTTGCAGTACCCGTCATGTCGTGGAAGTCGTTTATTACATTAAGGCGAAATACAATGGAGGAATTAATTTTTTGTCGAAAACTAAAGCTGTGAAAGTTTGGCCAGTTTCAGCCAAAAACGGCATAGGTTAGTATGCCGATTTTCTTATTTTTACTTTAAAATTTTACGGTGAAATTTCCTACTTTTTTACGTAATTTATAGCATACTAATGCTAAACAAAATGAGGGAATTCACTTTTTCTTGGAAAATCTAGCTATGAAAATTTTGCAAATTTTGGCCAAAACGGTATAGGTTAGTATGCTGATTTTCTTTTTGAGACGTAAAAATATAATCGTAAAATTTCTTACTTTTATTGTGATATATAGCATACTAAGGCTAAACCCATCCAAGAAAAGGACTTTTTGCAGAAAAATATATTCATGAAAAGTGGGCCAAGTTTTTTGCAAAATGTCGCATAGGTTAGTATGCCAATTTGCTCTTTTTTCCATAAATTGGCATGGTGAAATTTCCCACTTATAATGTAAAATATAGAATACTCAGGCTAAACACTACCGAGGAATGCACTGTTTGTTAAAAATACAGCTGTAAAAATGCGTCCAATTTTTGCAACAAACGGCATAGGTTAGTGTGCCGATTTTCTGTTTGGGACGTGAACATTTAATCGTGAAATTTTCCACTTTTAATCTAACACATTGCATACTAAGGCTAAATACAATCGAGGAATTAACTTTCGTCGAAAAATAAACCTGTAAAAATGTGACCAATTTTGGCCAAAAACGGCATAGGTTAGTATGCGGATTATCTGTTTTTTCACTTTAAAATTTAATGGTGAAATTACCCACTTTTTACATAATATATAGGATACTAAGGCTAAACACACCCGAGAATTGCACTTATGTTGATAATAAAGCTGTTAAAATTTGGCCAATATTGGCCACAAACGGCATAGGTTAGTAAGCCGATTATATTTTTTGGGACGTGAACATTTCATCATAAGATTTTCCACTTTTAATCTAATACATAGCATACTAAGGGCAAATACAATGGAGGAATGAACTTTTTCTTCAAAAATGTAGCTATGAAAATTTGGTTCATTTTGGGGAAAAAAAATGCATAAGTGGCCTAACCCTAACCCTTACCCCTAACGCTGACCCCCTAAACCTAAATCCAAACCCTCATCCGTGACCCTTACCGCTAACCCAAACCATAACCCCTAATCCTAACCCCTAATCCTAACCCCTAACCATAACCCCTAATGCTAACCCCAAACCCTGATCCATATGCCTTTAAACGCATCTCAGCGAGATGAGTTGAATCGTATTTGGCGCGACTCTGTCGAGTAGAGTCGAAGGGCAAACACCACTTGCTTGTGTGACTTGTGGAACCGGGGCGGCATTTGCATTGAAGTCGAAGCTGGGTGTGATTGTTGCCGATTTGTAGCGCACTGTTTGGGAATGCAGTGCGTTTCACTACTTCAGCACCGATGTTCACCAAATATTCAGTTTGTTACTTGAAAATCCGTGAAGAAATAAAGAAATGCAGTTTCGTTTCTATTCCCGCGCTTTGATGTGTTACTTGTGCCCTCTGGTGGATACGTGCAGTACCACAACCATTCAATTCGTGGTTACGTCTGCTATGTGGTGGACATGTGCACTACAGGCCAACACAGTACGCCAGCAGTTGCCGCTGTCAGACGTCACCCGCGCATTTGCCGCAGTTGTGAGTCGCTGCTGCTGCGTTGTCCTGACGTTAGTGCCAAGCGCGGTTGGCTGCAATGAAGCCGTGAAGACACCGCACAGTGACACTGCTAGTGTTACCGCGGCGAGGCACTGCAGTTGTACCATGTGACCACACGGTGGCGATATAGCACCAATTGGTTAAGTTGTTTAGCGAGTGTCCATGATGGTTAGGTCATTTCGCGAGTGTCCATGATGGTTAGGTTATTTAGCGAGTGTCCATGATGGTTAGGTCATTTAGCGAGTGTCCATGATGGTGAGGTTATTTAGCGAGTGTCCATGTTGGTTATGTTATTTAGCCTGTGTCCATGTTAGGTTATTTAGTGAGTGTCCATGATGGTTAGGTTATGTTGCGAGTGTCCATGTTGGTTAGGTTATTTAGCGAGTGTCCATGATGGTTAGGTTATTTAGCGAGTGTCCATGTTGGTTAGGTTATTTAGCGAGTGTCCATGTTGGTTAGGTTATTTAGCGAGTGTCCATGTTGGTTAGGTCATTTTGCAAGTGTCCATGTTGGTTAGGTTATTATTGAGTGTCCATGTTGGTTAGGTTATTTAGCGAGTGTCCATGATGGTGAGGTTATTTAGCGAGTGTCCATGTTGGTCGGATCTTGCAGTACCTGTCATGTCGTGGAAGTCGTTTATTACATTAAGGCGAAATACAATGGAGGAATTAATTTTTTGTCAAAAACTAAAGCTGTGAAAGTTTGGCCAGTTTCAGCCAAAAACGGCATAGGTTAGTATGCCGATTTTCTTGTTTTTACTTTAAAATTTTACGGTGAAATTTCCCACTTTTTAACGTAATATATAGCATACTAATGCTAAACAAAATGAGGGAATTCACTTTTTCTTGGAAAATCTAGCTATGAAATTTTTTAAAATTTTGGCCAAAAACGGTATAGGTTAGTATGCTGATTTTCTTTTTGAGACGTGAAAATATAATCGTTAAATGTCTTACTTTTAATGTGATATATAGCATACTAAGGCTAAACCCATCCAAGGAAAGGACTTTTTGCAGAAAAATATATTCATGAAAAGTGTGCCAAGTTTTTGGCAAAATGTCGCATAGGTTAGTATGCCGATTTGCTCTTTTTTTTCCATAAATTGTCATGGTGAAATTTCCCACTTTTAATGTAAAATATAGGATACTCAGGCTAAACACTACCGAGGAATGCACTGTTTGTTAAAAATACGGCTGTAAAAATGCGTCCAATTTTTGCAACAAACGGCATAGGTTAGTGTGCCGATTTTCTGTTTGGGATGTGAACATTTAATCGTGAAATTTTCCACTTTTAATCTAACACATTGCATACTAAGGCTAAATACAATCGAGGAATTAACTTTTGTCGAGAAATAAAACTGTAAAAATTTGACCAATTTTGGCCAAAAACGGCATAGGTTAGTATGCAGATTATCTTTTTTTCACTTTAAAATGTAATGGTGAAATTACCCACTTTTTTACATAATATATAGGATACTAAGGCTAAACACACCCGAGAATTGCACTTATGTTGATAATAAAGCTGTTAAAATTTGGCCAATATTGGCCACAAACGGCATAGGTTAGTAAGCCGATTATATTTTTTGGGACGTGAACATTTCATCATAAGATTTTCCACTTTTAATCTAATACATAGCATACTAAGGGCAAATACAATGGAGGAATGAACTTTTTCTTCGAAAATGTAGCTATGAAAATTTGGCTCAATTTGGGGAAAAAAATGCATAAGTGGCCTAACCCTAACCCTTACCCCTAACGCTGACCCCCTAAACCTAAATCCAAACCCTCATTCGTGACGCTTACCCCAAACCCAAACCATAACCCCTAATCCTAACCCCTAATCCTAACCCCTAACCAAAACCCCTAATGCTAACCCCAAACCCTGATCCATATGCCTTTAAACGCATCTCAGCGAGATGAGTTAAATCGTATTTGGCGCGACTCTGTCGAGTAGAGTCGAAGGGCAAACACCACTTGCTTGTGTGACTTGCGGAACCGGGGCGGCATTTGCATTGAAGTCGAAGCTGGATGTGATTGTTGCCGATTTGTAGCGCACTGTTTGGGAATGCAGTGCGTTTCACTACTTCAGCACCGATGTTCACCAAATATTCAGTTTGTTACTTGAAAATCCGTGAAGAAATAAAGAATTACAGTGCAAATCGGCCAGTTTCGTTTCTATTCCCGCGCTTGACGTGTTACTTGTGCCCTCTGGTGGACAAGTGCAGTACCACAACCATTCAATTCCTGGTTACGTCTGCTATGTGGTGGACATGTGCAGTACAGGCCAACACAGTAGGCCAGCAGTGGCCGCTGTCAGACGTCACCCGCGCATTCCCCGCAGTTGTGAGTCGCTGGTGCTGTGGTGTCCTGGCGTTAGTGCCAAGCGCGGTTGGCTGCAATGAAGCCGTGAAGACACCGCACAGTGACACTGCTGCTGTTACCGCGGCGAGGCACTGCAGTTGTACCATGTGACCACACGGTGGCGATATAGCACCATGTTGGTTAAGATGTTTAGCGAGTGTCCATGATGGTTAGGTCATTTCGCGAGTGTCCATGATGGTTAGGTTATTTAGCGAGTGTCCATGATGGTTAGGTCATTTAGCGAGTGTCCATGATGGTGAGGTTATTTAGCGAGTGTCCATGTTGGTTAGGTTATTTAGCCAGTGTCCATGTTAGGTTATTTAGTGAGTGTCCATGATAGTTAGGTTATTTAGCGAGTGTCCATGATGGTGAGGTTATTTAGCGAGTGTCCATGATGGTTAGGTTATTTAGCGAGTGTCCATGATGGTGAGGTTATTTAGCAGTGTCCATGATGGTTAGGTTATTTTAGCGAGTGTCCATTATGGTTAGTTAATTTAGCGAGTGTCCATGATGGTTAGGTTATTTAGCGAGTGTCCATGATGGTTAGGTTATTTAGCGAGTGTACATGATGGTTAGGTTATTTTGCAAGTGTCCATTATGGTTAGATTATTTAGCGAGTGTCCATGATGGTTAGGTTTTTTAGGGAGTGTCCATGATGGTTAGGTTATGTTGCGAGTGTCCATGTTGGTTAGGTTATTTAGCGAGTGTCCATGATGGTTAGGTTATTTAGCGAGTGTCCATGTTGGTTAGGTTATTTAGCGAGTGTCCATGTTGGTTATGTTATTTAGTGAGTGTCCATGTTGGTTAGATTATTTAGCGAGTGTCCATGGTGGTTAGGTTATTTAGCGAGTGTCTATGATGGTTAGGTTATTTAGCGAGTGTCCATGTTGGTTAGGTTATTTAGCGAGTGTCCATGTTGGTTAGGTTATTTAGCGATTGTCCATGTTGGTTAGGTTATTTAGCGAGTGTCCATGTTGGTTAGGTCATTTTGCAAGTGTCCATGTTGGTTAGGTTATTATTGAGTGTCCATGTTGGTTAGGTTATTTAGCGAGTGTCCATGATGGTGAGGTTATTTAGCGAGTGTCCATGTTGGTCGGATCTTGCAGTACCCGTCATGTTGTGGAAGTCGTTTGATACATTAAGGCGAAATACAATGGAGGAATTAATTTTTTGTCGAAAACTAAAGCTGTGAAAGTTTGGCCAGTTTCAGCTAAAAACGGCATAGGTTAGTATGCCGATTTTCTCATTTTTACTTTAAAATTTTACGGTGAAATTTCCTACTTTTTTACGTAATATATAGCATACTAATGCTAAACAAAATGAGGGAATTCACTTTTTCTTGGAAAATCGAGCTATGAAAATTTTGCAAATTTTGGCCAAAAACGGTATAGGTTAGTATTCTGATTTTCTTTTTGAGACGTGAAAATATAATCGTAAAATTTCTTACTTTTAATGTGATATATAGCATACTAAGGCTAAACCCATCCAAGAAAATGACTTTTTGCAGAAAAATATATTCATGAAAAGTGGGCCAAGTTTTTTGCAAAATGTCCCATAGGTTAGTATGCCGATTTGCTCTTTTTTTCCATAAATTGGCATGGTGAAATTTCCCACTTTTAATGTAAAATATAGGATACTCAGGCTAAACACTACCGAAGAATGCACTGTTTGTTAAAAATACAGCTGTAAAAATGCGTCCAATTTTTGCAACAAACGGCATAGGTTAGTGTGCCGATTTTCTGTTTGGGACGTGAACATTTAATCGTGAAATTTTCCACTTTTAATCTAACACATTGCATACTAAGGCTAAATACAATCGAGGAATTAACTTTCGTCGAAAAATAAAACTGTAAAAATTCGACAAATTTTGGCCAAAAACGGCATAGGTTAGTATGCGGATTATCTTTTTTTCACTTTAAAATTTAATGGTGAAATTACCCACTTTTTTACATAATATATAGGATACTAAGGCTAAACACACCCGAGAATTTCACTTATGTTGATAATACAGCTGTTAAAATTTGGCCAATATTGGCCACAAACGGCATAGGTTAGTATGCCGATTATATTTTTTGGGACGTGAAAATTTCATCATAAGATTTTCCACTTTTAATCTAATACATAGCATACTAAGGGCAAATACAATGGAGGAATGAACTTTTTCTTCGAAAATGTAGCTATGAAAATTTGGCTCATTTTGGGGAAAAAAAATGCATAAGTGGCCTAACCCTAACCCTTACCCCTAATGCTGACCCCCTAAACCTAAATCCAAACCCTCATCCGTGACCGTTACCCCTAACCCAAACCATAACCCCTAATCCTAACCCCTAATCCTAACCCCTAACCATAACCCCTAATGCTAACCCCAAACCCTGATCCATATGCCTTTAAACGCATCTCAGCGAGATGAGTTGAATCGTATTTGGCGCGACTCTGTCGAGTAGAATCGAAGGGCAAACACCACTTGCTTGTGTGACTTGTGGAACCGGGGCGGCATTTGCATTGAAGTCGAAGCTGGGTGTGATTGTTGCCGATTTGTAGCGCACTGTTTGGGAATGCAGTGCGTTTCACTACTTCAGCACCGATGTTCACCAAATATTCAACTGTGTAAACGTATGGGACAGCTTGGGATGTCAATGCAGTAGTTTGTTACTTGAAAATCCGTGAAGAAATAAAGAATTGCAGTGCAAATCGGCCAGTTTCGTTTCTATTCCCGCGCTTTGACGTGTTACTTGTGCCCTCTGGTGGACACGTGCAGTACCACAACCATTCAATTCGTGGTTACGACTGCTATGTGGTGGACATGTGCAGTACAGGCCAACACAGTACGCCAGCAGTTGCCGCTGTCAGACGTCACCCGCGCATTCCCCGCAGTTGTGAGTCGCTGGTGCTGCGGTGTCCTGGCGTTAGTGCCAAGCGCGGTTGGCTGCAATGAAGCCGTGAAGACACCGCACAGTGACACTGCTACTGTTACCACGACGAGGCACTGCAGTTGTACCATGTGACCACACGGTGGCGATATAGCACCATGTTGGTTAAGTTGTTTAGCGAGTGTCCATGATGGTTAGGTCATTTCGCGAGTGTCCATGATGGTTAGGTTATTTAGCGAGTGTCCATGATGGTTAGGTCATTTAGCGAGTGTCCATGATGGTGAGGTTATTTTACGAGTGTCCATGTTGGTTAGGTTATTTAGCCAGTGTCCATGTTAGGTTATTTAGTGAGTGTCCATGATAGTTAGGTTATTTAGCGAGTGTCCATGATGGTGAGGTTATTTAGCGAGTGTCCATGATGGTTAGGTTATTTAGCGAGTGTCCATGATGGTGAGGTTATTTAGCAGTGTCCATGATGGTTAGGTTATTTTAGCGAGTGTCCATTATGGTTAGTTAATTTAGCGAGTGTCCATGATGGTTAGGTTATGTTGCGAGTGTCCATGTTGGTTAGGTTATTTAGCGAGTGTCCATGATGGTTAGGTTATTTAGCGAGTGTCCATGTTGGTTAGGTTATTTAGCGAGTGTCCATGTTGGTTAGGTTATTTAGTGAGTGTCCATGTTGGTTAGGTCATTTTGCAAGTGTCCATGTTGGTTATTATTGAGTGTCCATGTTGGTTAGGTTATTTAGCGAGTGTCCATGATGGTGAGGTTATTTAGCGAGTGTCCATGTTGGTCGGATCTTGCAGTACCTGTCATGTCGTGGAAGTCGTTTATTACATTAAGGCGAAATACAATGGAGGAATTAATTTTTTGTCGAAAACTAAAGCTGTGAAAGTTTGGCCAGTTTCAGCCAAAAACGGCATAGGTTAGTATGCCGATTTTCTTGTTTTTACTTTAAAATTTTACGGTGAAATTTCCCACTTTTTAACGTAATATATAGCATACTAATGCTAAACAAAATGAGGGAATTCACTTTTTCTTGGAAAATCTAGCTATGAAAATTTTTCAAATTTTGGCCAAAAACGGTATAGGTTAGTATGCTGATTTTCTTTTTGAGACGTGAAAATATAATCGTTAAATTTCTTACTTTTAATGTGATATATAGCATACTAAGGCTAAACCCATCCAAGGAAAGGACTTTTTGCAGAAAAATATATTCATGAAAAGTGGGCCAAGTTTTTTGCAAAATGTCGCATAGGTTAGTATGCCGATTTGCTCTTTTTTTCCATAAATTGGCATGGTGAAATTTCCCACTTTTAATGTAAAATATAGGATACTCAGGCTAAACACTACCGAGGAATGCACTGTTTGTTAAAAATACGGCTGTAAAAATGCGTCCAATTTTTGCAACAAACGGCATAGGTTAGTGTGCCGATTTTCTGTTTGGGATGTGAACATTTAATCGTGAAATTTTCCACTTTTAATCTAACACATTGCATACTAAGGCTAAATACAATCGAGGAATTAACTTTTGTCGAGAAATAAAACTGTAAAAATTTGACCAATTTTGGCCAAAAACGGCATAGGTTAGTATGCGGATTATCTTTTTTCACTTTAAAATGTAATGGTGAAATTACCCACTTTTTTACATAATATATAGGATACTAAGGCTAAACACACCCGAGAATTGCACTTATGTTGATAATAAAGCTGTTAAAATTTGGCCAATATTGGCCACAAACGGCATAGGTTAGTAAGCCGATTATATTTTTTGGGACGTGAACATTTCATCATAAGATTTTCCACTTTTAATCTAATACATAGCATACTAAGGGCAAATACAATGGAGGAATGAACTTTTTCTTCGAAAATGTAGCTATGAAAATTTGGCTCATTTTGGGGAAAAAAAATGCATAAGTGGCCTAACCCTAACCCTTACCCCTAACGCTGACCCCCTAAACCTAAATCCAAACCCTCATTCGTGACGCTTACCCCAAACCCAAACCATAACCCCTAATCCTAACCCCTAATCCTAACCCATAACCAAAACCCCTAATGCTAACCCCAAACCCTGATCCATATGCCTTTAAACGCATCTCAGCGAGATGAGTTGAATCGTATTTGGCGCGACTCTGTCGAGTAGAGTCGAAGGGCAAACACCACTTGCTTGTGTGACTTGCGGAACCGGGGCGGCATTTGCATTGAAGTCGAAGCTGGATGTGATTGTTGCCGATTTGTAGCGCACTGTTTGGGAATGCAGTGCATTTCACTACTTCAGCACCGATGTTCACCAAATATTCAGTTTGTTACTTGAAAATCCGTGAAGAAATAAAGAATTACAGTGCAAATCGGCCAGTTTCGTTTCTATTCCCGCGCTTGACGTGTTACTTTGCCCTCTGGTGGACAAGTGCAGTACCACAACCATTCAATTCCTGGTTACGTCTGCTATGTGGTGGACATGTGCAGTACAGGCCAACACAGTAGGCCAGCAGTTGCCGCTGTCAGACGTCACCCGCGCATTCCCCGCAGTTGTGAGTCGCTGGTGCTGCGGTGTCCTGGCGTTAGTGCCAAGCGCGGTTGGCTGCAATGAAGCCGTGAAGACACCGCACAGTGACACTGCTGCTGTTACCGCGGCGAGGCACTGCAGTTGTACCATGTGACCACACGGTGGCGATATAGCACCATGTTGGTTAAGATGTTTAGCGAGTGTCCATGATGGTTAGGTCATTTCGCGAGTATCCATGATGGTTAGGTTATTTAGCGAGTGTCCATGATGGTTAGGTCATTTAGCGAGTGTCCATGATGGTGAGGTTATTTAGCGAGTGTCCATGTTGGTTAGGTTATTTAGCCAGTGTCCATGTTAGGTTATTTAGTGAGTGTCCATGATAGTTAGGTTATTTAGCGAGTGTCCATGATGGTGAGGTTATTTAGCGAGTGTCCATGATGGTTAGGTTATTTAGCGAGTGTCCATGATGGTGAGGTTATTTAGCAGTGTCCATGATGGTTAGGTTATTTTAGCGAGTGTCCATTATGGTTAGTCAATTTAGCGAGTGTCCATGATGGTTAGGTTATTTAGCGAGTGTCCATGATGGTTAGGTTATTTAGCGAGTGTACATGATGGTTAGGTTATTTTGCAAGTGTCCATTATGGCTAGATTATTTAGCGAGTGTCCATGATGGTTAGGTTTTTTAGGGAGTGTCCATGATGGTTAGGTTATGTTGCGAGTGTCCATGTTGGTTAGGTTATTTAGCGAGTGTCCATGATGGTTAGGTTATTTAGCGAGTGTCCATGTTGGTTAGGTTATTTAGCGAGTGTCCATGTTGGTTATGTTATTTAGTGAGTGTCCATGTTGGTTAGATTATTTAGCGAGTGTCCATGGTGGTTAGGTTATTTAGCGAGTGTCTATGATGGTTAGGTTATTTAGCGAGTGTCCATGTTGGTTAGGTTATTTAGCGAGTGTCCATGTTGGTTAGGTTATTTAGCGAGTGTCCATGTTGGTTAGGTTATTTAGCGAGTGTCCATGTTGGTTAGGTCATTTTGCAAGTGTCCATGTTGGTTAGGTTATTATTGAGTGTCCATGTTGGTTAGGTTATTTAGCGAGTGTCCATGATGGTGAGGTTATTTAGCGAGTGTCCATGTTGGTCGGATCTTGCAGTACCTGTCATGTCGTGGAAGTCGTTTATTACATTAAGGCGAAATACAATGGAGGAATTAATTTTTTGTCGAAAACTAAAGCTGTGAAAGTTTGGCCAGTTTCAGCCAAAAACGGCATAGGTTAGTATGCCGATTTTCTTATTTTTACTTTAAAATTTTACGGTGAAATTTCCTACTTTTTTACGTAATATATAGCATACTAATGCTAAACAAAATGAGGGAATTCACTTTTTCTTGGAAAATCTAGCTATGAAAATTTTGCAAATTTTGGCCAAAAACGGTATAGGTTAGTATGCTGATTTTCTTTTTGAGACGTGAAAATATAATCGTAAAATTTCTTACTTTTAATGTGACATATAGCATACTAAGGCTAAACCCATCCAAGAAAAGGACTTTTTGCAGAAAAATATATTCATGAAAAGTGGGCCAAGTTTTTTGCAAAATGTCGCATAGGTTAGTATGCCAATTTGCTCTTTTTTTCCATAAATTGGCATGGTGAAATTTCCCACTTTTAATGTAAAATATAGGATACTCAGGCTAAACACTACCGAGGAATGCACTGTTTGTTAAAAATACAGCTGTAAAAATGCGTCCAATTTTTGCAACAAACGGCATAGGTTAGTGTGCCGATTTTCTGCTTGGGACGTGAACATTTAATCGTGAAATTTTCCACTTTTAATCTAACACATTGCATACTAAGGCTAAATACAATCGAGGAATAAACTTTCGTCGAAAAATAAAACTGTAAAAATTTGACCAATTTTGGCCAAAAACGGCATAGGTTAGTATGCGGATTATCTTTTTTTCACTTTAAAATGTAATGGTGAAATTACCCACTTTTTTACATAATATATAGGATACTAAGGCTAAACACACCCGAGAATTGCACTTATGTTGATAATAAAGCTGTTAAAATTTGGCCAATATTCGCCACAAACGGCATAGGTTAGTAAGCCGATTATATTTTTTGGGACGTGAACATTTCATCATAAGATGTTCCACTTTTAATCTAATACATAGCATACTAAGGGCAAATACAATGGAGGAATGAACTTTTTCTTCGAAAATGTAGGTATGAAAATTTGGCTCATTTTGGGGAAAAAAATGCATAAGTGGCCTAACCCTAACCCTTACCCCTAACGCTGACCCCCTAAACCTAAATCCAAACCCTCATCCGTGACCCTTACCCCTAACCCAAACCATAACCCCTAATCCTAACCCCTAATCGTAACCCCTAACCATAACCCCTAATGCTAACCCCAAACCCTGATCCATATGCCTTTAAACACATCTCAGCGAGATGAGTTGAATCGTATTTGGCGCGACTCTGTCGAGTAGAGTCGAAGGGCAAACACCACTTGCTTGTGTGACTTGTGGAACCGGGGCGGCATTTGCATTGAAGTCGATGCTGGGTGTGATTGTTGCCGATTTGTAGCGCACTGTTTGGGAATGCAGTGCGTTTCACTACTTCAGCACCGATGTTCACCAAATATTCAACGGTGTAAACGCATGGGACAGCTTGGGATGTCAATGCAGTAGTTTGTTACTTGAAAATCCGTGAAGAAATAAAGAAATGCAGTGCAAATCGGCCAGTTTCGTTTCTATTCCCGCGCTTTGACGTGTTACTTGTGCCCTCTGGTGGACACGTGCAGTACCACAACCATTCAATTCGTGGTTACGTCTGCTATGTGGTGGACATGTGCAGTACAGGCCAACACAGTACGCCAGCAGTTACCGCTGTCAGGCGTCACTCGCGCATTCCCCGCAGTTGTGAGTCGCTGGTGCTGCGGTGTCCCTGGCGTTAGTGCCAAGCGCGGTTGGCTGCAATGAAGCCGTGAAGACACCGCACAGTGACACTGCTACTGTTACCGCGGTGAGGCACTGCAGTTGTACCATGTGACCACACGGTGGCGATACAGCACCATGTTGGTTAAGTTGTTTAGCGAGTGTCCATGATGGTTAGGTCATTTAGCGAGTGTCCATGATGGTTAGGTCATTTAGCGAGTGTCCATGATGGTTAGGTTATTTAGCGAGTGTCCATGATGGTTAGGTCATTTAGCGAGTGTCCATGATGGTTAGGTTATTTAGCGAGTGTCCATGATGGTGAGGTTATTTAGCGAGTGTCCATGATGGTTAGGTTATTTTAGCGAGTGTCCATGATGGTTAGTTAATTTAGCGAGTGTCCATGATGGTTAGGTTATTTAGCGAGTGTCCATGATGGTTAGGTCATTTAGCGAGTGTCCATGATGGTTAGGTTATTTAGCGGGTGTCCATGATGGTTAGGTCATTTAGCGAGTGTCCATGATAGTGATGTTACTTAGCGAGTGTCCATGTTGGTTAGGTTATTTAGCCAGTGTCCATGTTAGGTTATTTATTGAGTGTCCATGATGGTGAGGTTAGTTTAACACGTAGGCTTTCGCGACCAATATAATTCATAATAAAGGTTTTTGGGTTAAATCGCGTTTATTTATAAATGTGTCGTAACCCTCCACCACCCGACACGGCCAATCAGCAAAAAAAAAAGTGTCACGTTGACAAAAGACAAATAATTCACTACTTCAGCCCACCGGTGTGTTGAAGAGTTAATCCACATTTACAGTTTGAGTACGACGTTTCGCTGGTAAATACTTCCAGCATCATCGGGCAATTCGCCAGAATGGTAAAGCTTTCGCTTGCTCCCGGTTTTATATAGAGCAGCAGGGTGACGTCATCACTTAACTCATCAGGTGCAGTGATTAGAGGCGGAGGGGGGGGGGTAATGTAATTATATAATCGATTCGTAATCAGTCATTGATTATGATTAGTAATGAGTTGTAGATTAGTAATTCTTTAAATCAAAATGTAATGTGTATTATTTAATAATATGCTTGTCAACAAGGACACTCAATTGATTTTGACAATGTTGCAGTGGTGTGTAAAACTAATTATTACTGGCAAAGACTCATTAGAGAATCCATTGAAATTGAGAGGAACAAGAATAACTTTAATCGCTCTGACAGCTACCGGCTTAGTGCGGCCTGGAAGCGTATTATTAAATAATACACATTACATTTTGATTTAAAGAATTACTAATCTACAACTCATTACTAATCATAATCAATGACTGATTACTAATCGATTATATAATTACATTACCCCCCCCCCCTCCGCCTCTAATCACTGCACCTGATGAGTTAAGTGATGACGTCACCCTGCTGCTCTATATAAAACCGGGAGCAAGCGAGGGCTTTACCATTCTGGCGAATTGCCCGATGATGCTGGAAGTATTTACCAGCGAAACGTCGTACTCAAACTGTAAATGTGGATTAACTCTTCAACACACCGGTGGGCTGAAGTAGTGAATTATTTGTCTTTTGTCAACGTGACACTTTTTTTTTTGCTGATTGGCCGTGTCGGGTGGTGGAGGGTTACGACACATTTATAAATAAACGCGATCTAACCCAAAAACCTTTATTATGAATGGTGAGGTTATTTAGCGAGTGTCCATGATGGTTAGGTTATTTAGCGAGTGTCCATGATAGTGAGGTTATTTCGCAGTGTCCATGATGGTTAGGTTATTTTAGCGAGTGTCCATGATGGTTAGTTAATTTAGCGAGTGTCCATGATGGTTAGGTTATTTAGCGAGTGTCCATGATGGTTTGGTTATTTAGCGAGTGTCCGTGATGGTTAGGTTATTTAGCGAGTGTCCATGATGGTTAAGTTATTTAGCGTGTGTCCATGATGGTTAAGTTATTTAGCGAGTGTCCATGATGGTTAGGTTATTTAGCGAGTGTCCGTGATGGTTAGGTTATTTAGCCAGTGTCCATGTTAGGTTATTTAGTGAGTGTCCATGATAGTTAGGTTATTTAGCGAGTGTCCATGTTGGTTGGGTTATTTAGCGAGTGTCCATGATGGTTAGGTTATTTAGCGAGTGTCCATGTTGGTTGGGTTATTTAGCGAGTGTCAATGATGGCTAGGTTATTTAGCGAGTGTCCATGATGGTTAGGTTATTTAGCGAGTGTCCATGTTGGTTGGGTTATTTTGTGAGTGTCCATGATGGTTAGGTTATTTAGCGAGTGTCCATGTTGGTGCATATGTTGAACTTCTATCACACCATACATAGCCAACCATGATCATCGGAGGTGCGGGGGAAGGACAACAGACTAAGCACAAAAGCAGTTCTCAAGAAAATGTATTTTCGATCTAGATTAAAAAAATGTGTAGCTCCAGTAACTTCCTAATATCGGAAGAACATTCCAGATGGCTGCAGAAGTGCATCTGAAAACGTGCAATGCAGCGACCGTCTTTTTTCGACGACTAGCCAAAAGCTGCTG
Source organism: Petromyzon marinus (assembly GCF_010993605.1). Lineage (NCBI taxonomy): Eukaryota > Metazoa > Chordata > Hyperoartia > Petromyzontiformes > Petromyzontidae > Petromyzon > Petromyzon marinus. The sequence goes on along the minus strand of NW_022638171.1, from coordinate 237,849 downwards.
CGAGGATGACCAGAGTTAGCATGAGCGTTTATGCTCTTTGATGATACCAGCAAGGTATTGTGGTTCATTTGTGTCAAGCACTTTGTATGTAATGAGTGCAACCTTATAATGAATGAGTTCGGGAACAGAAAGCCAATGCATATCAGTAAGCACTGGACAAACATGGTCGGATTTTGCAGTACCCGTCATGACGCCTGCCAAATAATTTTGTACACGCTGCAGCTTGGCAATGTTTTTGCCAGATGTGCCTAACCCCTAACCTTAAACCCTAAACGCTAACCTTAACCCCTAACCCTAACCTCTAACCCTACCCATAACCCTAACAGCTAACCTTAACAGCTAACCTTAACCCCTAACCCTGACCCCGAACGCTAACTGCTAAGCATAACCCTCTAACCCTAAAAATTAACCCTAACCCCTAACCCTTTCCCAAACCCGAATCCAAATGAACCCTAACCCCTAACCGCTAACCCTACCCTAACCCCTAACCCTAAACCCTAACCACTACCATAACCCCTAACCCCGAGCCTAACCCTAGCACTTAACCCTAACCCCAACTCTAACCCAATTTTAGCCAAAAACCACGTAGGTTAGTATGCCGATTTTCTGTTTGGGACGTGAACATTTCATAGTGAAATTTTCCACTTTTAATCTAATATATAGCATACTAAGTCTAAATATAATGGAGGAATTCACTTTTGTTTAAAAATACAGCTGTGAAAGTTTGGCCAATTTTGGCCAAAAACAGCATAGGTTAGTATGCCGATTAACTTTTTTATATTTGAAAATTTAATGGCTAAAATTCCCCACTTTTTTACGTAATATATAGGATACTAAGGCTAAACACAACCAAGGAATGCACTTTTTGTTGAAAAATAAAACTAGGAAAATTGGGCCAAATTTGCCAAAAAATGGCAGATTTTTTTTATGGACGTGAAAATTTCATCGTGAAATGTCGCCACCGGTGTGCTGGAGAGCCAAGCCACAACATCTACAAAGTGCTGTTCATAGCGAGCAGCACCGTTGGAGGTCGTCACGGCACACGAGGGGGTGGCTGGACAGCGCCACGCCCGGACGACGCTCGTCTCAACAGCAGCGATGATTACACACCGGCTGCTCGTTTGTGTGCGCACACACAAACACAGTGTACACACACACAGTGTTTACACACGCAGTGTACACATACACACAGTGTACACACACAGTGTACACACACACACTGTACACACACACACTGTACACACACAGTGTACACACACACAGTGCGTACACACATAGTGTACACACACATAGTGTACACACACACAGTCTACACCAGTGGTTCTTAACCTTGTTGGAGGTACCGAACCCCACCAGTTTCATATGCGCATTCACCGAACCCCTCTTTAGTGAAAAATAAAATGTGATTTTTTTCAAATTCAAGACATAGATATGTTTTTTACTGGTACACAAAATGAGCCGTGCATGAACATTACCTTGTTCAAAGAATAAAACCAACACAATGCATAAACTCACAACAAATTACATACCTGGAAATCAATGTGACTTCTGCTGTTGCCTTTGAGAGATCAGTTCAGATATGCGTGGCTTCACCTTGGCAAGTGCCACTCTCATGTCATTTTCACAGCAAAGTCTGTTCCTTTTCTTCGTTTTTATGTCCAGCATCCTCGAAAAGGATTGCTCACAAAGATATGTTGTAACAAATGGTATAAAAAAAATCCAGGGCTTTTTTAGCAATAACTGGATACTTGTTCATTTGTCGACACCAAAACGTTGAGAGCGTTGTTGTTCTGAAGAGTTGCTGTTGAACCTGGCTCTGCTGAATTTCAATGATTTCGTCGAGGAATTCATCATTGACATCTGCTGTTTCAACAGCAAACGTGAACGGCTGTCTCACCCATGCTGGATATGACTCTCTTGTAGGGAAATATCCGTCGAGAGACTTTGCAAGCTCATCTAAGTGCGTGGCAATTGTTTGCTTCAGTTCCGTGGATACAGAAATATCTCCGATTCCAGACACATCTTCGATCTTACTTGCATAGTCGTCCAGAAGCGGGAAGTTTGCGAAGTTATTGTTCTCTGTTCGTCGTTTCCATAACGGTAGCTTTTTTTGAAAAGCCTTCAGGTGTTCTTCCGCTTCCATGATATTGACTCCACCACCCTGCATCTGCTGATTGAGATGATTGAGAGCTGCGAATATATCAGCCATGTACGCTAAAATGAGAGTGAACTCAGGATTTTTGAAGCAATCTGCATGGCAGTGTTGGTGCTCTTGCAAAAACAGGGCTAATTCCACACGCATGGCAAAAACACGATTCAGCACCTGTCCCCGGGATAACCACCGAATATTAGAATGGAGCAGAAGTACCTCAAATTCAGAGCCCATTTCTTTACACAGCTCACTGAAGATGCGGTGCCTCAGAGCACTTTTTCGCACATAGTTCACACATTCCACCACAGTTTTTAATACTTCTGCCATTTTTGGAGGTAAGGTTTTTTGTTGCCAACGCATGCCTGTGCAGAATACAATGCGTCACAATGATGTGTGGTGCATCGGCCTTTACTAGCGCACCAAAACCAGACTTTCTTCCCAGCATGACTGGAGCTCCGTCCGTACAAACTGCAGAAACCATATCCCATGAAAGATTGTTGTCTCTGAAGAAGTCATCCACAAGCTTCTTCACATCGGCTGCCTTCGTTGTTGTTGCAAGAGGCTTACAAAATAAAAACTCTTCTTTTATCATGTCGTCTTTCACATAGCGTACAAAAACAGCAAGCTAGCTTAGATCAGAAACGTCTGTGATTTCGTCGAGTTGAAGGCTGAATTTTGCCGGGCTTGAAATCAGATCCGCGACTACTTGAGCCAAGATGTCTTTACTCATGTCTTCTATTCTGTCACTGACGGTGTCATTTGAAAGGGGAATTTGGGATAATTTACCTTCGGCCGCTGTTCCGAGTATCAGATTCGCCATCTTTAATGCAGCTGGTTTCACAAGTGTTTCACCAATGGTGTGTGGCTTGCCCTGCTTTGCGATCAGGTAAGCAACTTCGTACGATGCTGTCAGGATCGGTTTGTTAACAGGTACAAATCCAAGAGCAGGCAGAGTGGCCCTTTCATCGAATCTGGCTCTCTTCACCCTGAATTCAGCAAGTGTTGTGTTCTTGTATTCCCCGTCTCCATGCAGCTTCAAGAAGTGTTCCTTTAGTTTTGCTGGTGCAAGACTAGAGTTGCTCAACTTGGCGTTGCAAATCATGCAGATAGGACGCTCACTCCCATCACGTTCCGTGATACATGAGAATCCATGTTGTACATATTCGTCCGACCACTTTCTTCTTTTGCCCGACATAGTTAGTATGGATAAAATATTAAAGAAATCACACGACGTACGACAACAACAGTCACACGTTGACTACTGAGTACGCACTAAATTCCCCGCAGCGCTGATTGGCCAAGCAGTGTAGCATGATCATCTGCAGCCAGTGATGGCCAAGCGGGCCGTGTGTGTCATCACAAATTTACACAATAATTCAAGTGTGTCCGGACCTCCGTGGCGGGGGCTCTGCCAAACCCCTGAGATCGACTCACCGAACCCCTGGGGTTCGATCGAACCCAGGTTAACAACCACTGGTCTACACGCAATAATGTCCTTGTTGTTGTTGCTGAGTCTGAAATCATCTTGTGAAAGTCAAAGTGCCGCAATGAGCCCGTCCCTCATGACACAACCGGAAGAAAATCCCAGCTTGGACACTTTTAAAGGTATCGAGTTGAAATATGAAGAGGTGAAGGTGAAATGTGAAGAAGTGATGGTGAAGAGCGAATAAGTGAAGGTAAAATGTGAAGATGAAGATTCAACTCCAAAATCGGACCTTCACATTGATGGAGGCAACGTGAAGCAGGATTAGAATTCTGACTGTGAGGCAGAGCGAGGCAACTCCCAGCAGTTTGTGGAAGTGGAGGTGTGGGTGGACTTCCTTCGAGACAATACAAAGTCAAGTGGAGACCCGGTAGATGTGTAAGCTTAAGACGATGTCACTCAAATAGATGCACCTTTGTCACAGGCCTTTAATGATAAGAATGTGAAGTTGAACACTCAATTCCTAGGTTCAACCTGCAGAGTAAGAGCGGCAAGTCTTTGTGGACCTGTGGGTTGGGTAGATCTCTAACCAGGAGCGAGAGCCAATAAGCTCCCAAGCATTCACTAGGTTTAATAATTCCATTTATATGGTGCTTGCTTAATCGCCTCTGGCAATTCAGAGTGTTCTGTCGTATCTCTTCTCAAACACTCGAAGAGCATCCCCAAGTAGCAGCTGCCCCTGTGTGGCACAAGGTGGTGGCCCTGCACCGGCCTGCATGTGGACAAGAGCCTGTCAGTAGGGGGCGATGGTTGATGTGGCATCTCAGTTGTGGAGTTTGTAGGTAATGTTTAGAATTTGATCAATTTTTGACCCAGACGCCAGCATGCAATGGTCTACTCGTTTTGAATGGCGCAATAGTATGTTGTACATACACTGTTAAGCAGACGGTGTGTATGTTTTAAAATAGCTTCTTGTTAGTACGATGTAACCTGATGCAGTATATTTCAGTGCAGTAATTCAATTTTGTTAATATGCCTGTCAATTTAGAATGAATACTTGTCTGATTGTGTGCGTACATGTAACATTTTGTCTATAAGGGTCAAACATTGATTAAGTGATGTTAGGACAAAGTGTGTGTTTTGGAAGTAACCTGTACAGATAACTCAGGTTAGACCTGTTGTTGTGATACAGGCCAAAGGGTATTTTTGTGTTTTCAGGAAGCATCTGCCTCTGGAGCAACTCATTGTCTTTGAAATAGGGAGCACACTCGGATCATTCATCAATTACAAGGCATACCACTCAAAAGTTACACGTAGAGGAGATACATTCTCTACAACACATTATAATTTTGTATTACGTGTTGCGGTAGATTTTGTCGAACTAGGACTAGAAATGCTCTAACGTCTGGATGTTCACAACCAAGGGTTGAAGCAAGCCTGACCGCCTGCGGCGCCCCTCACAACCATTTACGGCCTTGGGCCAGAAAAGTCACGAAAAAAATTTCACAAGAACGACGCCTCCACGCAAGCTTCCGATGCTCCGTTTTGAAGTTTGAAAATGAAACAAATTTGAATTGTATTATGTTTCGAATTAGATAATTGTATTTCTTCATTAAAAAGTTATCTCATTTTACATCTGGAAGACTTCATTGAAAACGATATTTCGTGTGAATTTTCTCTCGTCGTTAAGTAGATGACCTTGCCGGGGGTTCGGTTCGATGCGGACTTTCACCTGGTTGGGATAACGGGATCGAGATGAGGCGACACAGAGCTGGCCGTGCGAGAAGACCGCCGTCTGCAGATTGAACGTCTGTCCCTGCGCCTCCGTCGTTCATGCAGGGGGTGCGTAGGTTTACAGCGCCCCCTGCATGAAAACGATGGAAAGTGCAGCGTTCATCACAGATGAAGTTGTGCGCTTATATAAAGGAGTTTAGCCAATGGGTTTTCAAAGTACCTTCGTCTTACAGAAATTAATTTTGTGCGAGCCCACCGCATTAAAACGATGCTCAGCTGAGCAGGGCGAGCCACGGGGGGGGGGCACCTTATTTTTGTCACGTGCCTTAGCTCACGTGACTTCTGCCGTGACAATGTCTGGATGAATTTCGATTTAAAGCTTTCGTGACTGCAAGGATTAATCTTCTTTGGTTCTTTCGGTAAAGTCACGTAGAATGAGAATAAAATAATAAATTGATGAAATAAAATAACACAATAATATTCTCACGACGTTTCGGCCACAACACAAGCGGCCTTCATCAGGTGAAGGGACGAGACTGTCTGGAGGACAGCGCTGGAGTGAAAAAGCCACGCTCAGATCGCGACCTTTAAGCTGTGTGAGAAGAAACAAAGCGCCTTGACAAAGGAATTAGCATAGAATTTAGCATTGAAATGGCTGAGTGATTAGCTTGTGACTGGTCACAGAAATGGCTATGTTAAAGTTAAAGCATACACATCCGCAGAGGCACCCCTTGACAAAGGAATTAGCATAGAATTTAGCATTGAAATAGCTGAGTGATTAGCTTGTAACTGGTCACAGAAATAGCTATGTTAAAGTCAGAGCATACACATTCACAGAGGCACCTAGTACAAATCAAACAGGAGAATTTAGCATTGCAATAACTAGGCGAATTTAGCATTGAAATAACTGAGTGATTAGCTTGTGACTGCTCACAGAAATGGCTATGTTGAAGTCAAGGCCTACACATCTGAGCTATTCACAGTAACTGGGTATACACTACAATATATAATGAATACTATATAGTGAACCCATAAAAAACTAAAATATAAATTACCTCAATGTTATCAATAAACTATATATTCTCCAATCAGCTAAGCTACCAACAATAAATCGTTATATATCACAATGCTATATGGCGAAAAAATGGGTGGATTCTTACCCTCAACTTTAGCAACACGGATAGCTACGGGCCCCGTTCAGATGGACGAGTTTATCCATGGTCGGAACAGAGGAGGGGGAGAGAGACAGCTGCGAGGCGCTGTTATACTCCATGTTGTAAACCATACCATTAACCGTGGTGTGAGAGGTATTAAGAGTCAATGCCAGCGAAAGAGCTGCGGTCTGAAGGTCATCGTAAAATACAATTAAATAAGAACGGAAATGGTTTAAAACATCTTTCCAATGGTTACTAAGCCAGAATCCATCTTCTCAGTTGAAATTGTCTCTGTGCTTGTATATGTGAATGGCCTCATGAACGAATCTCTCATGGTAGCCGGTTGGTTTGCAAAGAACCTCTGTCTTGGAGAAGTCAATGTCATGTGAGCCCACTGAATTATAACAGTGATCTGCCACTGCAGAGGAGTTCATTCTACCGTGTTTCAAGTCTGCTTTATGTTCGCGGATGCGGTCCGAGATATGTCGTTTGGTTTCTCCAATGTAGCTACTACCACAGAGGCACTTTAGTTTGTAAACGCCCGGGTAGTGTATGTCTGGAACAGCATCTTTTACAGATGGAACTAGATCACGGATTTTATGTACTGTGTTGAATCGGACCTGGATCTTGTGTTTATTCAGGATTTGGGAGATCTTTTTAGTGACCCCTGCAATGTAGGGTAAGGTGATGGTTTTGAGTGGCTCCACAAGAGGATCCTTCTTCATGACTGGAATGATGGCTTTGCGGATTGTGTAGTCGGAGTAACCATTAGCCCTGAGAGCCTGGTGTACGTGCTTGAGTTCACTGGTAATGTGTTCCTGGTCGGAAATGCATTGGGCTCTATGGTATAGAGTCTTGATGAGGGAGTTTTTCTGGGATGGATGGTGGTGGGAATCCGGTTTCAAGTAAGCATCTGTATGGGTAGCTTTCCTGTAGACAGAGTGGCTCATTGAACCATCATGTCTCCTTTTAATTAAGACATCCAAAAAGGGTAGTTTGCCATCTTTTTCGACCTCCATGGTAAATCTGATGGCTGGGTGTATGGAATTGATGTGGTCGCGGAATTGGTCTAGAGCAGGCTGGCCATGTGGCCGGATGACAAAGGTGTCATCCACGTACCTCTTCCATAAAGTCGGGCGTAGAGTGGCAGTCTGGATGGCGTCAGTTTCAAAATTTTCCATGAATACGTTGGCTACAACCGGAGATAGGGGGGAGCCCATTGGGGTGCCCTCAGTTTGTTTGTAGAAAGTTCCATTCCAGGTGAAGTATGTGTTGGTTAAGCAATGTCTCACCAGGGGGGGTACATTAGTATGCAGTCCTTGATGAACCAGGTCTTCAATGATAGCGATGGTGTCAGGTACCGGGACTTTGGTGAACAAGGACACCACATCAAAACTGACAAGCAGGTCGTCTGGGGACAGGGAAATGCCTTTGATTGTCGATACCGGGTGAGTAGAATTTTGTACCGCAGAGGTGGTTTATCCAGTGAAAGGTCGCAGTATATCAGCAAGAAAACGTGCCAGTTTATAGGTGGGGGAGTTGATAGTAGAGACGATGGGACGAGGGGTGTATCTTCTTTGTGTATCTTATTTGTGTATCTTTGGAAGGCCATATAATCTATGTCTGGATGTTTTCGCCTGAGGGCGACCGCTCGTGTTGCGATTGAAACGTCGTGATTTAATTTTTTATTTATTTTTCCTACCTACGTGACTTTACCGAAAGAACCAAAGAGTATGAAAGACGTCTTGTCTGCTGATCTTGTTCATAGCTGTGTACATCGATATCCCACATTGCTTACACGTACACACCACACAACGAAATAAATAGAAACTAGAACGACTTCCGGGGATGGGCAAAGATTCAGGAATCTCTTTCAATGGAGCGAGTTAAGTGTGTTCGATTCAACATCTCTCTGTCCGTCTGTGTCTCTGTCCGTCTGTGTCTCTGTGTCTCTCTCTGCCTGTGTCTCTCTGTCTCTGTCTATCTTTCTCTGTCTCTGTGTTCCTCTTGTCTGTGTCTGTCCGCCTGTCCTGTCTGTCTGTGTGTGTCCATCAGCGACTGTCCAACCGTAGTCAACGACTGTCAGTAGCAACAGGTGCCCGTTCAGCTCCCACGGCTACACGCCACTCAAACTTGCTCCCAACACACAAAGACAAAGATCCCCCGTATAGCGTGGACAGACTGTAGGGGCAAGTGCTGGTAGCACCTAACACAAAAACAAAGATCCCCCTTATAGCTTGGACAGAATGTAGGGGCAAGTGCTGTTAGTGAACACCTAACACAAAGACAAAGATCCCCCGTGTAGCCTTAACAGACTGTAGGGGCAAGTGCTGTTAGCGAGCACCTATTAAGGGTGGGACGGCACCACGCCCGGCCGCCTTTGTCTCCCTAGTGCCGATGTTTACACACCGCACCGGGTACTCGTTTGAGGCTGAGTCGACGTAGGGGAGGCTCAGGACCGGTTCAGAAAATCGTCACTGGCGGTGTTGGCCACGAGCGGGAATGGAACTCGGCTGGTCGGGTGCGGAGCGCAGCGCTCACTACGTCACTGCCGCTCCCCCTCTGTAAACAAACTTGCACTCTGACCCCGCTCTCTGGCGTCACCGCTCAGCGTGACCTCAATCGGCGTTAAACGCCAGGGGGCGGTGGGTCTCGCTAGTGACGTCATGTCGCCCAATCCCGACCACCGCTCTCTTGAGCGTGACGTCACCTCCGTTCGGCCGCTGCCGATTTCTGTTCCACTGCCAATCCTTATTTGGGCAAAGCTACGCCTGGTGACTGCCCGTCATTAACATAATGTATTCGTGAAAGCCGTCGCGAGTTTATTGCGACGGGTTCAGCACCCACGCCCCATCCCTCCACGTTTGGGACGGGCTCATTAACATAATTTATTCACGTTACAGATCCGCTCTTTGCGGGAGGGGAGTGTTATCGTTTCTCATAAGTGACGTCATGTCACCTCCTGCTGCCGCGTGACGTCGCGAGATAACAGGAAGCTGCTGCTCTGCCCGTGTACTGAAATCCGAGGTGAGAAATTCTCATTGCGGTTGTGGTGGTGGTTGTTGTGGTGGTTGTTGTTTACCGAGGTAGAGCCTCGCGCTCTCTCGTAGGGATGTCAATTGAGTAGCAGCGAGCATGGAAACGATGTCCAGGTTGGAACTTTACAGCGCGGGGCCTAGCCACGCGGGGCCTTGCCTCCTGCCCTCGCCTGATCGCGTTTGCTTCAATTCTCTTGCTTAGTTGAGCAATTTTTGTAAGAAAGTAATCACCCAGGCTATGCGTTAATGTGTGTTGACCGACTCTCTGTGTTGCATTGCATCACATTTCCTAATTGTACTCAGTTTGTTTGATTAAGTGTGCTTTCTCTCTGTATCCTCGTGTTATTATTTTTCCTGCAGTCACCAAAGCTCCAAATCTCTCATTGACACAAGGCCGTAATTATAATATATTATAATAATTATAATATATATTGGGGGACACACATCCTCCCCAATAATCAAATATGCTCAAAATGTCCCCCCCAATATATTTATATAAAAATATTTTTTTAAATATTAATTGCGATGCTTTGTTAATAATAACAATTTGCTAAACCTTGGCCACAAAATCTGGACTTGTCTTCATATAACAAGGCATAGATTTCTGTTTATATGATTGCGTTGTACTATATGAATCCCTAATCTCTGCCATTACATACTTTGAAACAAGAAAAGGTAAAAAAGAAAAAACAGAGCAATGTAATACAATACAATATTAGACATTGTATCAAATAAAAAAAATTCCATCCCATGTGTTAGTGAATTTTTAAAATATTTTATGGTGGAAATGGCATGAAATTAGTTTTCAAATTTTCATTTTTTTCTGGGGGGGGACCCCAGACCCCCTGGAAGATTTGCCCCCCCCCCCCCATGTTGACTCCATGGCTACGGCCTTGCATTGACTTGCTAATTTATCTCCCCCCCCCTCTCTCTCTATTGAAGGCCTCGACACAGAGGCGTTGTTTCTTTGTGTGCCTATGTGTGTGTCTCTCTCTGTGTGTCTCTCTCTGTGTGTCTCTGTGTTATCTCTCTCTGTCTATGTGTCTCCGTGTCTGTGTTTTGTCTCTCTCAAATTGAACAATCTTTGGAAGAACGTTATCAACCAGGTGGGGTGTTGACTGTTACGTTAGCTGACTCTCTGTGTTGTATTGCATTAGGTTTCTAAGTTTACGAGGTTTTCTCTTTTATTTGTACCTGATGATGATTGCTTGTGTTGCAATCGAAACGTCATATGCTATTTGCATACAGCGATGGTGTACGGTGCTTTTTGTGGAATATTTTGCTGTTTTCCCCTGGATTTTCTGTTTGCACAGTCACGTAGTCACTTCAAGATGTTTTCTTGTTCATGTTATAGCCCTGTGAGCCGAATGGCTCACAGGGCTATACCAAATGAATGAAACTGAAACTATGATTATTATTTTTTTCTACGTGACTTTACCGAAAGAACCAAAGAGTATCTTGCTTAAGTTTAAATTTCTCTTCACCTGGCTCGCTACTTTGTAACTTTGTTTTGTTTTAAATATTCACAGTTTTTTTTTTCATTTTTTACCAGGCCACGCCGGCGTTGAGCTGCTGTACCGCTCTTGTTTTCAGAAGCGACAACAATAACAACAAGGTGCGGCTTGTCAACAGCGTGGTGGTGTTCACTCTAGACGCGTGGCGGTGGTCAGTCTAGACGCGTGGCGGTGTTCGCTCTAGACGCGTGGCGGTGTTCGCTCTAGACGCGTGGCGGTGTTCGCTCTAGACGCGTGGCGGTGTTCACTCTAGACACGTGGCGGTGTTCACTCTAGACGCATGGCGGTGTTCACTCTAGACGCGTGGTTGTGTTCACTCTAGACGTGTGGCGGTGTTCGCTCTAGACGCGTGGCGGTGTTCGCTCTAAGACGCGTGGCGGTGTTCGCTCTAGACGCGTGGCGGTGTTCGCTCTAGACGCGTGGCGGTGTTCGCTCTAGACGCGTGGCGGTGTTCGCTCTAGATGTGTGGTGATGTTCACTCTACTTGGTGGAGTGAGGAAGCATGAATTCTGAGCAGGTGAAGGTGGCCAGGCATGGGTCTGGACACACCACCACCTGTGAACCATGCCAGTGTGTGACTGGTGGAGCCAATGGGGGTGGGGTGGCACGTGCCCAACAATGATCCGATCGAAATCCCTAATTTCGGTAGGATCATTGGGGTATATTAGTAACTTGCTTCACTACCCGGCTTCGCCCGGGACTTGGATTCTTGTCTTAGATACATTTCATATTCCCTTATATTTCACTGAAAAACCCTTAAAAATGTTGATGCTTGCAAGAAAGAAAAAATCCGAAACAAATCAAGTTACCTAAATCGGATGTTTTCACTCAAGGAAATTTATCCTTAATCCACTTCTACGCAAGGTCGATTTTGGCCACTCGGGAAGGGAATGACGTGGTGAGCTGAAAATAGTCGCGTTCACTTAGAAATTCCAGACAGCATAAGCTGTGAAATTTTCATGACGCCAGAGCTCAGTGTTGGAGAGGTTTTGCTGCTTCACACAAACAAACATGTAATGTTGTGCTTCATATTTAAGATAGCAGTTCTACCTGTTTTTTCGCACGGATATGTATTGAAACTCTGAGAAACCAATGGCTTTATCGGCCAGGAGCGAAGCGCCACCTAAAATATCCCGGCATGCTGTTAAGAGCTCTAAGCATTACAGAGCGCTTAACTCAGGTGTGTTGCCGGTTGACGCCACAAACTTCATGGTCATACAAAATACAAAAGTATATTGTCATACTTTTTTTCATTTTGTACATTGTGGAACCTACCCACATGCCAAATTTCAAGTGTGTAGCATTTTGGGAAGTATGTTAAACACTTTCGAACAGACACACATCCACACATTTCCCTTTTATATATATAGATAAATCAGCATTTTGCGACCCCCACTGCCACCATGTGGCATATTATTACGTGCCAGGCACTCTATGAGAGGACAACAGTCCGAGTCCATAATTGGCAATAAGTAACGGCAAAGCAGTTACAAGCGACTTGCAGAATTGTGCACAGTTGCGTATACAGTACACGACTTCCCTGAAGGCAAACACTTTCAGCGAGTGCGATGCCTTTCACACGCGTCGAATAAAAAGCATAGGACAAGTCCTTACTTACTAACAACTCCCTACTTACAACTGCTTACTAACAACTTATTACTTACTAACAACTCCTTACTTACTAACAACTCCTTATAACACAAATAGTATTATTTTCAACACCCTTTGCTATGTCAGCTGAATTTAGCTTTCATAAATGTTATTTTTGAAGCCAGACAGCCGACATTGTGTGCTCGGAGTTTTGGGTTAACATTCATTTTGAATATACTAGTGCTTCCAGGCACGTTTATAACTATTTGCGCCCTCATTGTGTGCCATAACAGCCCGTGTTATGAATTTGGGACACTTTTTCACTATAACATGAATATATGAATTAGTATAGACGTATAAGTCACGTGTGACTGTGTATATACATTATTCTGTGCATCGATACTGACGTGTAGATGGTGTGGATATAATTTGTTTTCTTTCTGCAGCTGTCGCTTCCTCTGCAGAATTTGTCTGATGGAGCAAAGGCACTCGGCGCGGCTCGGTGCAAAAAGGCAACAATGCGACCGGCGTGCATACAGCACAGATCGTCCTGCACAGTTGACATGGCAGCAGAGAACTCACACAGGAGAGAACCCCTTCAAGTGCAGTGTGTGTGGGAAGGCGTTTGCACGTTCATCTGCTCTTGTAACACACCAGAGAACACACTCAGGAGAGAAACCCTTCAAGTGCAGTGTGTGTGGGAAGGCGTTTGCACAGTCACCAAATCTTCAAAGACACCAGAGAACACACACAGGAGAGAAACCCTTCAAGTGCAGTTTGTGTGGGAAGGCGTTTGCACATTCACCACATCTTCAAGTACACCAGAGAACACACACGGGAGATAAACCCTTCAAGTGCAGTCTGTGTGGGAAGACGTTTGCACAGTCACCACATCTTCAAATACACCAGAGAACACACACGGGAGATAAAGCCTTCAAGTGCAGTGAGTGTGGGAAGGCGTTTGCACATTCATCTACTCTTGTAGCACACCGGAGAACTCACACGGGAGAGAAACCCTTCAAGTGCAGTGTGTGTGGGAAGGCGTTTACACAGTTATCTACTCTTGCAACACACCAGAGAACACACACAGGAGAGAAACCCTTCAAGTGCAGTGTGTGTGGGAAGGCGTTTGCATTTTCCCCAAATCTTCATGTACACCAGAGAACACACACGGGAGAGAAGCCCTTCAAGTGCAGTGTGTGTGGGAAGGCGTTTGCACTTTCACCACATCTTCAAATACACCAGAGAACACACACAGCAGAGAAACCCTTCAAGTGCAGTGTGTGTGGGAAGGCGTTTGCACAATCATCTACTCTTAAAAAACACCAGAGAACACACACGGGAGAGAAACCCTTCAAGTGCAGTGTGTGTGGGAAGGCGTTTGCACAGTTATCTACTCTTGTAACACACCAGAGAACACACACGGGAGAGAAACCCTTCAAGTGCAGTGTGTGTGGGAAGGCGTTTGCACATTCACCACATCTTCAAAGACACCAGAGAACACACACAGGAGAGAAACCCTTCAAGTGCAGTGTGTGTGGGAAGGCGTTTGCACTTTCATCAAATCTTCATGCACACCAGAGAAAACAAAAGCATCAGAAGATCCACCAGGAGTGGAGTCTGAAATCAGCTTGTGAAAGTCAAAGTGCCACAATGAGCCCATCCCTCATGAAACAAGAACTGGAAGAAAATCCCAGCTTGAACACTTTTAAAGATATCGAGGTGAAATATAAAGAGGTGAAGGTGAAATGTGAAGAAGTGATGGTGAAGAGCAAAGAAGTGAAGGTAAAATGTGAAGATGAAGATTCAACTCCGAAATCGGACTTTCACATTGATGGAGGCAACGTGAAGCAGGAGGAGAATTCTGACTGTGAGGCAAAGCGAGGCAACTCCCAGCAGTTTGTGGAAGTGGAGGTGTGGGTGGACTTCCTCCGAGACAATACAAAGTCAAATGGAGACCCGGTAGATGTGTAAGGCAGAGACGATGTCGCTCAAATAGATGCACCTTGTCACAGGCCTTTAATGATAAGAATGTGAAGTTGAACACTCAATTCCTAGGTTCAACCTGCAGGGTAAGAGCGGCCAGTCTTTGTGGACCTGTGGGTTGGGTAGATCTCTAACCAGGAGCGAGAGCCAATAAGCTCCCAAGCATTCACAAGGTTCTAATAATTCAATTTATATGGTGCTTGCTTAATCGCCTCTGGCAATTCAGAGTGTTCTGTCGTATCTCTTCTCAAACACTCGAAGAGCATCCCCAAGTAGCAGCTGCCCCTGTGTGGCACAAGGTGGTGGCCCTGCACCGGCCTGCATTTGGACAAGAGCCTGTCAGTAGGGGGCGATGGTTGATGTGGCATCTCAGTTGTGGAGTTTGTAGCTAATGTTTAGAATTTGCTCAATTTTGACCCAGACGCCAGCATGCAATGGCCTACTCATTTTGAGTAGACGGTGCGTATCTTTTTAAAATAGCTTCTTAATGCGATGTAACCTGATGCAGTATATTTCAGTGCAGTAATTAAATTTTGTTCATATGCCTGTCAATTTAGAATGAATACTTGTTTGATTGTGTGTGTACATGTAACATTTTGTCTATAAGGGTCAAACATTGATTAAGTGATGTTAGGACAAAGTGTGTGTTTTGTAAGTAACCTGTACAGATAACTCAGGTGAGACTCATTGTTCTTGTGATACAAGTCAAAGGGTATTTTTGCGTTTTCAGGAAGCGTCTGCCTCTGGAGCAACTCATTGTCTTTGAAATAGGGAGCACACTCGGATCATTCATCGGTTACAAGGCATACCACTTAAAAGTTACACGTAGAGGAGATACATTCTCTACGACACGAATTATAATTTTGTATTACGTGTTGACGTAGATTTTGTCAAACTAGGACTAGAAATGCTCTTTGCTGATTAACTTCTGGATGTCGGTAACCAATGGTTGAAGGCGCCTCCACCGCCGCCAGGTCCGGGTCCCGCCGCTGGGCCTGTCTCAGCTGCTTGTCATCCAGGCCCGGGAACGCACAGCCGACGTCCTCTTGGATCTGACCCGGTGGGGCTGAGCGGCCTGTCGGGCCCCGGGGTGTGGGCCCCGTGCCCGCCGGGCGGTCCATTGGCTCCCTGGCTCCCTGGCTCCTTCTGCAGGGACCTCCGTGGCACACACGGAACTTTCTCTCAGCGGAGGGGGGTGAGTCTCAGGGTGCTCTAGGGGGGGCGTTTGCCTGTCGGCAGCGTCCCCCCGTGAAGCACGGGAAGGCCTCCGCCGCCCTCGTCTCGGCGCACACCGCGGGTCGCCTTGACAAGGCGTCCGCGTTTGCGTGCGTCCGCCCAGCCCTGCACTCGATCTGCAGGTTGTACTCCTGCAGCTGCGTCAGCCACCAGGCCATCTGCCCCCGCGGTTCCTTGAATGTTAGGAGGAACTGCGGAGCATAATGGTCGGTGCGCACGCGACATTTCTTGCCGTACAGATACGGCCGGAACTGCTTGCACGTTAAAATCACGGCATACAGTTCCTGACGGGTCACGCAATAATTCAGCTCGGCCCCGCTCAGAGTCCGGCTGGCGTATGCGATGACCCGCTGCATCCCATCCTGCACCTGTGACAACACCGCGCCCAGCCCACTGCTGCAGGCGTCGGTGTCCAAAATAAAATCGGTGGAAAAGTCAGGGAAAGCCAGGGTGGGGGGTATGGGTGAGGTGGTCCTTGAGGGTGGTGAAGGCCGTCTGGCAGGCCGCCATCCACTGATAGGGGTTTTTTAGGGGAGGTGAGGGGGTGTGCAATCTCGCTGAATCGCTTCACAAATCGACGACAATAAGTGGCTAGCCCCAAAAATGACCTGATCTCCGTCAGGTTCCTCAGCCGTTGCCATTCCACTATGGCGCATACCTTTTCCGGGTCAGTGTGCACCCCTGCCTCGCTGACGCAGTGTCAAAGGTACCCAACCTCGCGCTGTGCAATGACACGCGGCTTGAGCTTGAGATGGGCTGCTCGCAGTCGTTGGAACACCTCCCGTAACCTGGACCAGTGCTCGGACAGGGACCTCCTGAACACTATCACGTCATCCAGATAAATTAGGCACTTCCCATTGCAAGTCCCGCATTACCAACTCTATCAACCGCTGGAATGTCGCAGGCGCGTTAGTGAGTCTGAACGGGAGTACTCGGAACTCGGAACAGTCCCATCGGGGTGGTAAATGTGGTCTTTGGCCGATACTCCTCTGCCATCCCCACCTGCCAGTACCCGGACACTAGGTTGAGGGTGGAAAAATACCGTGCCCCTGCTAGGCTGTCAAAGGTGTCATCGATGCGGGGGATGGGGAAGGCGTTGCCGAAGGTAACCGCATTCAGCTTTAGATAATCCACACAGAACCAGGTCGACCCATCCTTCTTCGTCACCAGCACGACCAGGGCAGACCAGGGGCTCGCTGAGGGCTGGATTATGTTATCACGGAGCATATCCGTGACAGCCTCTTTAATCTGAGCCCGTTCAGGTGCGCCCACTCGGTATGCGGGGAGTTTAATGGGGTGGGCGGCACCCGTGTCAATTTGGTGCTTAACGAGGTCTGTCCGGCCCACATCCGAATCGTGCTCACTGAACACGTCGGCGTACTCCCGTAATAACCCGCGCAGCTGATCGGCCTCCCCCTTGGGTAAATCTGCCCAGGGTACATGTAGCGCGTCAAGCAGGCGGACGACCTCGGCTCTGGGAGTCAGGCCGACTCGCCAGGCCAGGTCCTGGTTGTCCTCGGAGCGGCAGGGGTCCTCAAACACCGAGCTGTTAGTGGCGTGCGTGCAGGGGTGTACTGTGGCTACCGCAGTGCACTGTCGCAGCACTGCTGGGGTACTGTGGGGGTTAAATACCCGCATAAAGTCGGCCCCCATCCGCGTTTACCAGCATGAACGACCCCACCACCCCGTACCATGCCGCCAACTCCGGGTGAGGAGTCCGCATTACTTCACCCGATGGTCGGTGTGCGGGGTCGGTGGAGGGTGTTGCCACCGGCACCAGCATCTCCGCGAGGGGGCCGACGGTGACGGCCGACGCCAGGATAGCGGCCACGGGCTCAACGTGGGGGCGACCCGGCTCTTGTCCCAGGAACGGAATCCGCTCCCCGCCGCCTTCCACGGTGGCGCATCGCTGGCGGGACTTGCACGTTGAGCCCCAACTTTCCCAGGAGGTTGATATCTGCAATCCACTCGTGGCATAACAGGCTCGAGACGTAGAACTCCTGGGTACACACCTGGTGTCCGAGACGGACCTCCAGGGTGACCCTCCCCAGCAGGACCATCCCTGCTCTGCTTGCAGTGTGCAGCGTGCGGTCCGGGGCCTGTAGGCGGTCCACGTCAACCCCGACCACGTTGCAGTGTGCCGTGCTCACGAGCGAGGCTACCGCCCCCGTGTCCAACAATCCGTGTATGCCGCCCGTTCACCTGCCCTTCCGCCAGCGACGTGGCCCCCGTGATTCCTGCCACCAGCTCCCGCAGCCAGTCACCCGAAGTCACCGTGTTCTTGGGTGTTGCATGGGGGTCACTCGCTCGCTATTATCATTACAGTTTATTTCTGTTGGGACCACATCGATTGCACCCCCCGGTGGTCCCCTTTCTAGGGAGGCCTTGGTGTTTAACCTTGGCGCTCGGGCGATCTGGGGACAGTCTCTCACACGATGCCCCTGTTGGTCACAAAGCATGCCCGGGGGAGGGTGGCGGCTCCGTAGGAGGCCCCCTGCCCGCTCCCTCTTCCCCTCCCGATATGCATCAGCCCAAACTCTGGCTCTAATTGGGACACCCGCCCGTTTAGCCTTTTACCTCGGCCTGGACTGTCTCCACTAGAGGCGTGTGCAGCTTACGTCTGGCTGCCACCACGAGGTGCCAGCCAGATATCGTTGGACCTTCTCGGCGGCGTACCCTGGGTGTGCGCTCTGCGTTAGCGAACGCACGCCCTCGGCTTAGTTGCGGAGGTCCGCAACATTTGTCTTAGTGTGTTTAGGTC
Source organism: Petromyzon marinus (assembly GCF_010993605.1). Classification (NCBI taxonomy): domain Eukaryota; kingdom Metazoa; phylum Chordata; class Hyperoartia; order Petromyzontiformes; family Petromyzontidae; genus Petromyzon; species Petromyzon marinus. Next base: position 219,261 of record NW_022638171.1, on the reverse strand, counting down.
AGGTCTCCAAATAAAAATCTCATCGCAGGATACAGTTCTTATAATACAGATTATTACGCATGAACTTAGGAAGGCACCACTCAGACACTTCTGCGTTAAGCAACTTTAATTTCTAAACAAAAACATAACACTCTAATATGCAATCTCTTATGCTTGGAATTGTCAACACAGTACTCCTGGAGATGTTCTCATTGATCCGTACATTTAACCCTCAATGATTACGTTGTTCAACTGGATAACAGGACAATCGATTAATTCCTCAGAGTGACATGAGCATATATGGTGATGGGAGAAAGTCCTTAAAATTCACGCGACGATATTCATACAAACAGTAATGAAGGAACATGTACCAAAGCAAGAGTAGTTATCAATTAATTCATTGGCAAGATTATGCAATTAACGAAAACGAATGAGTAAAATACTTCTAAACAATCATCTTCATGTAACTCGACGGGCAGCAATGCTTTTCACTATCAGCTGATATTTAAACGCACTACCTTGGAATGGCAACCCTTCTTGAAACACAAATAACTTTTTTGAACAATCTTATTTGTCGAGATATGCGTGTTGTGTCTTCTTTGCCGCTTGTTCAATTATTTGCGTAAAGCAGACGCAGGGCCATGCGTCGTGTGGGGGAGGGTCATACACACAGCTTCCTCGCTCTCTCTCGCTCGGCAGTGCGCGATGATTCCGTCTTCAGATAGCGCCCGCAGCTCGCCCGCTGGTCACCGTTCCTCACTCTTGTCTTGGTTCCCAGCTTGTGCTGGTCGGTGTGAGTGTGGGTCGAACTCACGGCGCTCTTCTCTTCCTCACGGGCAGCTGGTCAGGCTCTTTCCACTGCTCCAGTCTCTCTCCTTTGGCATGCAGCTGCCAGCTTCACGCTGGCATTCCGTAATGCCTCTCCCACCCTTCCTTCAGGGCTTCGCCTTTGCTTTGCTCAACTTCCGTGCTCTCCGCCCTTCCAAGAGGGCTCTTGCTGTGCGCTGCTTGTCGCTGGCTGGGTCACTCTCTCAAAATTGTAAATTGTATTCGCACACCTCTTACACCACTCTGATAGCTTAGTACAATACAACTTATCGCAATCCTTGACTTTGCAAGCGATTCAAAACATCAGGATAAATATAGAATAAAACTTTCAGCGATACTCTGTCGGTCCAGGCCGAACTCGGCACCGAGCATCACCTCGCCCCTCTTCTCTGCGAGACACAACACCCATTGTTGATCTCGAGGCCATGCCCCGGAGTCTGCCCGTTGCAGTACCCCTGGAGATGTCGTAGCACTCAACTCGCATGATCTGTCGTTGGTTATATCTCAAATTCTCTCCCCTCTCTCCACGTTTCTCTCTCGCCCTTTGTCACCGTCCTCCCGTGGCAGCCGCCTGGTTGTCCCCCCCGTTTTGACCTTTGTTTTACCATCACATTTTATCTTTGTTTGCATCCCCGCCCACCCCCCCTTTCTTTGTGGTCTCTGCTAAAAGTGAGGCACTCTCCCTTCCACGTATTTTATGGCAGCCATGTGTTGTGTCAAATTGTTGGAAGACAAAGGCGGCCAGGGAGGCTCTAATTTCATGGAATACATATCATCTGGTCTTGTGTGTTTGACCTATTTTTGTTGTTTCTCTTTTGATTTACCCTAGGTCTAATCTGTTGTGATTATTATTTGGTTTATGTTTAACCAAGATTTGTAATGTCATTAGATGTTACCTCCAGTATTTCAAGGGTTTTATTCACTTTTGCTCCCTGTCTGTATCCAGGGATCCGTGCTTTTTATTCTCGAGGTCAGAGATATAGCTTAGTTTGGACTTAAGCTTTCGTGATTGCAGGAACTCATGTACTTTGGTTCTCTTGGTAAAGTCGCGTAGATAGAAAGATACAATAAGAAATGAAATAAGGAATACTGCAGTCTATAATGTCGACTTATTCTTATAGCCAAACTTCAAACTTTTCCCGTATAAAAAAATATATATCAGTTATAATATCCGTTTGCCCTTTGCTCTGTGTCCGTGCCAGTGATTATGGATATTTGTTTGTGAGCTATCCAAATGTCCAGGGAGGTCATGGCATGTGGTCCTTTGACAATCTGGAGATTTTGCAGATCGTTGTTAACCTCCCTTTGCCCCGGAGTTTATTTAATGGCTCTTTATGGCCTCCTCCCTTGAGTTGCTTTGAAAGCGGTAAGGCAGCTGGGTGTGAGGGGTGGGGTGTGCCTCACCCTTTCATGCCCCATGCTTGCCCCGATCAATTATATAAAAAATTGGCATAATTATTCTTAATATTCTTTTTTGGAAAAAGGCTTATATATACAACACAGGCATGTTAACAAATTGAATTACTGCATCGTTACATCAATTATACAAGCCGATTTTTTTTAAATGCACCATCTGCTTAACAGTATGTCCAACAAACTATTGTGTCATTCAAAATGAGTAGGCCATTGCATGCTGGCGTCTGGATAAAAATTTAGCAAATTACAAACCTTACCTACAAACTCCACAACTGAGATACCACATCAAACATCACCCCCTATTTTCATTAAAGGCCTGTGACAAAGGTGAATCTATAGGAGCGACATTGTCTCAAGCTTACACATCTACCGGGCCTCCATTTGACTTTGTATTGTCTAAGAAGTCCACCCACACCTCCACTTCCACAAACTGCTGGGAGTTGCCTCGCTCTGCCTCACAGTCAGAATTCTGCTCCTGCTTCACGTTGCCACCATCGATATGAAGGTCCGATTTTAGAGTTGAATCTTCATCTTCACATTTTACCTTCAATTCTTCGCTCTTCACCATCACTTCTTCATATTTCACCCTCACCTCTTCATATTTCACCTCGATACCTTCAAAAGCGTCCAAGCTGGGATTTTCTTCCGGTTCTTGTTTAATGAGGGATGGGCTCATTGCAGCACTTTGACTTTCACAAGCTGATTTCAGACTCCATTCCTTGTGGATCTTCTGATGCTTGAGTGTTCTCTGGTGTACTTGAAGATGTGGTTGTTGTGCAAACGCCTTCCCGCACGGAGTGCATCTGAAGGGTTTCTCTCCCGTGTGTGTTCTCTGGTGTCTTTGAAGATGTGATGACCGTGCAAAAGCCTTCCCGCACGGAGTGCACCTGAAGGGTTTCTCTCCCGTGTGTGTTCTCTGGTGTACTTGAAGATTTGATGGATCTGCAAACGGCTTCCCGCACAGAGTGCACCTGAAGGGTTTCTCTCCCGTGTGTGTTCTCTGGTGTACTTGAAGATTTGATGAATCTGCAAACAGCTGCCCGCACAGAGTACACATGAAGGGTTTCTCACCCGTGTGTGTTCTCTGGTGTACTTGAAGTTTTGATGGATCTGCAAACGCCTTCCCCGCACAGAGTGCACTTGAAGGGTTTCTCTCCTGTGTGAGTTCTCTGGTGTTTTTGAAGAACAAATGACCGTAAAAATGCCTTCCCACACACACTGCACTTGAAGGGTTTCTCTCCTGTGTGTGTTCTCTGGTGTTTTTCAAGAGCAGATGACTGTGAAAATGTCTTCCCACACACAGTGCACTTGAATGGTTTCTCTCCCGTGTGTGTTCTCTGGTGGTTCCTAAGGTGTGATGCCCGTGCAAATGCCTTGTTGCACACAGTGCACTTGAAGAGTTTCTCTCCTGTGTGAATTCTCTGGTGCTGTGTAAAATGTCCAGGATGATCCGTGCTGTATGCACACCAGTCGCATTGTTGCATTGTCGTACTGAGCTGAGCTAAGTGCCTTTGCTCCATCAGACCAATTCCAGAGGAAGCGACAGCTGCAAACAGAAAAAAGAGAACATCCACACCATCTACATGTCAGTATCGAGGCACAGAGGAATGCATATATACACAGTCACACATGACTTATACATCTATACTTATTCATATATTCATGATGTAGTGAAAAAGTTTCCCAAATTCATCACACGGGCTGTTATGGCACACAATGAGAGGGCAAATGGTCATAAATATGCCTGGAAAGCCCTAGTATCTTCAAAATTAATGTTAACCCAAAACTCCAAGCACAATATTTGGGCTGTCTGACTACGAAAGGAATATTTATAAGAGCTAAATTTAGCTCACATAGCAAAGGGTGTTGAAAATAATACTACAGTGGTACCTCGGTATATGTCGTTAATTCGTTCCAGAAGGTAGGACTTATACCGAAAATGACGTTAACCAAACGAATTTTGCCCATAATAAAGGAAATAATCCGTTCCAGTGTACTGTATAATAAATTACATTTTTATTCTTAGCTCTTTCGGTAAAGTCACGTTGAAGGGAAACAATAAAATAATAACGTTGAAGGGAAACACAATAATGAAATATATATTTTATTATTTTATTGTTTCCCTTCAACGTGACTTTACCGAAAGAGCTAAGAATATGAATTACTGCAGTCACGAAAAGCTTTAAATCAAAATTACATTTTATTTGGCATATTATACATTAATGGGGTTGTATAACATAATATAGACACTACTTATTACTAAAATGCATACATACATTAAAATAAATGCATAAAATCATAAATAAATTGAAATAAAAATAACATTTACCATCATTTTACCGTGCTGAGAGGAGTTGATAGCCTACGAGGATGGTGGTGAGGAAGGGGAGGAGATATTATTTTTGAAAGGAGAGTCCCCTTCCATTAAAACTTCAGGAAGCTGAAATTCTGGGGTTTTTTCTCTCTCTTTTACATCTTTTTTCTTGACTTGGACCTGGTTGAGGCTCCCCAGGTTTCGGTTTTACTAAAAACCTGTCCATTGAAGTTTGTTTTTGCCTTCTTCTAACAATGTTCCTGAAGTGACATTGTTTGGTCATTCCACATAATACTGTTGCGGCTTGTTGACTGAGGAGCTGCGCTTGTTTCAGTCGTGAACGGGGTATACTGTACGCGGTGACTCATCCTGACCCATACAAGTTCTAGCAAGCGCGTTGTATCCCAAACAAGACGTCGTATCCAAAGACATTTTTTTCTCGTCAAAACACCACGTATAACAAATTGGACGTATTCCAAAGCGGTCGTATACCGAGGTAACCACTGTATTTGTGTTATACAGAAATGCATAAGTTAATGTTCAATCGCAACTCAGAGGTGTGAAGCCAGGCTCAGATTTCCTTGAATGCTGGGATGAACAGATCTAACTTCAGCTGCACGTGTGCTGTTAACTTCCTGTTTCCATTCTTACAAAGAGTTCCAGAGGAAAACAAAAATAAACGATTGTTTTGATATAACCTCCGTGTTCAATAGCGTTAATAGGTTTTTACCCTTTTAGCTGGCACAAAAACTGACACCTTTTTGACGCCAAAACGCCTTTTGGCATAATCTGGTCCAACACCAATGGAGACTAGGCTCTAAGAAAAGCCGTCTCGGGTGTGGACCAATCAAATTCAAGGACAGTGCATATCATTATCAGAGTTGTCTCTTTTTGTTTGCATTTTTGACTGCTTGTGTTGTGGTTATTGCAAACATGATCCCTTGTATAAAGGTGTCAGTTTTTGTGCCAGCTAAACGGGTAAAAACCTATTACTATATCTTGTTACTGGCAAAGGAGGTCTCATAATGTAAAGAGTTAATAGTCTTTACTGCAAATACAAACTTTACACTGTCACACACTGGCATGGTAAAAAGGTGGTGGTTGTGTCCAGAACCATGCCTGACCACCTTCACCTTCTCAGTATTAATGCTTCCTCACTCGATCCCGACACAGATGCCTGCTGTATATTTGGAGTTTGTGTCTCTCTCCGTGGTGAGATGTTAACTACCTCACGTGGTATACAGGAAGTCGTGGGTTAGATCCCGACACTGATGCCTGCTGTATATTTGGAGTTTGTGTGTCTCTCTCCGTGGTGAGATGTTAACTACCTCACATGGTATACAGTAAGTCGTGGGTTCAATCCCGAGCCTGATGTATCTTTGGAGTTTGTGTGTCTCTCCGTGGTGAGATGTTAACTACCTCACGTGGTATACAGTAAGTCGTGGGTTCGATCCCGAGCCTGATGTATATTTGGAGTTTGTGTGCGTCTCTCTCTCCGTGGTGAGATGTTAACTACCTCACGTGGTAGGTACACAGGAAGTCGTGGGTTCAATCCCGACACTGATGCCTGCTGTATATTTGGAGTTTGTGTTTTCTTGTTCATGTTTTTGTTTTTTTGTTTGTTGCGGTTGCACCCGATTCAAGAGCCGAATGGCTCACAGGGCTATACCAAATAAATGAAACTAAACTATGAAAACTATGTGTCTCTCTCTCCATGGTGAGATGTCAACTACCTCACCTGGTATACAGGAAGTCGTGGGTTCGATCCCGACCCTGACGCCTGCTGTATATTTGGAGTTTGCGTGTCTCTCTCGCCCCGTGGTCGCGTGGATTTTCCTCCGGATCCCCCGGCTTTCCCCTCCACATTTAGAGTGAACACCGCCACGCGTCTACAGTGAACACCACCACGCGTCTAGAGTGAACACCACGCGTCTAGAGTGAACACCGCCACGCGTCTAGAGTGAACACCGCCACGCGTCTAGAGTGAACACCGCCACGCTGTTGACAAGCCTCAACTTATATTCTTGGTTCTTTCGGTAAAGTCACGTAGAAGGGAAACAATAAAATAATAAAAATATAAAACAATAAAATTCTGTGGTTTTCACACCTGATTGCTTTTGTTGCAGTCGAAACGTGATAATTTAATTGTTTTATATTTTTATTATTTTAATATTTCCCTTCTGCGTGACTTTACCGAAAGAACCAAGAATAGGAATCCCTGCAGACACGAAAGCTTTAAATCAAATGCCTCACCTTGTTGTGGGCAGGTCGCTTCTGTGAAACAAGAGCGGTATAGCAGCTCAAGCGGGCTTGGCCTGGTAAAATATAAAAAAACCGCGTGAATATTTAAAGGAAAACAAAGTCACAAAGTAGCGAGCCGGGTGAAGACAAATTAAAACTTAAGCATGATAAATTTCGATTTAAATCTTTCGTGACTGCAAGGATTCATCTTCTTTGGTTCTTTCGGTAAAGTCACGTAGAATGAGAATAAAATAATTTGATAAAATAAAATAACACAATAATATTCTCACGTTTCGGCCACAACACAAGCGGCCTTCATCAGGTGAAGGGACGAGACTGTCTGGAGGACAGCGCTGGAGTGGAAGAAGCCACGCTTAGATCGCGACCTTTAAGCTGTGAGAAGAAACAAAGCGCCTTGACAAAGGAATTAGCATAGAATTTAGCATTGAAATGGATGAGAGATTAGCTTGTGACTGGTCACAGAAATGGCAATATTGAAGTTAAAGCATACACATCCGCAGAGGCACCCCTTGACAAAAGAATTAGCATAGAATTGAGCATTGAAATAGCTAAGTTAAAGCATACACATCCACAGAGGCACCCCTTGACAAAGGAATTAGCATATAATTTAGCATTGAAATAGCTGAATGATTAGCTTGTAACTGGTCACAGAAATAGCTATGTTAAAGTCAAAGCATACAAATTCACAAAGGCACCTAGTACAAATCAAACAGGAGAATTTAGCATTGAAATAACTAGGCGAATGTAGCATTGAAATAACTGAGTGATTAGCTTGTGACTGGTCACAGAAATGGCTATGTTGAAGTCAAGGCCTACTGTGAATAGCTCAGATGTGTAGGCCTTGACTTCAACATAGCCATTTCTGTGACCAGTCACAAGCTAATCACTCAGCCATTTCAATGCTAAATTTTATGCTAATTCCTTTTTCAAGGCGCTTTGTTTCTTCTCACACAGCTTAAAGGTCGCGATCTGAGCGTGGCTTTTTCACTCCAGCGCTGTCCTCCAGACAGTCTCGTCCCTTCACCTGATGAAGGCCGCTTGTGTTGTGGCCGAAACGTCGTGAGAATATTATTGTGTTATTTTATTTTATCAATTTATTATTTTATTCTCATTCTACGTGACTTTACCGAAAGAACCAAAGAAGATTAAGCATGATAATTAAAGCAAATGCAATCAGGCGAGGGCAGGAGGCTAGGCCCCGCGTTGTAAAGTTACACGCTGACATCGATTCCCATGCTCGCTGCTACTCAATTGCCATCCCTACGAGAGAAAGAGGGAGGCTCTACCTTGGTAAACAACAACAACAACAACCACCACAACAACAACAACCACCACAACAACAACCACCACAACAACAACAACCACCACCACAACCGCGATGCGAATTTCTCACCTCGGATTTCAGCTTCCTGTTACCTCGCGACGTCACGCGGCAGCAGGTGACATGACGTCACTTCCGGGAAACAAGACTCCCCTCCCACAATGAGTCTCTGTAACTTAATAAATTATATTCTTGGTTCTTTCGGTAAAGTCACGTAGAAGGGATACAATAAAAGAATAAAAGTATAAAACAATAAATTATTCTAATGAATCTTGTCCATTTGTCGAGGATGTTAATGATCTGCAGTCATTGGGCGTAGCTTTACCCAAATAAGGATTGTACCGGAACAGATGTCGGCAGTCACCAAGTAGAGGTGACGTCATGCTCAAGAGCGCGGTGGACGGGGGTGGGGTGAATATTTTGGTGACATGACGTCACTAGCGAAGGACACCGCCCCCTGGCGTTTCACGCCGATGACATAACGCTGAGTGGTGACGTCACAGCGGGTTTCGAGTTTAAGTTGATTTAGATTAATTTTCCATTGCTCCCTCTCTTGAACAGAGACCCCTTGGGTGTGTGAGCTCAGTAACAACGTGGGCATCATTGTGTGTGTACAAACTGCGTGTGTGTACACAAACTGCGTGTGGGTTTACAAACTGCGTATGGGTGTACACTGTGTGTGTGTACACAAACTGCGTGTGGGTTTACAAACTGCGTAGGGTGTACACTGTGTGTGTGTACACAAACTGCGTGTGGGTTTACAAACTGCGTATGGGTATACACTGTGTGTGTACACACTGTGTGTGTACACAAACTGTGTGTGTGTACACAAACTGTGTGTGTACACAAACTGTGTGTGCGTGTACACAAACCGTGTGTGTACACACAAACTGTGTACACTGTGTGTGTGTGTACACTGCTGCAGTGCAATTGGTTCTCTGCACCTTTCTAGCCCCGCCCACTTTCCCCCCCGTCCAGTCACATTCCACGCAACGCTCCCCTCCTCCTACTCCCCCCCTCCCTTGCTCCTCCCCCCTCTCTAACCTATATAACCCCTTGCCACAGTATCTCTCCCACTTCAGCTAAACATTTCTTGCTGTAGTTTTTACACCTGATGATGAGTGCTTGTGTTGCAATCGAAACAGCGTGATAATTTGTATTATTATTTTATTATTTCCCTTCTACGTGATTTACCGAAAGAACCAAGAATATGAGACATCACAAGAGGAGTCCATCATGTGTCGCAATCAGGGTCCACATTTAAGAAATTCTAAAATTATACTCTTTTTGTTATTTCGGTAAAGTCACGTAGGTAGAGAAAATTAAAAAAATGAATCGCGACGTTTCGATGGCAACACAATCAATCTTCATCAGGTGAGACAGCTACAGCAAGAACACTGCTGAAGTAAGCGAGAGAGCTGCCGTGACAAGAAGTTATATAGGTCTGAGGCTGTGTTAGTGATGTTAACGTGAGAAATTAGCATGTAAATGTAAGATCAGGCCACAGGATCTGCAGCATCTGCAGCGTTGGCCGCTGCGCTGTGAGAGGCGTGTGGCTGAGCCAGTGAGACATACAGCCCAAGAAACAGCAAGAACCGTATGAGCCTAGTCTCATACGGTTTTCTGGTTTCCTCCCAGAGTAAACTCCCCCCCCATGTCAATGCCATTGGCCAAACATCAGTATGCTGAAAATATTTCTGCAAATTCCACTACTTAATTGGGGGTACACGCAACATAACCCCCTCCTGCGAAAACGTGGCAAGATCCTCCTGAAAATGTATTGAGACTGAGTGAGGCATCCTGGGTAAATCGGGGTGCCACGGTGGTGAGACGTTAATTCCCTCGCCTAGCATAGAGGAGGTCGTGGGTTCGATCCCCACCCTGACGCATGCTGTATTTTAGAGTTTGTATGTTCTCCCCGTGGTCGCGTTGATTTTCTGTGGATCCTCCCGTTTTTTTTCCTCCAAATTTAGAATCATGCGTTTTAAGTATTTGGCTGTTATAAATTTCCACGTGAAAAGCCACTTCGTTGAGTTATTTTTGGCCAGGTAACTCCCGAAAATTGCTACATATTTGGTGAGCCTTATCTGGTACAATACAAATAAGCAAAAATTGACGCAAATAAGCACTTTATTTGATGCCAAATTAACAAGAAAAACCCTATACAAAAAACATTCCTAGACAATACATAGGCGTGTTACTTGTGATTATGATCCTAAGCTGGTGTGTAGGGAGCGGTAGTCCTAGGGTTAGCATGCTGTGCTGCAAACCCCATCGAACCGAGTTCAAGTCCCACTCACGACCAACACTAGTGATATACCTTCCCTAGGTAGACTCGACCTGAAATTAGGAGTTTGTATGATGTGTAACCATCGACACCTGGGAGACAAAGGCGCCCGGACGTGATGTTGGCCACCCATCCCCTCGTGCGCTTTGCAGGCCTCCAAAGATGCTTGCAAACAACACTTGCCCAAAGTATTTTATGGCTATACAGGGAATCCTTGTCTTTGTAATGGGTGTATATTGTGAGTAATATGTATATCTGCAGAATCCATCGCATGGAGGAGAAACCCTCGACACAACCCAGTGCTAAAAGGTGCAGGACGAGCAGTGTTCATACAGCACAGCTAACACTGGGAACTTGTAGCGGCACTAGAGGAACACACACAGGAGAGAAGCCCTTCACGTGCAGTGGACGGGAAGGCATTTTCTTATTCAACAACTCTTCAGAACCACCGGAGAACACACACATGGAGGTCACATCCTGGAGCAGAATCTTCATCTTCACTTTAAACCTCAACTTCTTCGCTTGACACTTCCACTCCTGGCCATGTATGCAAGCTGGAATTGCATTCTGGTTGTTGTTACGAGATAGACTCATTGTGGCACTAACTCTCACACGTCCCTTTCAAACTGTGCTCCTTGTAGATTTATATACGCGTTTTCGTTAACGAAAAACCCTTCAAAGGCCTTACAGAAGTTTACTTGAAGGTTTTGTTTGACATGTATTCTCTGGAGGTTGTGAATATTTGATGACCCTGTAAACGCCTTACCACACGCAGAACACCTGATGGGCTCCTCTTCTGTGTGTTCTTTGGTTTATATCAAGATTTAATGACTGCAAAATAATTCCAAGACAGTGCACAGTCGTCATGTCGCGTGGACGAGGCGAGTTCTGCTCTAGGTGACGACACAAACCAGAGACAGGGGGGAGGCACTGACATCACCCACCCGTGACTTTGAGGTGACGTCTCCCGAGGGCGCTTTGCATATTAACATAAACACGTGGTAAGCAACGTGAGATATCGATGGACACAAATACGAAAAAGATCAGCAGACACCTCTTTCATTTATCGGTCTCTCCACGAAACAAAGGAATGTTTTACACCAACTATAACTAGCACAGCCTTCTGGGAGTGCATCATTGATTGAGTGCAAGCCACCTGTGGACCCTTATTGGTGTACAGCGTCTCAACAGCAGTCGGGCTGTTTCAACCGATGGTTACGAACATCCAAAAAGTTAATCAGCAAGGTGCATTTCTAGTCTTAGTTTGACAAAATCTACATAAACACGTAATACTAAATTATAATTCGTGTTGTGGAGAATGTATCTCCTCTACGTGTAACTTTTAAGTGGTATGCCTTGTAACTGGTGAATGATCCGAGTGTGCTCCCTATTGCAAAGACAATGAGTTGCTCCAGAGGCAGATGCTTCCTGAAAACACAAAAATACCCTTTGGCCTGTATCACAACAACAGGTCTCACCTGAGTTATCTGTACAGGTTACTTCCAAAAACGCACTATGTCCTAACATCACTTATTCAATGTTTGACTCTTATGGACAAAATGTTACATGTAAGCACACAATCAGACAAGTATTAATTCTAAATTCTTGACAGGCATATTAACAAAATTTAATTACTGCATCATGTTACATCGTATATACAAGCTGATATATTTTTTTTAATGCACCATCTGCTTAACAGTGTATGTACAACAAACTATTGTGTCATTCAAAACGAGTAGGCCATTGCATGCTGGCATCTGGGTACATTTTTTGCCAATTCTAAACCCTACCTACAAACTCCACAACTGAATTGCCACATCAACCATCGCACCCTACTGACAGGCTCTTGTCCACATGCAGGCTGTTGCAGAGCCACCTTGTGCCATTCAAGGGCAGCTGCTACATTGGGATGCTCTTCAAGTGTTTGAGACAAGATACGATATAAAACTATGAATTGCTGAGAAAATTAAGCAAGCACCATATAAATGCAAATATTATTGACTCTCGCTCCTGGATGGACATCTACCCAACCCACAAGTCCACAAAGACTGGCCGCTCTTACGCTGCAGGATGAACCTAGGAATTGAGTGTTCAACTTCACGTTATTTTCATTAAAGGCCTGTGACAAAGGCGAATCTATTGGAGCGACATCATCTCAAGCTTACACATCTACCGGGTCTCCATTTGACTTTGTATTGTCTAAGAAGTCCACCTACACCTCCACCTCCACTTCCACAAACTGCTGGGAGTTGCCTCGCTCTGCCTCGCAGTCAGAATTCTCCTCCTGCTTCACGATGTCTCCATCGATATGAAGGTCCGATTTTGGAGTTGAATTTTCATCTTCACATTTCACCTTCACCTCTTCATATTTCACCTTCACCTCTTCATATTTCACCTTCACCTCTTCATATTTCACCTCGATACCTTCATAAGCGTCCGAGCTGGGATTTTCTTCCGGTTCTTGTTTAATGAGGGATGGGCTCATTGCGGCACTTTGACTTTCACAAGCTGATTTCAGACTCCATTCCTTGTGGATCTTCTGATGCTTGAGTGTTCTCTGGTGTACTTGAAGATGTGGTTGCTGTGCAAACGCCTTCCCGCACGGAGTGCATCTGAAGGGTTTCTCTCCCGTGTGTGTTCTCTGGTGTCTTTGAAGATGTGATGACCGTGCAAAAGCCTTCCCGCACGGAGTGCACTTGAAGGGTTTCTCTCCCGTGTGTGTTCTCTGGTGTACTTGAAGATTTGATGGATCTGCAAACGGTTTCCCGCACAGAGTGCACCTGAAGGGTTTCTCTCCCGTGTGTGTTCTCTGGTGTACTTGAAGATTTGATGAATCTGCAAACAGCTGCCCGCACAGAGTGCACCTGAAGGGTTTCTCTCCCGTATGTGTTCTCTTGTGTACTTGAAGTTTTGATGGATCTGCAAACGCCTTCCCGCACAGAGTGCACTTGAAGGGTTTCTCTCCTGTGTGAGTTCTCTGGTGTTTTTGAAGAACAAATGACCGTAAAAATGCCTTCCCACACACACTGCACTTGAAGGGTTTCTCTCCTGTGTGTGTTCTCTGGTGTTTTTCAAGAGCAGATGACTGTGAAAATGCCTTCCCACACACAGTGCACTTGAATGGTTTCTCTCCCGTGTGTGTTCGCTGGTGGTTCCTAAGGTGTGATGCCCGTGCAAATGCCTTGTTGCACACAGTGCACTTGAAGAGTTTCTCTCCTGTGTGAATTTTCTGGTGCTGTGTAAAATGTCCAGGATGATCCGTGCTGTATGCACACCGGTCGCATTGTTGCCTTGTCGTACCAAGCTGAGCTAAGTGCCTTTGCTCCATCAGACCAATTCCAGAGGAAGCGACAGCTGCAAACAGAAAAAAGAGAACATCCACACCATCTACATGTCAGTATCGAGGCACAGAGGAATGCATATATACACAGTCATACATGACTTATACATCTATACGTATTCATATATTCATGATGTAGTGAAAAAGTTTCCCAAATTCATCACACGGGCTGTTATGGCACACAATGAGAGGGAAAATGGTCATAAATATGCCTGGAAAGCCCTAGTATCTTCAAAATGAATGTTAACCCAAAACTCCAAGCACACAATTTGGGCTATCTGGCTACGAAAGGAATATTTCTAAGAGCTAAATTTAGCTCACATAGCAAAGGGTGTTGAAAATAATACTACAGTGGTACCTCGGTATATGTCGTTAATTCGTTCCAGAAGGTAGGACTTATACCGAAAATGACGTAAACCTAACGAATTTTGCCCATAATAAAGAAAGGAAATAATCCGTTCCAGTGTATTGTATAATAAATTACATTTTTATTCTTAGCTCTTTCGGAAAAGTCACGTTGAAGGGAAACAATAAAATAATAACGTTGAAGGGAAACACAATAATAAAATATATATTTTATTGTTTCCCTTCAACGTGACTTTACCGAAAGAGCTAAGAATATGAATTACTGCAGTCACGAAAGCTTTAAATCAAAATTACATTTTATTTGGCATATTATACATTAATGGGGTTGTATAACATAATATAGACACTACTTATTACTAAAATGCATACATACATTAAAATAAATGCATAAAGTCATAAATAAATTGAAATAAAAATAACATTTACCATCATTTTACCGTGCTGAGAGGAGTTGATAGCCTACGAGGTTGGTGGTGAGGAAGGGGAGGAGATATTATTTTTGAAAGGAGAGTCCCCTTCCATTAAAACTTCAGGAAGCTGAAATTCTGGGGTTTTTTCTCTCTCTTTTACGTCTTTTTTCTTGACTTGGACCTGGTTTGAGGCTCCCCAGGTTTCGGTTTTACTAAAAACCTGTCCATTGAAGTTTGTTTTTGCCTTCTTCTAAGAATGTTCCTGAAGTGACATTGTTTGGTCATTCCACATAATACTGTTGCGGCTTGTTGACTGAGGAGCTGCGCTTGTTTCAGTCGTGAACGGGGTATACTGTACGCGGTGACTCATCCTGACCCATACAAGTTCTAGCAAGCGCGTTGTATCCCAAACAAGACGTCGTATCCAAAGACATTTTTTTCTCGTCAAAACACCACGTATAACAAATTGGACGTATTCCAAAGCGGTCGTATACCGAGGTACCACTGTATTTGTGTTATACAGAAATGCATAAATTAATGTTCAATCGCAACTCAGAGGTGTGAAGCCAGGCTCAGATTTCCTTGAATGCTGGGATGAACAGATCTAACTTCAGCTGCACGTGTGCTGTGTTAACTTCCTGTTTCCATTCTTACAAAGAGTTCCAGAGGAAAACAAAAATAAACGATTGTTTTGATATAACCTCCGTGTTCAATAGCGTTAATAGGTTTTTACCCTTTTAGCTGGCACAAAAACTGACACCTTTTTGACGCCAAAACGCCTTTTGGCATCATCTGGTCCAACACCAGTGGAGACTAGGCTCTAAGAAAAGCCGTCTCGGGGGTGGACCAATCAAGTTCAAGGACAGTGCATATCATTATCAGAGTTGTCTCTTTTTGTTTGCATTTTTGACTGCTTGTGTTGTGGTTATTGCAAACATGATCCCTTGTATAAAGGTGTCAGTTTTTGTGCCAGCTAAAAGGGTAAAAACCTATTACTATATCTTGTTACTGGCAAAGGAGGTCTCATAATGTAAAGAGTTAATAGGCTTTACTGCAAATACAAACTTTACACTGTCACACACTGGCATGGTAAAAAGGTGGTGGTTGTGTCCAGAACCATGCCTGGCCACCTTCACCTTCTCAGTATCAATGCTTCCTCACTCGATCCCGACACTGATGCCTGCTGTATATTTGGAGTTTGTGTCTCTCTCCGTGGTGAGATGTTAACTACCTCACGTGGTATACAGGAAGTCGTGGGTTCGATCCCGACACTGATACCTGCTGTATATTTGGAGTTTGTGTGTCTCTCTCCGTGGTGAGATGTTAACTACCTCACGTGGTATACAGGAAGTCGTGGGTTAGATCCCGACCCTGATGCCTGCTGTATATTTGGAGTCTGTGTGTCTCTCTCTCCGTAGTGAGTTGTTAACTACCTCACTGGGTATACAGTAAGTCGTGGGTTCGATCCGGAGCCTGATGTATATTTGAAGTTTGTGTGTGTCTCTCTCTCCGTGATGAGATGTTAACTACCTCACGTGGTATACAGGAAGTCGTGGGTTCGATCCCGACACTGATGCCTGCTGCATATTTGGAGTCTGTGTGTCTCTCTCCGTGGTGAGATGTTAACTACCTCACGTGGTATACAGTAAGTCGTGGGTTCGATCCCGAGCCTGATGTATATTTGGAGTTTGTGTGCGTCTCTCTCTCCGTGGTGAGATGTTAACTACCTCACGTGGTAGGTACACAGGAAGTCGTGGGTTCGATCCCGACACTGATGCCTGCTGTATATTTGGAGTTTGTGTTTTCTTGTTCATGTTTTTGTTTTTTTGTTTGTTGCGGTTGCACCCGATTCAAGAGCCGAATGGCTCACAGGGCTATACCAAATAAATGAAACTAAACTATGAAAACTTTGTGTCTCTCTCTCCATGGTGAGATGTTAACTACCTCACCTGGTATACGGGAAGTCGTGGGTTCGATCCGGACCCCGACGCCTGCTGTATATTTGGAGTTTGCGTGTCTCTCTCGCGCCGTGGTCGCGTGGATTTCCTCCGCATCCCCCGGCTTTCCCCTCCACATTTAGTGAACACCGCCACGCGTCTAGAGTGAACACCGCCACGCGTCTAGAGCGAACACCGCCACGCGTCTAGAGTGAACACCGCCACGCGTCTAGAGCGAACACCGCCACGCGTCTAGAGTGAACACCGCCACGCGTCTAGAGTGAACACCTCCACGCGTCTAGAGTGAACACCGCCACGCGTCTAGAGTGAACACCGCCACGCGTCTAGAGTGAACACCGCCACGCGTCTAGAGTGAACACCGCCACGCGTCTAGAGTGAACACCGCCACGCGTCTAGAGTGAACACCGCCACGCGTCTAGAGTGAACACCGCCACGCGTCTAGAGCGAACACCTCCACGCGTCTAGAGTGAACACCGCCACGCGTCTAGAGTGAACACCTCCACGCGTCTAGAGTGAACACCGCCACGCGTCTAGAGTGAACACCGCCACGCGTCTAGAGTGAACACCGCCACGCGTCTAGAGTGAACACCTCCACGCGTCTAGAGTGAACACCGCCACGCGTCTAGAGTGAACACCGCCACGCGTCTAGAGAGAACACCGCCACGCGTCTAGAGTGAACACCACCACGTCTAGAGTGAACACCGCCACGCGTCTAGAGTGAACACCGCCACGCGTCTAGAGTGAACACCTCCACGTGTCTAGAGTGAACACCGCCACACGTCTAGAGTGAACACCGCCACGCGTCTAGAGTGAACACCGCCACGCGTCTAGAGTGAACACCTCCACGCGTCTAGAGTGAACACCGCCACGCGTCTAGAGTGAACACCGCCACGTGTCTAGAGTGAACACCGCCACGCGTCTAGAGTCAACACCGCCACGCGTCTAGAGTGAACACCACCACGTGTCTAGAGTGAACACCGCCACACGTCTAGAGTGAACACCACCACGTCTAGAGTGAACACCTCCACGCGTCTAGAGTGAACACCGCCACGCGTCTAGAGTGAACACCGCCACGTGTCTAGAGTGAACACCGCCACGCGTCTAGAGTCAACACCGCCACGCGTCTAGAGCGAACACCGCCACACGTCTAGAGTGAACACCGCCACGTGTCTAGAGTGAACACCGCCACACGTCTAGAGTGAACACCACCACGCGTCTAGAGTGAACACCACCACGTGTCTAGAGTGAACACCTCCACGCGTCTAGAGTGAACACCACCACACGTCTAGAGTGAACACCGCTACGCGTCTAGAGTGAACACCACCACGCTGTTGACAAGCCTCACCTTATATTCTTGGTTCTCTTTGTAAAGTCACGTAGAAGGGAAACAATAAAATAATACAAATATAAAACAATTCAATTCTGTGGTTTTCACACCTGATGATTGCTTTTGTTGCAGTCGAAACGTGATAATTTAATTGTTTTATATTTTTCTTATTTTAATATTTCCCTTCTACGTAACTTTACCGAAAGAACCAAGAATATGAATCCCTGCAGACACGAAAGCTTTAAATCAAAAGCCTCACCTTGTTGTGGGCAGGTCGCTTCTGAAAACAAGAGCGGTATAGCAGCTCAAGCGGGCTTGGCCTGGTAAAATATAAAAAAAACCGCGTGAATATTTAAAGGAAAACAAAGTCACAAAGTAGCGAGCCGGGTGAAGACAAATTAAAACTTAAGCATGATAAATTTAGATTTAAAGCTTTCGTGACTGCAAGGATTCATCTTCTTTGGTTCTTTCGGTAAAGTCACGTAGAATGAGAATAAAATAATAAATTGATAAAATAAAATAACACAATAATATTCTCACGACGTTTCGGCCACAACACAAGCGGCCTTCATCAGGTGAAGGGACGAGACTGTCTGGAGGACAGCGCTGGAGTGGATGAAGCCACGCTTAGATCACGACCTTTAAGCTGTGTGAGAAGAAACAAAGCGCCTTGACAAAGGAATTAACATAGAATTTAGCATTGAAATGGCTGAGAGATTAGCTTGTGCCTGGTCACAGAAATGGCAATGTTAAAGTTAAAGCATACACATCCGCAGAGGCACCCCTTGACAAAGGAATTAGCATAGAATTGAGCATTGAAATAGCTAAGTTAAAGCATACACATCCGCAGAGGCACCCCTTGACAAAGGAATTAGCATAGAATTTAGCATTGAAATAGCTGAGTGATTAGCTTGTAACTGGTCACAGAAATAGCTATGTTAAAGTCAAAGCATACACATTCACAGAGGCACCTAGTACAAATCAAACAGGAGAATTTAGCATTGGAATAACTAGGCGAATTTAGCATTGAAATAACTGAGTGATTAGCTTGTGACTGGTCACAGAAATGGCTATGTTGAAGTCAAGGCCTACTGTGAATAGCTCAGATGTGTAGGCCTTGACTTCAACATAGCTATTTCTGTGACCAGTCACAAGCTAATCACTCAGCCATTTCAATGCTAAATTATATGCTAATTCCTTTGTCAAGGCGCTTTGTTTCTTCTCACACAGCTTAAAGGTCGCGATCTGAGCGTGGCTTTTTCACTCCAGCGCTGTCCTCCAGACAGTCTCGTCCCTTCACCTAATGAAGGCCGCTTGTGTTGTGGCCGAAACGTCGTGAGAATATTATTGTGTTATTTTATTTTATCAATGTATTATTTTATTCTCATTCTACGTGACTTTACCGAAAGAACCAAAGAAGATTAAGCATGATAATTAAAGCAAATGCAATCAGGCGAGGGCAGGAGGCTAGGCCCCGCGTTGTAAAGTTACACGCTGACATCGATTCCCATGCTCGCTGCTACTCAATTGCCATCCCTACGAGAGAAAGAGGGAGGCTCTACCTTGGTAAACAACAACAACAACCACAACAACAACAACCACCACAACAACAACAACCACCACAACAACAACAACAACCACCACCACAACCGCGATGCGAATTTCTCACCTCGGATTTCAGCTTCCTGTTACCTCGCGACGTCACGCGGCAGCAGGTGACATGACGTCACTTCCGGGAAACAAGACTCCCCTCCCACAATGAGTCTCTGTAACTTAATAAATTATATTCTTGGTTCTTTCGGTAAAGTCACGTAGAAGGGATACAATAAAAGTATAAAACAATAAATTATTCTAATGAATCTTGTCCATTTGTCGAGGATGTTAATGATCTGCAGTCATTGGGCGTAGCTTTACCCAAATAAGGATTGTACCGGAACAGATGTCGGCAGTCACCAAGTAGAGGTGACGTCACGCTCAAGAGCGCGGTGGATGGGGGTGGGGTGAATATTTTGGTGACATGACGTCACTAGCGAAGGACACCGCCCCCTGGCGTTTCACGCCGATGACATACGCTGAGTGGTGACGTCACAGCGGGTTTCGAGTTTAAGTTGATTTAGATTAATTTTCCATTGCTCCCTCTCTTGAACAGAGACCCCTTGGGTGTGTGAGCTCAGCAACAACGTGGGCATCATTGTGTGTGTACAAACTGCGTGTGTGTACACTAACTGCGTGTGGGTTTACAAACTGCGTATGGGTGTACACTGTGTGTGTGTACACAAACTGCGTGTGGGTTTACAAACTGCGTATGGGTGTACACTGTGTGTGTACACAAACTGCGTGTGTGTGTACACAAACTGCGTGTGGGTTTACAAACTGCGTAGGGTGTACACTGTGTGTGTGTACACAAACTGCGTGTGGGTTTACAAACTGCGTTTGGGTATACACTGTGTGTGTACACACTGTGTGTGTACACAAACTGTGTGTGTGTACACACAAACTGTGTGTGTGTACACACAAACTGTGTGTGCGTGTACACAAACCGTGTGTGTACACACAAACTGTATACACTGTGTGTGTGTACACTGCTGCAGTGCAATTGGTTCTCTGCACCTTTCTAGCCCCGCCCACTTTCCCCCCCGTCCAGTCACATTCCACGCAACGCTCCCCTCCTCCTACTCCCCCCCTCCCTTGCTCCTCCCCCTCTCTAACCTATATAACCCCTTGCCACAGTATCTCTCCCACTTCAGCTAAACATTTCTTGCTGTAGTTTTTACACCTGATGATGAGTGCTTGTGTTGCAATCGAAACAGCGTGATAATTTGTATTATTATTTTATTATTTCCCTTCTACGTGATTTACCGAAAGAACCAAGAATATGAGACATCACAAGAGGAGTCCATCATGTGTCGCAATCAGGGTCCACATTTAAGAAATTCTAAAATTATACTCTTTTTGTTATTTCGGTAAAGTCGCGTAGGTAGAGAAAATTAAAAAAATGAATCGCGACGTTTCGATGGCAACACAATCAATCTTCATCAGGTGAGACAGCTACAGCAAGAACACTGCTGAAGTAAGCGAGAGAGCTGCCGTGACAAGAAGTTATATAGGTCTGAGGCTGTGTTAGTGATGTTAACGTGAGAAATTAGCATGTAAATGTAAGATCAGGCCACAGGATCTGCAGCATCTGCAGCGTTGGCCGCTGCGCTGTGAGAGGCGTGTGGCTGAGCCAGTGAGACATACAGCCCAAGAAACAGCAAGAACCGTATGAGCCTAGTCTCATACGGTTTTCTGGTTTCCTCCCAGAGTAAACTCCCCCCCCATGTCAATGCCATTGGCCAAACATCAGTATGCTGAAAATATATCTGCAAATTCCACTACTCAATTGGGGGTACACGCAACATAACCCCCTCCTGCGAAAACGTGGCAAGATCCTCCTGAAAATGTATTGAGACTGAGTGAGGCATCCTGGGTAAATCGGGGTGCCACGGTGGTGAGACGTTAATTCCCTCGCCTAGCATAGAGGAGGTGGTGGGTTCGATCCCCACCCTGACGCATGCTGTGTTTTAGAGTTTGTATGTTCTCCCCGTGGTCGCGTTGATTTTCTGTGGATCCTCCCGTTTTTTTCCTCCAAATTTAGAATCATGCGTTTTAAGTATTTGGCTGTTATAAATTTCCACGTGAAAAGCCACTTCGTTGTGGCCAGGTCACTCCCGAAAATTGCTACATATCTCGGTGAGCCTTATCTGGTACAATACAAATACGCAAAAATAGACGTAACTAAGCACTTTATTTGATGCCAAATTAACAAGAAAATAAAAACCCTATACAAAAAAACATTCCTAGACAATACATAGGAGCTGGTGTGTAGGGAGCGGTAGTCCTAGGGTTAGCATGCTGTGCTGCAAACCCCATCGAACCGAGTTCAATTCCCACTCACGACCAACACTAGCGATATACCTTCCCTAGGTAGACTCGACCTGAAATTAGGAGTTTGTATGATGTGTAACCATCGACACCTGGGAGACAAAGGCGCCCGGACGTGATGTTGGCCACCCATCCCCTCGTGCGCTTTGCAGGCCTCCAAAGATGCTTGCAAACAACACTTGCCCAAAGTATTTTATGGCTATACAGGGAATCCTTGTCTTTGTAATGGGTGTATATTGTGAGTAATATGTATATCTGCAGAATCCATCGCATGGAGGAGAAACCCTCGACACAACCCAGTGCTAAAAGGTGCCAGGACGATTAGTGTTCATACAGCACAGATAACACTGGGAACTTGTAGCGGCACTAGAGGAACACACACAGGAGAGAAGCCCTTCACGTGCAGTGTACGGGAAGGCATTTTCTTATTCAACAACTCTTCAGAACCACCGGAGAACACACACATGGAGGTCACATCCTGGAGCAGAATCTTTATCTTCACTTTTAACCTCAACTTCTTCGCTTGACACTTCCACTCCTGGCCATGTATGCAAGCTGGAATTGTATTCTGGTTGTTGTTACGAGATAGACTCATTGTGGCACTAACTCTCACAGGTCCCTTTCAAACTGTGCTCCTTGTAGATTTATTTACACGTTTTTCGGTAACGAAAAACACTTCAAAGGCCTTACAGAAGTTTACTTGAAGGTTTTGTTTGACATGTATTCTCTGGAGGTTGTGAATATTTGATGACCGTGTAAACGCCTTACCACACGCAGAACACCTGATGGGCTCCTCTTCTGTGTGTTCTTTGGTTTATGTCAAGATTTAATGACTGCAAATTCATTCCAAGACAGTGCACAGTCGTCATGTCGCGTGGACGAGGCGAGTTCTGCTCTAGGTGACGACACAAACCAGAGACAGGGGGGAGGCACTGACATCACCCACCCGTGACTTTGAGGTGACGTCTCCCGAGGGCGCTTTGCATATTTAAATAAACACGTGGTAAGCAACGTGCGATATCGATGGACACAAATACGAAAAAGATCAGCAGACACATCTTTCATTTATCGGTCTCTCCACGAAACAAAGGAATGTTTTACACCAACTATAACTAGCACAGCCTTCTGGGAGTGCATCATTGATTTAGTGCAAGCCACCTGTGGACCCTTATTGGTGTACAGCGCCTCAACAGCAGTCGGGCTGTTTCAACCGATGGTTACGAACATCCAAAAAAGTTAATCAGCAAGGTGCATTTCTAGTCTTAGTTTGACAAAATCTACATAAACACGTAATACTAAATTATAATTCGTGTTGTGGAGAATGTATCTCCTCTACGTGTAACTTTTAAGTGATATGCCTTGTAACTGGTGAATGATCCGAGTGTGCTCCCTATTGCAAAGACAATGAGTTGCTCCAGAGGCAGATGCTTCCTGAAAACACAAAAATACCCTTTGGCCTGTATCACAACAACAGGTCTCACCTGAGTTATCTGTACAGGTTACTTCCAAAAACGCACTATGTCCTAACATCACTTATTCAATGTTTGACTCTTATGGACAAAATGTTACATGTACGCACACAATCAGACAAGTATTAATTCTAAATTCTTGACAGGCATATTAACAAAATTGAATTACTGCATCATGTTACATCGTATATACAAGCTGATATTTGTTTTTAATGCACCATCTGCTCAACAGTGTATGTACAACAAACTATTGTGTCATTCAAAACGAGTAGGCCATTGCATGCTGGCATCTGGGTACATTTTTTGCCAATTCTAAACCCTACCTACAAACTCCGCAACTGAAATGCCACATCAACCATCGCACCCTACTGACAGGCTCTTGTCCACATGCAGGCTGTTGCAGAGCCACCTTGTGCCATACAAGGGCAGCTGCTACATTGGGATGCTCTTCGAGTGTTTGAGACAAGATACGATATAAAACTATGAATTGCTGAGGCAATTAAGCAAGCACCATATAAATGCAAATATTATTATAACATAGTTAATGCTTGGGAGCTTATTGACTCTCGCTCCTGGATGGACATCTACCCAACCCACAAGTCCACAAAGACTGGCCGCTCTTACGCTGCAGGATGAACCTAGGAATTGAGTGTTCAACTTCACGTTATTTTCATTAAAGGCCTGTGACAAAGGCGAATCTATTGGAGCGACATCATCTCAAGCTTACACATCTACCGGGTCTCCATTTGACTTTGTATTGTCTAAGAAGTCCACCTACACCTCCACCTCCACTTCCACAAACTGCTGGGAGTTGCCTCGCTCTGCCTCGCAGTCAGAATTCTCCTCCTGCTTCACGATGCCTCCATCGATATGAAGGTCCGATTTTGGAGTTGAATCTTCATCTTCACATTTCACCTTCACCTCTTCATATTTCACCTTCACCTCTTCATATTTCACCTTCACCTCTTCATATTTCACCTCGATACCTTCATAAGCGTCCGAGCTGGGATTTTCTTCCGGTTCTTGTTTAATGAGGGATGGGCTCATTGCGGCACTTTGACTTTCACAAGCTGATTTCAGACTCCACTCCTTGTGGATCTTCTGATGCTTGAGTGTTCTCTGGTGTACTTGAAGATGTGGTTGCTGTGCAAACGCCTTCCCGCACGGAGTGCATCTGAAGGGTTTCTCTCCCGTGTGTGTTCTCTGGTGTCTTTGAAGATGTGATGACCGTGCAAAAGCCTTCCCGCACGGAGTGCACCTGAAGGGTTTCTCTCCCGTGTGTGTTCTCTGGTGTACTTGAAGATTTGATGGATCTGCAAACGGCTTCCCGCACAGAGTGCACCTGAAGGGTTTCTCTCCCGTGTGTGTTCTCTGGTGTACTTGAAGATTTGATGAATCTGCAAACAGCTGCCCGCACAGAGTACACATGAAGGGTTTCTCACCCGTGTGTGTTCTCTGGTGTACTTGAAGTTTTGATGGATCTGCAAACGCCTTCCCGCACAGAGTGCACTTGAAGGGTTTCTCTCCTGTGTGAGTTCTCTGGTGTTTTTGAAGAACAAATGACCGTAAAAATGCCTTCCCACACACACTGCACTTGAAGGGTTTCTCTCCTGTGTGTGTTCTCTGGTGTTTTTCAAGAGCAGATGACTGTGAAAATGTCTTCCCACACACAGTGCACTTGAATGGTTTCTCTCCCGTGTGTGTTCTCTGGTGGTTCCTAAGGTGTGATGCCCGTGCAAATGCCTTGTTGCACACAGTGCACTTGAAGAGTTTCTCTCCTGTGTGAATTCTCTGGTGCTGTGTAAAATGTCCAGGATGATCCGTGCTGTATGCACACCAGTCGCATTGTTGCATTGTCGTACTGAGCTGAGCTAAGTGCCTTTGCTCCATCAGACCAATTCCAGAGGAAGCGACAGCTGCAAACAGAAAAAAGAGAACATCCACACCATCTACATGTCAGTATCGAGGCACAGAGGAATGCATATATACACAGTCACACATGACTTATACATCTATACTTATTCATATATTCATGATGTAGTGAAAAAGTTTCCCAAATTCATCACACGGGCTGTTATGGCACACAATGAGAGGGCAAATGGTCATAAATATGCCTGGAAAGCCCTAGTATCTTCAAAATTAATGTTAACCCAAAACTCCAAGCACAATATTTGGGCTGTCTGACTACGAAAGGAATATTTATAAGAGCTAAATTTAGCTCACATAGCAAAGGGTGTTGAAAATAATACTACAGTGGTACCTCGGTATATGTCGTTAATTCGTTCCAGAAGGTAGGACTTATACCGAAAATGACGTTAACCAAACGAATTTTGCCCATAATAAAGGAAATAATCCGTTCCAGTGTACTGTATAATAAATTACATTTTTATTCTTAGCTCTTTCGGTAAAGTCACGTTGAAGGGAAACAATAAAATAATAACGTTGAAGGGAAACACAATAATGAAATATATATTTTATTATTTTATTGTTTCCCTTCAACGTGACTTTACCGAAAGAGCTAAGAATATGAATTACTGCAGTCACGAAAGCTTTAAATCAAAATTACATTTTATTTGGCATATTATACATTAATGGGGTTGTATAACATAATATAGACACTACTTATTACTAAAATGCATACATACATTAAAATAAATGCATAAAATCATAAATAAATTGAAATAAAAATAACATTTACCATCATTTTACCGTGCTGAGAGGAGTTGATAGCCTACGAGGATGGTGGTGAGGAAGGGGAGGAGATATTATTTTTGAAAGGAGAGTCCCCTTCCATTAAAACTTCAGGAAGCTGAAATTCTGGGGTTTTTTCTCTCTCTTTTACGTCTTTTTTCTTGACTTGGACCTGGTTGAGGCTCCCCAGGTTTCGGTTTTACTAAAAACCTGTCCATTGAAGTTTGTTTTTGCCTTCTTCTAACAATGTTCCTGAAGTGACATTGTTTGGTCATTCCACATAATACTGTTACGGCTTGTTGACTGAGGAGCGGCGCTTGTTTCAGTCGTGAACGGGGTATACTGTACGCGGTGACTCATCCTGACCCATACAAGTTCTAGCAAGCGCGTTGTATCCCAAACAAGACGTCGTATCCAAAGACATTTTTTTCTCGTCAAAACACCACGTATAACAAATTGGACGTATTCCAAAGCGGTCGTATACCGAGGTAACCACTGTATTTGTGTTATACAGAAATGCATAAGTTAATGTTCAATCGCAACTCAGAGGTGTGAAGCCAGGCTCAGATTTCCTTGAATGCTGGGATGAACAGATCTAACTTCAGCTGCACGTGTGCTGTTAACTTCCTGTTTCCATTCTTACAAAGAGTTCCAGAGGAAAACAAAAATAAACGATTGTTTTGATATAACCTCCGTGTTCAATAGCGTTAATAGGTTTTTACCCTTTTAGCTGGCACAAAAACTGACACCTTTTTGACGCCAAAACGCCTTTTGGCATAATCTGGTCCAACACCAATGGAGACTAGGCTCTAAGAAAAGCCGTCTCGGGTGTGGACCAATCAAATTCAAGGACAGTGCATATCATTATCAGAGTTGTCTCTTTTTGTTTGCATTTTGACTGCTTGTGTTGTGGTTATTGCAAACATGATCCCTTGTATAAAGGTGTCAGTTTTTGTGCCAGCTAAACGGGTAAAAACCTATTACTATATCTTGTTACTGGCAAAGGAGGTCTCATAATGTAAAGAGTTAATAGTCTTTACTGCAAATACAAACTTTACACTGTCACACACTGGCATGGTAAAAAGGTGGTGGTTGTGTCCAGAACCATGCCTGACCACCTTCACCTTCTCAGTATTAATGCTTCCTCACTCGATCCCGACACAGATGCCTGCTGTATATTTGGAGTTTGTGTCTCTCTCCGTGGTGAGATGTTAACTACCTCACGTGGTATACAGGAAGTCGTGGGTTAGATCCCGACACTGATGCCTGCTGTATATTTGGAGTTTGTGTGTCTCTCTCCGTGGTGAGATGTTAACTACCTCACATGGTATACAGTAAGTCGTGGGTTCAATCCCGAGCCTGATGTATCTTTGGAGTTTGTGTGTCTCTCCGTGGTGAGATGTTAACTACCTCACGTGGTATACAGGAAGTTGTGGGTTCGATCCCGACACTGATGCCTGCTGTATATTTGGAGTTTGTGTTTTCTTGTTCATGTTTTTGTTTTTTTGTTTGTTGCGGTTGCACCCGATTCAAGAGCCGAATGGCTCACAGGGCTATACCAAATAAATGAAACTAAACTATGAAAACTTTGTGTCTCTCTCTCCATGGTGAGATGTTAACTACCTCACCTGGTATACGGGAAGTCGTGGGTTCGATCCGGACCCCGACGCCTGCTGTATATTTGGAGTTTGCGTGTCTCTCTCGCGCCGTGGTCGCGTGGATTTCCTCCGCATCCCCCGGCTTTCCCCTCCACATTTAGTGAACACCGCCACGCGTCTAGAGTGAACACCGCCACGCGTCTAGAGTGAACACCGCCACGCGTCTAGAGTGAACACCGCCACGCGTCTAGAGCGAACACCGCCACGCGTCTAGAGCGAACACCGCCACGCGTCTAGAGCGAACACCGCCACGCGTCTAGAGCGAACACCGCCACGCGTCTAGAGCGAACACCGCCACGCGTCTAGAGCGAACACCGCCACGCGTCTAGAGTGAACACCGCCACGCGTCTAGAGCGAACACCGCCACGCGTCTAGAGCGAACACCGCCACGCGTCTAGAGCGAACACCGCCACGCGTCTAGAGTGAACACCGCCACGCGTCTAGAGTGAACACCGCCACGCGTCTAGAGTGAACACCGCCACGCGTCTAGAGCGAACACCGCCACGTATCTAGAGTGAACACCTCCACGCGTCTAGAGTGAACACCGCCACGCGTCTAGAGTGAACACCACCACGTCTAGAGTGAACACCACCACGTCTAGAGTGAACACCACCACGTCTAGAGTGAACACCACGTGTCTAGAGTGAACACCGCCACGTCTAGAGTGAACACCGCCACGTGTCTAGAGTGAACACCGCCACGCTGTTGATAAGCCTCAACTTATATTCTTGGTTCTTTCGGTAAAGTCACGTAGAGAAGGGAAACAATAAAATAATAAAAATATAAAACAATTCAATTCTGTGGTTTTCACACCTGATGATTGCTTTTGTTGCAGTCGAAACGTGATAATTTAATTGTTTTATATTTTTATTATTTTAATATTTCCCTTCTACGTGACTTTACCGAAAGAACCAAGAATATGAATCCCTGCAGACACGAAAGCTTTAAATGAAAAGCCTCACCTTGTTGTGGGCAGGTCGCTTCTGTGAAACAAGAGCGGTATAGCAGCTCAAGCGGGCTTGGCCTGGTAAAATATAAAAAACCGCGTGAATATTTAAAGGAAAACAAAGTCACAAAGTAGCGAGCCGGGTGAAGACAAATTAAAACTTAAGAATGAGAATTAAGCAAATGCAATCAGGCGAGGGCAGGAGGCTAGGCCCCGCGTTGTAAAGTTACACCCGGACATCGATTCCCATGCTCGCTGCTACTCAATTGACATCCCTACGAGAGAAAGAGGGAGGCTCTACCTTGGTAAACAACAACCACCACAACAACAACCACCACAACAACAACAACCACCACAACAACCACCACCACGACAACCGCGATGCGAATTTCTCACCTCGGATTTCAGCTTCCCGTTACCTCGCGACGTCACGCGGCAGCAGGTGACATGACGTCACTTCCGGAAGACGATACTCCCCTCCCACAATAAGTCTCTAACTGAATAAATTATATTCTTGGTTCTTTCGTTAAAGTTACGTAGAAGGGAAACAATAAAAGAATAAAAATATAAAACAATTAATTATTCTAATGAATCTTGTCCATTTGTCGAGGATGTTAATGATCTGCAGTCATTGGGCGTAGCTTTACCCAAATAAGGATTGTACCGGAACAGATGTCGGCAGTCACCAAGTAGAGGTGACGTCACGCTCAAGAGGGCGGTGGACGGGGGTGGGGTGAATATTTTGGTGACATGACGTCACTACCAAAGGACACCGCCCCCTGGCGTTTCAGGCCGATGAGATAACGCTGAGGGATGACGTCATAGCGGGTTTCGAGTTTAAGTTGATTTAGATTAATTTTCCATTGCTCCCTCTCTTGAACAGAGACCCCTTGGGTGTGTGAGCTCAGCAACAACGTGGGCATCATTGTGTGTGTACAAACTGCGTGTGTACAAACTGCGTGTGTGTACAAACTGCGTGTGTGTGTACAAACTGCGTATCGGTGTACACTGTGTGTGTGTACACTGTCTACAAACTGTGTGTGTACACTGTGTGTGTGTACAGTGTGTGTGTACAGTGTGTGTGTACAAACTGTGTGTACAAACTGTGTGTGTACAAACTGTGTGTGTACACAAACTGCGTGTGGGTTTACAAACTGCATATGGGTGTACACTGTGTGTACAAACTGTGTGGGTGTACACACTGTGTGTGTGTACAAACTGTGTGTGTACAAACTGTGTGTGTACACACTGTGTGTGTACAAATGTGTGTACACAAACTGCGTGTGGGTTTACAAACTGCGTATGGGTGTACACTGTGTGTGTACAACTGTGTGTGTGTACAAACTGCGTGTGTGTGTACAAACTGCGTGTGTTTGTACACACTGTGCGTGTGTGTACAAACTGCGTGTGTGTACACACACAAACTGCGTGTGTGTGTGTACACACTGTGCGTGTGTTTGTACAAACTGCGTGTGTGTACACACGAACTGCGTGTGTGTGTGAACACACTGTGCGTGTGTGTGTACACTGCGCGTGTGTGTACACACTTTGTGTGTACAAACTTTGTGTCTCTACAAACTGTGTGTGTGTACAAACGCAGTACACCTGATGGGCTCCTCTTCTGTGTGTTCTTTGGTTTATGTCAAGATTTAATGACTGCAAATTAACAGTGCACAGTCGTCATGTCGCGTGGACGAGGCGAGTTCTGCTCTAGGTGACGTCACAAACCAGAGACAGGGGGGAGGCGCTGACATCACCCACCCGTGACGTTGAGGTGACGTCTCCCGAGGGCGCTTTGCATATTTAAATAAACACGTGGTAAGCAACGTGCGATATCGATGGACACAGATACGAAAAAGATCAGCAGACACCTCTTTCATTTATCGGTCTCTCCACGAAACAAAGCAATGTTTTACACAAACTATAACTAGCACAGCCTTCTGGGAGTGCATCATTGATTGAGTGCAAGCCACCTGTGGACCCTTATTGGTGTACAGCGTCTCAACAGCAGTCGGGCTGCATCAACCGATGGTTACGAACATCCAGAAAGTTAATCAGCAAGGTGCATTTCTAGTCTTAGTTTGACAAAATCTATATAAACACGTAATACTAAATTACAATTCGTGTTGTGGAGAATGTATCTCCACTACGTGTAACTTTTAAGTGGTATGCCTTGTAACTGGTGAATGATCCGAGCGTGCTCCTTATTGCAAAGACAATGAGTTGCTCCAGAGGCAGATGCTTCCTGAAAACAAAAATACCCTTTGGCTTGTATCACAACAACAGGTCTCACCTGAGTTATCTGTACAGGTTACTTCCAAAAACGCACTTTGTCCTAACATCACTTATTCAATGTTTGACCCTTATGGACAAAATGTTACATGTACGCACACAATCAGACAAGTATTAATTCTAAATTCTTGACAGGCATATTAACAAAATTGAATTACTGCATCATGTTACATCGTATATACAAGCTGATATATATTTTTTAATGCACCATCTGCTTAACAGTGTATGTACAACAAACTATTGTGTAATTCAAAACGAGTAGGCCATTGCATGCTGGCATCTGGGTACATTTTTTGCAAATTCTAAACCTTACCTACAAACTCCACAACTGAAATGCCACATTAACCATCGCCCCCTACTGAAAGGCTCTTGACCACATGCAGGCTGTTGCAGGTCCACCTTATGCCATACAGGGGCAGCTGCTACATTGGGATGCTCTTCGAGTGTTTGAGACAAGATACGATATAAAACTATGAATTATTGAGGCAATTAAGCAAGCACCATATAAATGCAAATATTATACTGGTAGGAACGAATTTGTAAACTGAGTGTACCAGCCTGCAATAGATTAATGTGTCCGTCCATCCGTCCCCTTTCAATACTTTAACCAAGTGAAATCTCGTGCTGTTCTTAAACATTGACTTATCTTAAACATTGACTTGTCTTAAACATCGACTTGTCTTAAACATCGACTTGTCTTAAACATCGACTTGTCTTAAACATCGTCTTGTCTTAAACATCGACTTGTCTTAAACATCGACTTATCTTAAACATCGACTTATCTTAAACATCGACTTATCTTAAAAATATCGACATCCCTCCTAGCCACGTGTCCTACCCAAGCGCACTTTTCTTCATAGTTTGGATGCTACAATTTACCTACACTACACTATACACTACACTATACGTTATCTGATCCATGTAATTTTATATTGGTAGGAATGAAGTTGTAAACTGAGTGTACCAGCCTGCAATAGATTAATGTGTCCGTCCGTCCGTCCCCTTTCAATACTTTAACGAAGTGAAATCTCGTGCTGTTGGGTGTAAAATCAGCAATAGACAGCACAGAGACTTGTCCTACCAGCCCACCCTGCAGGGATCTGTTTATAACATAGTTAATGCTTGGGAGCTTATTGACTCTCGCTCCTGGATGGACATCTACCCAACCCACAGGTCCACAAAGACTGGCCGCTCTTACTCTACAGGTTGAACCTAGGAACTGAGTGTTCAACTTCACGTTATTTTCATTAAAGGCCTGTGAAAAAGGTGAATCTATTGGAGCGACATCGTCTCAAGCTTACACATCTAACGGGTCTCCATTTGACTTTGTATTGTCTAAGAAGTCCACCCACACCTCCACTTCCACAAACTGCAGGGAGTTTCCACGCTCTGCCTCACAGTCAGAATTCTCCTCTTGCTTCACGTTGCCTCCATCGATGTGAAGGTCCGATTTTGGAGTTGAATCTTCATCTTCACATTTTACCTTCACTTATTCACTCTTCACCATCACCTCTTCACGTTTCACCATCACTTCTTCCCTCTTCACCATCACTTCTTCCCTCTTCACCATCACCTCTTCCCTCTTCACCATCACTTCTTCACGTTTCACCATCACCTCTTCACGTTTCACCATCACCTCTTCCCTCTTCACCATCACTTTTTCACATTTCACCTTCACCTCTTCACGTTTCACCTCGATACCTTCAAAAGTGTCCAAGCTGGGATTTTCTTCTGGTTCTTGGTTAATGAGGGATGGGCTCATTGTGGCACTTTGACTTTCACAAGCTGATTTCAGACTCCGCTCCTTGGGGATCTTCTGAAGACTGTGTGTTCTCTGGTGTCTTTTAAGAGGTGATGACTGTGCAAATGCCTTCTCACAAACAGTGCACTGGAAGGGTTTCTCTCCCGTGTGTGTTCTCTGGTGTATTTTAAGGTGTGATGACTGTGCAAATGCCTTCTTACAAACAGTGCACTGCAAGCGTTTCTCTCCTGTGTGTGTTCTCTGGTGTCTTTTAAGAGGTGATGACTGTGCAAATGCCTTCTCACAAACAGTGCACTGGAAGGGTTTCTCTCCCGTGTGTGTTCTCTGGTGTATTTTAAGGTGTGATAACTGTGCAAATGCCTTCTCACAAAGAGTGCACTGGAAGGATTTCTCTCCCGTGTGTGTTCTCTGGTGTATCTGAAAGCATGATGACTGTGCAAATGCCTTGTCACACACAGTGCACTTGAAAGGTTTCTCTCCTGTGTGAGTTCTCTGGTGCCGTGTCAAATGTCCAGGATGATCCGTGTTGTATGCACACCGGTCACATTGTTGCCTTTTTGTACTGAGCTGAGCTGAGCGCCTTTGCTCCATCAGACCAATTCTGCAGAGGAAGCGACAGCTACAGACAAAAAAAAAACAACACCATCTACATCAGTATCGAGGCAAGGAATGCATATATAGTCACACATGACTTACACGTCTATACTTATTCATATATTCAAGATATTCCCCAATTGATCACAAGGGCTGCTAAGGCACGCAATGAGAGGACAAATGGTCAAAAATATGCCTGGAAGCCCTAGCATCTTCAAATTGAATGTTAACCCAAAATTCCAAGCGCACAATATCGGCTGTCTGGCTACAACAGAAACATTTATCAGCAAAATTCAACGAATATACCAAAGGGTTTAACACGTAGGCTTTCGCAACCAATATCATCCATAAGAGGTTTTTGGGTTAGATCGCGTAAATATATAAATGTGTCGTTAAAACCTGCCATCACCTGACACAGCCAACTAGTAAGGGTTGTCACGTAAGCAGAACGTGCCAATTCGTCACGAGTACAGCACACCGGTGTGTTGGAGAGCCAAGCCACAACATTTGCAAACTGAGTACGACGTTTCGCCAGCAATTACAACTAGCTTCATCAGACGACAGCCAGATTTATGGATAAGTCTTACTGTTTTGATTTAAAGCTTTCGTGACTGCAGTAATTCATATTCTTAGTTTTTTCGGTAAAGTCACGTTGAAGAGAAACAACAAAATAATAAAATATATATTAAACAATAAAAAATTCTCACGACGTTTCGACCATAACTTAAACCAACACACCTGAAGATGACCGTTTGAGTTATGGTCGAAATGTCGTGAGAATTTTTTATTGTTTAATATATATTTTATTATTTTGTTGCTTCTCTTCAACGTGACTTTACCGAAAAAACTAAGAATATGAATAAGTCTTACTGTTTCGTAGATGTGTTGACCACCCTTCTGCGCTCTTGAACATTATGGGGGGGGGGGTTATACTGAGGCAACGTATATTATGCATGTGCATTATACGAGCCCTTTGAACTTGTCCTTCCTGTCTATTTTGTTTATTAAAATCGCCCTACCAACGGTAATCCCTATTGAAGCACACTGCCCTTTGTACATTGCGGGAGTAACTGATAAACTAGCCAGATGTTTGGAAAAACAAAACATCCAATTCAGATCTGGCACGGAACATAAAATACAGAATTTAACATCCGGTACAAAAGATGTATTATCGAAGCTATCAACACAAGGTATGTACAGGATTAACTGCACGTGTGGTAAATGTTATGTTGGGCAAACAGAACGAATGATCGGCACGAGACTAAAAGAACAGAGAAATATTAAATTATCTCAAATGTCATCAGTAGCAGAACACGCGTGCCAACAAGGACACTCAATTGATTTTGATGATGTTGAAGTTTTGTGCAAAACCAGCTACTACTGGACAAGACTAATTAGATAATCTATCGAAATTGAAAGAAATCAAAATAACTTTAACGTTACATTCGGATAGCTACCGTCTTTGTGCTGCGTGGAAGCGAATCTTCCAATAATACATTGTTTAAATCCATGCATACAAAGGGCAGCGTACTTCAATAGGGATTACCGTTGGTAGGGCGATTTTAATAAACAATAGACAGGAAGGACAAGTTCAAAGGGCTCGCATAATGCACATGCATCATGTACGTTGTCTCAGTAATCCCCCCTCCACCACGTGGCGCAAGAGCCCAGGAAAGTGGTCACCACATCTACGCCTCTATATTAGGAACAAAACGGTAAGACATCTCCACAAGTCTGGCTGTCGTCTGATGAAGCTAGTTGTAATTGCTGGCGAAACGTCGTACTCAGTTTGTAAACGTTGGGGCTTGGCTCTCCAACACACCGGTGTGCTGTACTAGTGACGAATTGGCCACGTTCTGTTTACGTGACAACCCTTACTAGTTGGCTGTGTCAGGTGGTGGCGGGTTTTAATGACACATTTATATATTTATGCAATCTCACCCAAAAACCTCTTATGGATAGCAAAGGGTGTTGAAAATATTACTGTGTGTTATCCAGAAATGCAAAAATTTATATTTAATCAAAACTCAGAGGTGTGAAGCCAAGCTCAGATTTCCTTGAATGCTCGGATGAACAGATCTAACTTCAGCTGCATATGTACTGTGATAATTTCCGGTTTCTATTCTTATAAAAAGTTCCAGAGGGAAAAAAAACGATAGTTTTGATTTAATCTCTGTGTTCAATTGAGTTAATATACTTTACAGCAAATACAAATTTTACACGGTCACACACTGGCATGGTAAAAAAGTGGTGGTGTGTCCAGAACCATGCCTGGCCACCTGCATCTGTTCAGTATTAATGCTTCCTCCCTTCACCATGTAATTAATTGAAGATCAATCAACGTAGCAGAGGTGCACAATAAGTTCAGCTTTCACTTATTAATCATGTTTGCTGTCGGCGATAATCAAACTAATTAAGTTCATAATGCAGTAAAATAACTGCGCACCGCTCCCCACAAAGATAAACTCTTAAATACACATCCATTTCACATGGATCATTAACATATTATAAACAAAACATCCACCATTCATGACGAATTGTAAGTGAACTTATCACAGTGCTAATGCCATTTTAGGGGCAATTTAAGGCCATTTAAGGGTGTATCACTTGTCAGCAGGTCATGGGAACTGTCCAGGTGTCAAGGGATTACTGACAGATGCACAAAGCTGCGCTTCCCACTGTCTTGCTGGGTTTTAGGAACTCAGCGGTCCACCCATTCACTTGAGCGTCGCTCCTCCGACCTCATCGTTGTTGGAGAGCAAATATCTTCGACTGTCCTGCAGCATACCTCACGAGCCTCCTCCACAGCGGTCGATCTTGACACTCTGGCACCAGTCATCTGCAGGTCCGATCACCTCCACATCCTCCAATCTCTTCTCGAGCCAATGCTATGCCTATTTAGCTGCTAATGTCTGGACTAACAGAAGCTGCTTGAGCATGCGGTGTCTGGGAATGCGGGATTCATGACCGAACCAATGCAGCCTCGCCTGCCAAAGAGAGACTCGCTGATTATATTTCTATATTTCTATATTAAGAATCTGTAAGCTTCTAAATAAAGTATAGTCTGGTTCAATAGAGGATGGATCATAGGCAGGCCAACCTCCATTCTATAAGCCAGCACAGACGGTCATTTTAATAAGTTCATATTTTGCATCCACAGAGTAATATCTGTGGCCCAGAAGAATCACAGCTTTGTTCGTACGTTTATTAATCTGCTTGTCCTGGTGAGGGTCACGGTGGCAGCATGGCGAGTAGGGCGGTCCAGGCCTCCCTTTCCCTGACAAGACTCTGGCTCTTCATGGGCAATTCCCAAGCGTTCCCAGGCCAGCCGAGTGACATAGTCCCACCAGCATGTCCTGGGCCAGCCCCGGGGGTCTTTGCCCAGTGGCACGTGCCTCGTAGATTTCCAGAGGGAATCTATTAGGGGACATCCTTACAACTATTCTATATTGATATCACTTCTTGAGCCAGGCCCGGGGGTTGTGTTCACCAACAAGCGCCTCTTGGCCGCGTGACCCACGTAACTCGGTCGGGCCCAGCCTGAAACGGCTACGTGCCACCATCGTGTGCGCCCACCATCCACAGGACGAAGGGGCGGGTGCGATGCCAGTATGGCAGGGAGAGGGATGGTCTCAGATGGACTAGACCTTCGCAGATTTGTATTAAGCAAAAGTCCAGGCAGCTTCCACAGTGTTAACACAGTCTAATGAAAGAATGCTGCTCGACTAATTTTTATAGTGAGACTCTGGCTGCCAGAGCTTGGCGTGAACACATTAACCAGCTATGGGAGCTTCTCCACCACTTGTAGAACTGCCTGATTAATTATTCATGGAGAGTTGTGGAACATACGCAAGGCCCCATTTCATGATGGAATTATCCAGGCACAGAACAAGATTCTCTAACTCCATCTCATGGAGCGGCCATTACCAGATCATCAGCAGATGTAACATGGTTGACCAGCAGGGAAGAATCCCTTAAATTTGACCAGGCAATTTATTTATATGGCCATTGTGAGCTTTTCTAACTGTGTAATTATTGAAGATGTAATGTAATGCATGGCGCCAGAGTGAATTTCTGTCATAAGCAAAGTTGAACAGGAAATGGCTCTGACTCCTGGTCACGCAGCTTTAGACGGGCCTGCCCAAAATCATAAAAATCCTCAATGAATGTGAGCGGAGGCAGAGATATCGAAAACAAAGAACAATCCAAAGCCCCAAGCCTCTTTATGTTACTATAGGCCTAAATTACATCGAGAAAGCAGAGATATAATTTCTGCTGAAAATCCGGACTCCTCTGCGGTAGTCGATCGACAGAAAATACAGCAGCCCGTTGAATATCGCAGAGGTTATGTTTTTAGAAAGTGCCGCGCGAAAGCTAAATGCACAATATTCAATACTTAATCATTACCTACGTAATGGCATTAAATCCCTGGGCATTCTCACTACTTCTGGTTTGCCACACATGCAAACACATTATGGCATTTCATATACTACAATTCCACGCACTAACTATAACATAAGTGTCTGCACTGAACTCTTATATTTGTTCTCATATTTACCACGAAATCCTTCCCTATTATCAGGCCTGCATTTTTGCCGCCAAATTCATCCACTTTCGGCTCCTTACTGCCCTCTCTGCACGTGCACGGATCACCTCTAACACACCGCAATATATATTTTAAAACATTATGTACCATTCTAAAATATTTACATCTACGTACCAACACTACCGACCTCATTCTACACAACATAAACGCTATACAACAGCTACAACTAAATACATCAAGTATACATCGCCTGGTAAGGAATAAAATGCACGCACATACACACACTCGCGTTAAAATAATGATATGTACACACTCCACCACACACACTAATTAATACCCACATCAAGCACTACAATTACTCCCTCCAAAGAATTGCGTAAATGTCTTCAGCAAGGCAGCTTGCAAACGGAACTACAATGGCTGCAACCAGGTGCCTGATCATGTAGCCAAAAGGAAAAAAAAATAATGTCCATACATTCCTCACTTCATTTACACTTCTGATCCATTAGTTGCCATTGGTTCCATGTCTACTTCTTGCAGCTACTGCCATTCAATGACATGGAAAGGAGACCCTCCAGGGCTATGCTTCAACAGTACCATGGTTCAATACTAGACAGGCTCACCAGCATTGCAACAATGTCATCAAAACCGAGATGCAAGTCCTATTGCTGTCGCATGCCATGCTCTATGAGGACAACTCTTATGTTCACAGTTTCAAGCGTGCCATGGAGAAGATGACTTCAGAGGACAATGTTGTCATTCATGCAGATTAAACTCCACATGGTCAACATGAGTTCTGCTTAAATGCACTCACAACATCTGAGGTGGCTGTTATTCTGACTGCTGAACAACATGGCACTCGACGCATTGTCTTGCAACTGAGGAACAAAACCCTATACTGAACTGAAACACACCGATCCTAATGCTCTTCAATGTCCTCTGATTTTCTGGCAAGGTGATGATGGCTACCATTTCTTACTTCGCCAAACTGACCCAGCAACAGGCTTACCAACACAAAAGAAGATTTCCGCCATGGACTTCTTTGCCTTCAGGATCATGGTGCGAAACGGCAGCTTCAATCTCTTCTTGAGATACAAAGAGCTCTTCCACCAATTTTACGTCGACATGTATGCCAAAATTGAAGCTTCATTCGATTAAACCCACCAAATGGCAAAAGATCCAACATTGTCTATACTGAAGCTCTCCAAGCGGAACAAATTTAAACGCTGTCAACCAAACAAACCTTGCGATTCATCTTCTTTGGTTCTTTCGGTAAAGTCACGTAGAATGAGAATAAAATAATAAATTGATAAAATAAAATAACACAATAAAATTGTCACGACGTTTCGCTGTCCTCCAGACAGTCTCGTCCATTCACCTGATGAAGGCCGCTTGTGTTGTGGCCGAAACGTCGTGATAATTTTATTGTTATTTTATTTTATCAATTTATTATTTTATTCTCGTTCTACGTGACTTTACCGAAAGAACCAAGGAAGATGAATCCTTGCAGTCACGAAAGCTTCAAATCGAAATTTAAACCTTGCGATTGTATAACAAAAAATCCTGACAAAATAAACGCATTTATTGACTTGATTTGCATAATTCAATTATTCCAGTAAAGACAACATGGCAAGACGTTACTCTTAACATTTGATTACGGAGACCTGTGCGAAGCCAGGTAACTAAGCTAGTACTGAATACTATACTTCCGATGATAATGCTTGTGCCTGAGTGGGGAGCAGTCCCTGAGTGGGGAGCAGTGCGCGAGTGGGGAGTGTTAGTGTGCTGCGCTTTGAACCCGGCGACCCGATTTAGATTCCCGCTCATGCCCAACACGAAATGGTGATTCAATAAATTGGCCCTGGGCCTTCTCTACGTCAACTCCACCTCAAAAAAGTACCTGGGTGATGTGTGAACATGTGCAAACATCGCCACTGGGCAGACAAATGCGGCCGGGCATGGCGCTGGTCACTCGCCCCTTCATTTGTCATGCCAGACTTCATAGGTGCTACTCGCTAACAGCGCTTGCCTCAACAATCTGTTAAGGCTATACGGGGGGGGTCTTTGCCTTAGCCCACGAGATGCCTGCACAGCAACGGTTGAGGTGCCTCGGACTGCCTCGCGTCCCTCGCCTGCCCTGATCCGCACCACGGTAGAAATCGATGAAACTGTACTTCCGGGTACAGTATACCGGCGAAAGGCTAAATTGCTATGCATAGAGGTTTCCCGCTAAAGGTCGAAACCACAAACAAGGGTCTCCTCTATGACATTTGCGCAGAAATGCCCTGGCCTGAAACCACAATGGAACTTTACAAGTTTCTTCTCAGCAGGTCTGGAAAGCCAATGTTGAATAATCATAATCCGCAAATCAGTGTGGCAATCCTTTGGTCTAAGCAGTTGTAATAATCTTCTGTAGTGCAAACTGTGTAAAATCACCACCCTCCCTCTGCAGCTTCCTTTGGAGGTTAATTATTCCTGGCACTGAGACTGTTCTTTGACTCGGATGCTAACTACAGTGAGGGAAAAAAAGCATTTGATCCCCTGCTGATTTTGTACATTTGCCCACTGACAAAGAAATGATCAGTCTATAATTTTAATGGTAGGTTTATTTGAACAGTGAGAGACAGAATAACAACAACAAAATCCAGAAAAACGCATGTCAAAAATGTTATAAATTGATTTGCATTTTAATGAGGGAAATAAGTATTTGACCCCTCTGCAAAACATGACTTAGTACTTGGTGGCAAAACCCTTGTTGGCAATCACAGAGGTCAGACGTTTCTTGTAGTTGGCCACCAGGTTTGCACACATCTCAGGAGGGATTTTGTCCCACTCCTCTTTGGAGATCTTCTCCAAGTCATTAAAGTTTTGAGGCTGACGTTTGGCAACTCGAACCTTCAGCTGCTTCCACAGATTTTCTATGGGATTAAGGTCTGGAGACTGGCTAGGCCACTCCAGGCCCTTAATGTGCTTCTTCTTGAGCCACTTCTTTGTTGCCTTGGGGGTGTGTTTTGGGTCATTGTCATGCTGGAATACCCATCCACGACCCATTTTCAATGCCCTGGCTGAGGGAAGGAGGTTCTCCCCCAAGATTTGATGGTACATGGCCCTGTCTATCGTCCCTTTGATGCGGTGAAGTTGTCCTGTCCCCTTAGCAGAAAAACACCCCCAAAGAATAATGTTTCCACCTCCATGTTTGACGGTGGGGATGGTGTTCTTGGGGTCATAGGCAGCATTCCTCCTCCTCCAAACGCAGCGAGTTGAGTTGATGCCAAAGAGCTCCATTTTGGTCTCATCTGACCACAACACTTTCACCCAGTTGTCCTCTGAATCATTCAGATGCTCATTGGCAAACTTTAGACGGGCATGTATATGTGCTTTCTTGAGCAGGGGGACCTTGCGAGCGCTGCAGGATTTCAGTCCTTCACGGCGTAGTGTGTTACCAATTGTTTTATTGATGACTATGGTCCCAGCTTCCTTGAGATCATTGACAAGATCCTCCCGTGTAGTTCTGAGCTGATTCCTCACCGTTCTCATGATCATTGCAACTCCACGAGGTGAGATCTTGCATGGAGCCCCAGGCGAGGGAGATTGACAGTTCTTTTGTGTTTCTTCCATTTGCGAATAATCGCACCAACCGTTGTCACCTTCTCACCAAGCTGCTTGGCAATGGTCTTCTAGCTCATTCCAGCCTTGTGTAGGTCTACAATCTTGTCCCTGACATCCTTGGAGAGCTCTTTGGTCTTGGCCATGGTGGAGAGTTTGGAATCTGATTGATTGATTGCTTCTGTAGACAGGTGCCTTTTATACAGGTAACAAGCTGAGATTAGGAGCACTCCCTTTAAGAGTGTGCTCCTAATCTCAGTTTGTAACCGTATAAAAGACAACTGGGAGCCAGAAATCTTTCTGATTGAGAGGGGGTCAAATACTTATTTCCCTCATTAAAATGCAATTCAATTTATAACATTTTTGACATGCGTTTTTCTAGATTTTTGTTGTTATTGTCTCTCACTGTTCAAATAAACCTACCATTAAAATTATAGACTGGTCATTTTTTTGTCAGTGGGCAAATGTACAAAATCAGCAGGGGATCAAATACTTTTTTCCCTCTCTGTACTTCTGGTATACAGAAGCGCGTGGGTCTGATCACGAACCTGACGCCTCCTGTATATTGAGTTTTCAAGTCTCTCTCCCCGTGGTCACATGGATTTTTGTCCGGGTCCTCCGGTTTTTCCCTCCCCAATTCGAGTCAACATCACGCAATTAAAATATTTGATCGATATAAATTTCGCACGATGATAAGCCACTTTGTTGTGGGCAGGTCGCTTCTGAAAAAGAGCTCGGTGGGCTTTGCCTGGTAAAACAAAAATGGTAGACATTTTTTAAGTAACCAGCCAGGTGAAGACGATTTCGATTTAAAGCTTTCGTGACTGCAAGGATTCATCTTCTTGGTTCTTTCAGTAAAGGCACGTAGAATGAGAATAAAACAATAAAACAAAATTAGGCAATAAAATTCTCACGACGTTTCGGCCACAACACAGGTAGCCTTCTTCAGGTGAAGGAACAGAACTGTCGGGACGACAGCGCTTTAGTGAACGCTGCTAAGATTTGCATCTGTAAAAGATGCTGTTCCAGACATATAGTACCCGGGCGTTTACAAACTAAAGTGCCTCTGTGGTAGCAGCTACATTGGAGAAACCAAACGACATATCTCGAACCGCATCCGCGAACATAAAGCAGACTTGAAACATGGTAGAATGAACTCCTCTGCCATGGCAGATCACTGTAATTCAGTGGGCTCACATGACATTGATTTCTCCAAGACGGAGGTTCTTTGCAAGCCAACCGGCTACCATGACAGATTCGTTCATGAGGCCATCCACATATACAAGCACAGAGACAATTTCAACCGAGAGGATGGATTCTGGCTTAGTAACCATTGGAAAGATGTTTTAAACCATTTCCGTTCTTAATTAATTGTATTTTACGGTGACCTTCAGACCGCAGCTCTTTCGCTGGCATTGACTCTCAATACCTCTCACACCACGGTTAATGGTATGGTTTATAACATGGAGTATAACAGCGCATCGTGGCTGTTTCTCCCCCCTCCTCTATTCCGAGCATAGATGGACTCGTCCGTCTGAACAAAGCTCGTTGCTGTCCGTGGTGCTAACGTTGAAAAGAAAAAACTGCCACCCATTTTTTCGCGATATGGCATTGTAATGTATAACGACTTATTGTTAGTAGCTAAGCTGATTGGAGAGTATATAGAGTTTATTGATAACATTGATGTAGTTTATATTTTAGTTTTTTATAAGTTTACTATATGGTATTCAATATATAGTGTAGTGTATACCCAGTTACTTTATGTTAATAGCTCAACTTATTGAAGAATATATTGAGTACATTTATTATATTGATGTAGTTTATACTTAGTTTTTTCACATCGCTTTATTGTATGATAGTTGGGTAGTTACAGTCATTTAGCGTCCATATACTAAATGCCTCTGTTGATATGTAAACTTTAACTTTAACATAGCTAATTCCGTGACCAGTCACATGCTAATCCCTCACATTAACATCATGCTAATCTCCCAGTTACATGCTAATTTCTGACTTTAGCACCCTGCTGATCCAACACTTTAACACAGCCATTTCAATGCTAAATTCTCCTGTTTGATATGTAAACTCCTTTGTCAAGGCGCTTTATTTCTCCCACCTAGATAAAAAAAAGCTGCTAAAATTCGCACGTAGAATGAGAATAAAACAATAAAAGAAAATAAGACAATAACATTCTCATGACGTTTCGGCC
Organism: Petromyzon marinus; assembly: GCF_010993605.1. Classification (NCBI taxonomy): domain Eukaryota; kingdom Metazoa; phylum Chordata; class Hyperoartia; order Petromyzontiformes; family Petromyzontidae; genus Petromyzon; species Petromyzon marinus. The sequence goes on along the minus strand of NW_022638171.1, from coordinate 175,759 downwards.
ACAACACAAGTAGCCTTCTTCAGGTGAAGGAACAGAACTGTTGGGACGACAGCACTTTAGTGAACACTGCTAAGTAAAGTCACGTAGGTAAAATAAAACAACTAAATTAAATCACGACGTTTCGGAGGCAACACAAGCTTCCGTCTTCAGGTGGAATAGTCACAGCAGCATATCTGTGTCAAGTGGACAGCTCTAGGACAGCCGGGATTATAAACAGGTTAAGGGGGGGGGGGGAGGAGCCAGAAAGGGACGTGGGTGGGGGGGGAGGGCTGAGTTAAGCCGCCTTTTATTAAACTGCAGGGGGTTCGGGGGGAGCGGTGGTGCACTGCGTGAAAAGCGGTTCAAACCTCCTTTTGTTATGCTGCAGGGGGTTCGGGGGGAGAGATGGTGCACTGCACAACAGCGAGTACAGCCCCATTTTTGAAAGCAATGGAAATGGGTGTATAATTATAAGGCAGCTAAAGTTTGGCATACAACCCAGAGAGATGGAAACGGCTGTACAATTATAAGGCAGCTAACGTTTGACTTGATTTATAACATCTTTCCAATGGTTGCTCAATTTGAAACCATCCTCTCGGTTGAAGTTGTGTCTATGTTTGTATATCTGAATGGCTTCATGGACAAATCTTTGGTAATAACCGGGAGGTTTGCAGAGAACTTTGGTATCAGAGAAAACAATATCATGAGAACCCGCTGTGTTGAAACAATGATCAGCCACGGCCAAATAATTCGTTCTGCCGTGTTTCAAATCTGATTTGTGCTCGCGGATTCGGTCAGAAATGTCGTTTCGTCTCCCCGATATAGCAGTCACCGCAGGTACAACTCAATTTGTAAACACCGGGGTACTGTAAGTCAGGAATGACATCCTTTACGGATGGGATCAGATCACGGAATTTGGGTACTGTATTGAACCAGACCTGGATCTTGTTTGTTTAGAGTTTTAGAAATCTTTTTAGTAACGCCTGCTATGTATGGTAACGTGATGATTTTGATCGGAGTATCAGGTGGTTGTTTCTGTATGGTGGGAGAAACAGCTTGGCGGATGGTACGGTCAGAGTATCCATTCATCTTGAGGGCCAGATGTACATGCTTTAATGAAAACATTGAGGGTACCCCTATCAGCTCCCCCTATGGGCTCCCCCCTTGTCACCAGTGATAGCCAATGTTTCCATGGAGAAATTTGAATCAGACGCCATCCAGACATCCACCCTTTGCCCTTCCCTATGGAAGAGATATGTGGATGACACTTTCGTCATTTGGCCACATGGCCTCCCAGCATTGAACCATTTCCGAGACCACATTAATTCCAGACACCCATCCATCAAATTCACCATGGAAGTGGAGAAAGATGGCAAGCTGCCATTCTTGGATGTTCAGTTTGAGAGGACTGATGGCTCTTTGGGACATTCTGTTTACAGAAAGTCCACCCATAGACTCCTACTTGAAGCCTGATTCCCACCACCCGACTCAAAAGAACTCGCTCATCAAAACATTATGCCATAGGGCTCATTGCATTTCTGACCAATGTTTTCATTAAGACCAATGTTTTCATTAAAACATGTACATCTGGCCCTCAAGATGAACGGATACTCTGACCGTACCATCCGCCAAGCTGTTTCTCCCACCACACGGAAACAACCACTTGATACTCCTATCAAAATCATCACGTTACCATACATAGTAGGCGTTACAAAAAAAGATTTCCAAAATTCTAAACAAACACAAGATCCAGGTCCGGTTCAATACAGTACACAAAATCCATGACCTGATCCCATCCGTGAAGGATGTCATTCCAGACTTACAGTACCCCGGGGTTTACAAATTGAGCTGCACTTGTGGTGATTGCTATATCGGGGAGACGAAGCGACATGTCTCTGACCGAATTCGCAAGCACAAATCAGATTTGAAACACGGCAGAACGAATTACTCTGCCGTGGCTGATCACTGTTACAACGCTGTGGGTTATCATGATATTGTTTTCTCCGATATCAAAGTTCTCTGCAAACCTCCCAGATATTACCAAAGATTTGTCCATGAAGCCATCCAGATATACAAACATAGACACAACTTCAACCGAGAGGATGGTTTCAAATTGAGCAACCATTGGAAAGATGTTATAAATCAAGTCAAATGTTAGCTGCCTTATAACTGTACTGCCATTTCCATCTCTCAGTGGGTTGTATGCCAAACTTTAGCTGCCTTATAATTGCACAGCCATTTCCATTGCTTTCAAAAATGGGGCTGTACTCGCTGTCGTGCAGTGCACCATCTCTCCCCCCGAACCCCCTGCAGTTTAACAAAAGGAGGTTTGAACCGCTTTTCACGCAGTGCACCATCGCTCCCCCCGAACCCCCTGCAGTTTAATAAAAGGCGGCTTAACTCAGCCCTCCCCCCCACCCACGTCCCTTTCTGGCTCCTCCCCCCCCCCCCCTTAACCTGTATATAATCCCGGCTGTCTCAGAGCTGTCCACTTGACACAGATATTCTGCTGTGACTATTCCACCTGAAGACGGAAGCTTGTGTTGCCTCCGAAACGTCGTGATTTAATTTAGTTGTTTTATTTTACCTACATGACTTTACTGAAAAAACCAAAGAGTATACATCAGAGTATTAAATCAAATACAATCAGGCGAGGGCAGCGGGTAAGGCCCCGCATGACTCGGCCCCACGTTGTAATGTTCCAACCTGAAAACGATTCCATACTCACTGCTACTAAATTGATATCCCTACAAGATAAATAACCACCACCACGATGGGAACTTCTCACTTCGGAATTTGTGAGTGGTCAGCGGAGCGGCAACAAGCCCAGCATGGCTTTACCACACGCTGCAATGTGTTAATGATACAACCTGGACATCGATTCTACAGCTGTGTAACTCACTTGATATCCCTACAAAACAAAGAAGAAGCGAGGCTGTACCTGGGTAAACAACAACAACAACCACTGCCACAATGTTAGCGTCTTACCTCAGGTCAGAGTGGCAGCAGAGTCCCACAGAGTTGATTTCGTGACCACTTTATGATGATCTGCAGCATAATAATCGTAACACTGGAGACATTCAGTTGCAGACACATTCGACGAAAATAAGATTTAAGTCCTAAAGTGTTTTCCTGTGCTTAGAGATCGCGTAAATGTGTTCTACATACTTCTCCACCTGACAAAGCCAATCAGTAAGGTGTGTCACGTGGAACAGAACGTACCGATTAATCACTACTTGACCACCAGTGTGTGAGCTGGACAGCAAACCCACAACACATTTACAAATGAGTCTATGGGTCTCTGTGATGGGTCTATGTAACTTAGTCTCAGTATAAGACGAAGCTCTTCATCCAGTCTGGATGCTTGGATTGCGAGCTGGTCTGGTACATCCGTCGGCATGCAAAACGCATGGATCACTGTGGTGGCAACTCATCTATAGTGGAACATTCCCATCACGGGGACTTATGTTTATTTCATACACAGGTCGCTAAACACTGCCCCAACAATGTTCATGACGCAGAGTAGTGCCTTCTGGACGCCCTTATCTTTATTGCAATAACTTGCGTATCTTTTAAAATTCAAATCACAACACAAGCTTCCCTCATCAGGTGTAAAACAGCACCACTTTGCTGTGCGTTTTAACACCTGATCAAGGTGGCTTGTGTTGCCTCCGAATTGTTGTGATTTAATTCAGTAGTTTTCATTTTTTTTTACCTACGTGACTTTACCGAAAAAAAACAAGGAGTATTAATCCTTGCAGTCACGAAAGCTTCAAAGCTAGAAGACATTCAGTATTCATTACACGCTTAAGTTCTGGAAATGTGTCGATGTAAACACCCATTCCACAATGTAGACAATTTAACGAGGCCATACAATGTACAAGTCTACATCTCACATGATGTACAAGCAAGCAATTACCCACATACAATACTTTACTGAAGTCTTAGTCATCAGTGTATCCTACAATGTAGCAATTATCCAACAATTAAACTAATATTACAGTAAAGGCCTAGCAAGGCCTCTGCTCTTGCTATGTTCAACACGAGCGTAGTACCGCACTGAATTACTGTCAATTGACACAACCCTGAATGTACTTCGCAGCAACCTGCACGCAAGGACACGACGACTCACAGATGTTTGCTTTGCCGGGGCGATGGGATGCCAAGCAAAGACGATCACCGTTCCACGGCGCGGCTGTGCGCGCCAATGGCCGCCATTTAACTCTCGCTACCAACCCCTCACACCTTGAGGTCACGTGGCCGGGCGCTCTCTGACGTCGACCACAACGAACGCGGCAGCCTACTGGCTGGGTCTGAGGTGAGACGTCTGAATGTACGCACATCATGTACACAGGCGATGCACGTTGGTTAAACGTGAATCATTCAAGGAACCGTAGAAAGCCATTGTGATTTAATCTTGACTTGAAGCTTTCGTGACTGCAGGAATCCATCCTCTTTGGTTCTTTGGGTAAAGTCACGCGGGTAGAAAAATAAAGTAAAACAACAAATAAAATGTGTCACGACGTTTCAATCGCAACACAAAGCGGTCGTCGTTTTTAGGCGGTAAAAAAATAATCCAGCAGTGGAACTGCTGAACCAGCGAGAGAGCTGTGATAAAAAACAAGAGGTTATTACACAGTGTGTGTGTACACAGTGTGTGTGTACAAACTGTGTGTGTGTACAAACTGTGTGTGTACGTACACACTGTGTGTGTGTGTACACTGTGTGTGTACACTGTGTGTGTGTACAAACTGTGTGTGTACACTGTGTGTGTACAAACTGTGTGTGTGTACAAACTGTGTGTGTGTGTACACTGTGTGTGTGTGTGTACACTGTGTGTGTGTACAAACTGTGTGTGTGTACAAACTGTGTGTGTGTACAAACTGTGTGTGTGTACACACTGTGTGTGTGTGTACACTGTGTGTGTACAAACTGTGTGTGTACACTGTGTGTGTGTGTACATTGTGTGTGTGTGTGTACACTGTGTGTGTGTACAAACTGTGTGTATGTACACTGTGTGTGTACAAACTGTGTGTACAGTGTGTGTGTATATATACTGTGTGTGTACAAACTGTGTGTGTGTACAAACTGTGTGTGTGTGTACACTGTGTGTGTGTACAAACTGTGTGTGTACACTGTGTGTGTGTGTACACTGTGTGTGTACAAACTGTGTGTGTGTACAAACTGTGTGTGTGTACAAACTGTGTGTGTGTACACACTGTGTGTGTGTGTACACTGTGTGTGTGTACACTGTGTGTGTGTGTACAAACTGTGTGTACAAACTGTGTGTGTGTACAAACTGTGTGTGTGTGTACACACTGTGTGTGTGTGTACACTGTGTGTATGTACACTGTGTGTGTGTACAAACTGTGTGTACAGTGTGTGTGTATATATACTGTGTGTACAAACTGTGTGTGTGTACAAACTGTGTGTGTACAGACAGTGTGTGTACGTGTGTGTACACTGTGTGTGTGTATACAAACTGTGTGCGTGTACAAACTGTGTGTACAAACTGTGTGTGTGTACAAACTGTGTGTGTGTGTGTGTACAAACTGTGAGTGTGTGTGTGTACACACTGTGTGTGTGTACAAACTGTGAGTGTGTGTGTACAAACTGTGTGTACAAACTGTGTGTACAAACTGTGTGTGTATACTGTATGTGTGTACACTGTGTGTGTGTGTACAAACTGTGTGTGTGTACAAACTGTGTGTGTACACTGTGTGTGTGTTTAAACTGTGTATGTACACTTTGTTTGTATGTACAAACTGTGTGTGTACAAACTGTGTTTGTACAAACTGTGTGTGTGTTCAAACTGTGTGTGTACAGTGTGTGTGTGTTCAAACTGTGTGTGTACACAGTGTGTGTGTGTGTTCAAACTGTGTATGTACACTGTGTATGTGTTCAAACTGTGTATGTACACTGTGTGTGTGTTCAAACTGTGTGTGTACAAACTGTGTGTGTGTACAAACTGTGTGTGTACACTGTGTACAAACTGTGTGTGTGTGTGTGTACACTGTGTGTACAAACTGTGTGTGTGTGTGTACACTGTGTGTACAAACTGTGTGTGTACACTGTGTACACTGTGTGTGTGTACAGTGTGTACACAGTGTGTGTACAGTGTGTACAAACTGTGTGTGTACAGTGTGTACAAACTGTGTATGTACAGTGTGTGTACAAACTGTGTGTATGTACAGTGTGTGTACAAACTGTGTGTGTACAGTGTATGTACACTGTGTGTGTGTGTGTGTACAGTCTGTGTGTGTACAAACTGTGTGTGTGTGTACAAACTGTGTGTACACTGTGTACAAACTGTGTGTGTGTGTACACTGTGTGTACAAACTGTGTGTGTGTGTGTACACTGTGTGTACAAACTGTGTGTGTACACTGTGTACACTGTGTGTGTGTGTACAGTGTGTACACACTGTGTGTGTACAGTGTGTACAAACTGTGTGTGTGTACAGTGTGTACAAACTGTGTGTATGTACAGTGTGTGCACAAACTGTGTGTATGTACAGTGTGTGTACAAACTGTGTGTATGTACAGTGTGTGCACAAACTGTGTGTATGTACAGTGTGTGTACAAACTGTGTGTATGTACAGTGTGTGTACAAACTGTGTGTGTACAGTGTATGTACACTGTGTGTGTGTGTGTACAAACTGTGTGTGTGTACAAACTGTGTGTGTGTACAAACTGTGTGTGTGTACAAACTGTGTGTGTACAAACTGTGTGTGTACACTGTGTGTGTGTACACTGTGTGTGTGTACAAACTGTGTGTGTGTGTACAAACTGTGTGTATGTACAGTGTGTGTACAAACTGTGTGTATGTACAGTGTGTGTACAAACTGTGTGTGTACTGTGTATGTACACTGTGTGTGTGTACAAACTGTGTGTGTGTACAAACTGTGTGTGTGTGTGTGTACAAACTGTGTGTGTGTGTACAAACTGTGTGTGTACACTGTGTGTGTGTACACTGTGTGTGTGTACAAACTGTGTGTGTGTGTACAAACTGTGTGTGTGTGTACAAACTGTGTGTGTGTACAAACTGTGTGTGTGTACACTGTGTGTGTGTGTACACTGTGTGTGTGTACACTGTGTGTGTACAAACTGTGTGTGTGTGTACAAACTGTGTGTGTACAAACTGTGTGTGTGTGTACAAACTGTGTGTGTGTGTACACTGTGTGTGTGTACAAACTGTGTGTGTACAGTGTGTGTGTGTACAAACTGTGTGTGTGTACAAACTGTGTGTGTGTACAAACTGTGTGTGTGTGTACAAACTGTGTGTGTGTGTACAAACTGTGTGTGTGTGTACAAACTGTGTGTACAAACTGTGTGTACAAACTGTGTGTACAAACTGTGTGTGTGTACAAACTGTGTGTGTGTACAAACTGTGTGTGTGTACAAACTGTGTGTGTGTACAAACTGTGTGTGTGTAAAAACTGTGTGTGTGTACAAACTGTGTGTGTGTACAAACTGTGTGTGTACAAACTGTGTGTGTACAAACTGTGTGTGTGTGCACAAACAATCACCCACCCACTCACCCAATCAAGATGTTACAACGGCTAACCCTTAACATACAGTAGGGTGGTGACCACCGACCTATCCTCGCTAACACACACTATCACTCGCTAACACTGAATCTCTGATACGACAAGCATGGCCAAGCCAGGAGGGCTACTGGTTGGCCACGCTGACTTGAGGCTTGACTCTTCTTCTTCACGAGGCGTCTTCATCATAGACCCGAACAGCCCGGCTGCCAGGTGCGGAGGCTGCTTATATGCGCCTCGGCGTGTCCGGGCCACACCCCGGCCACGCCCACCTTGGAGAACTCTCTAGAAGGCCCTTCTTCTGTCCACGTGGCCTCCCACCTTGATCCGGTCACGTGTCCAGCCGGGTTCATCCAGAGTGCCACGGCCTCACACAACCCCCGCGGTACTGACCCAAAGCCTCCAGACCCCCCCCCTGTTCAGGCCCGTGACGTCATTCCCGCACGCAGACGTAGTGACGTCACATGTGTGTTTGTGGACTCGCGTGGTAGTGACGCTCCCCCACGTAGTGACGTCACGTATGTGCGTGTGTGTGTAGGCCCACACGGTCATGACGCTACAAGTCACCACATGTGCATCGTGCTCACTCCACGCTGGAGGGTGCTCGGGGCTCGCGAGTCAGCACGCTCGTGGTCAGCCATTAGCATCACGCTTGGCGTGCAGTGCCAGCCCTACAGGATCGGGGGTGGAAGTGCCGGCCGTAGGGAAGGGGTCGCTAAAGGCCATGGCACTCTGGTTGACCCCAGAGGACACGTGACCAGTTAAGTTTACAAAGGGCCCCCAAGTGGGGGCTAGGGGTGGTCACGTGTCAGGGTCCCGATCCCGCTCGAGGATTCTGGAAGGTGGTCGTGGCCAAGGGCCTCCAGCCACACCGCAGAGGATGTAAGCCGGGTCCCCAGAGGGACCGGCGTTGTTGTTCATCCTGAGGAATCCTTCGTCTACGTCCTACGTTCTACCGAGTCTCCAACACGTGCACCTGGGCCCGAGCTGTGGTCCAGTCCATTGTAGCAGTCACGTGGTAACTAGTGTAGCTAGCCTGGTGGTGACCACCAGGCTAACTACACCAGTCACGTGGTAACTAGCTAGCCTAGTGGTCACCACCTGGTTAACTACACCAGTCACGTGGTAACTAGTGTAGTTAGCCTGGTGGTCACCACCTGGCTAACTACACCAGTCACGTGGTAACTAGTGTAGTTAGCCTGGTGGTCACCACCTGGCTAACTACACCAGTCACGTGGTAACTAGTGTAGTTAGCCAGGTGGTGACCACCAGGCTAACTACACCAGTTACGTCGTAACTGGTGTAGTTAGCCAGGTGGTGACCACCTGGCTAACTACACCAGTCACGTGGTAACTAGTGTAGCTAGCCTGGTGGTTACCACCTGGTTAACTACACCAGTCACGTGGTAACTAGTGTAGCTAGCCTGGTGGTCACCACCAGGATAGCTACACCAGTCACGTGGTAACTAGTGTAGCTAGCCTGGTGGTCACCACCAGGTTAACTACACCAGTCACGTGGTAACTAGTGTAGCTAGCCTAGTGGTCACCACCAGGCTAACTACACCAGTCACGTGGTAACTAGTGTAGCTAGCCTAGTGGTCACCACCTGGCTAACTACACCAGTCACGTGGTAACTAGTGTAGTTATCCTGGTGGTGACCACCTGGCTAACTACACCAGTCAAGTGGTAACTAGTGTAGTTAGCCTGGTGGTCACCACCTGGCTAACTACACCAGTCACGTGGTGACTAGTGTAGTTAGCCAGGTGGTCACCACCTGGCTAACTACACCAGTCACGTGGTAACTAGTGTAGTTAGCCTGGTGGTGACCACCTGGCTAACTACACCAGTCACGTGGTAACTAGTGTAGCTAGCCTGGTTGTCACCACCTGGCTAACTACACCAGTCACGTGGTAACTAGTGTAGCTAGCCTGGTGGTTACCACCTGGTTAACTACACCAGTCACGTAGTAACTAGTGGTTATCCTGGTGGTCACCACCTGGCTAACTACACCAGTCACGTGGTAACTAGTGTAGCTAGCCTGGTGGTTACCACCTGGTTAACTACACCAGTCACGTGGTAACTAGTGTAGCTAGCCTAGTGGTCACCACCTGGCTAACTACACCAGTCACGTGGTAACTAGTGTAGTTAGCCTGGTGGTCACCACCTGGCTAACTACACCAGTCACGTGGTAACTAGTGTAGCTAGCCTGGTGGTCACCACCTGGCTAACTACACCAGTCACGTGGTAACTAGTGTAGCTAGCCTGGTGGTCACCACCTGGCTAACTACACCAGTCACGTGGTAACTAGTGTAGCTAGCCTGGTGGTCACCACCTGGCTAACTACACCAGTCACGTGGTAACTAGTGTAGTTAGCCTGGTGGTCACCACCTGGCTAGCTACACCAGTCACGTGGTAACTAGTGTAGTTAGCCTGGTGGTCACCACCAGGCTAACTACACCAGTCACGTGGTAACTAGTGTAGCTAGCCTAGTGGTCACCACCTGGCTAACTACACCAGTCACGTGGTAACTAGTGTAGCTAGCCTAGTGGTCACCACCTGGCTAACTACACCAGTCACGTGGTAACTAGTGTAGTTAGCCTGGTGGTCACCACCTGGCTAACTACACCAGTCACGTGGTAACTAGTGTAGCTAGCCTGGTGGTCACCACCTGGCTAACTACACCAGTCACGTGGTAACTAGTGTAGCTAGCCTAGTGGTCACCACCTGGTTAACTACACCAGTCACGTGGTAACTAGTATAGTTATCCTGGTGGTCACCACCTGGCTAACTACACCAGTCACGTGGTAACTAGTGTAGCTAGCCTGGTGGTCACCACCTGGCTAACTACACCAGTCACGTGGTAACTAGTGTAGCTAGCCTAGTGGTCACCACCTGGTTAACTACACCAGTCACGTGGTAACTAGTGTAGCTAGCCTGGTGGTCACCACCTGGCTAACTACACCAGTCACGTGGTAACTAGTGTAGTTAGCCTGGTGGTCACCACCTGGCTAGCTACACCAGTCACGTGGTAACTAGTGTAGTTAGCCTGGTGGTCACCACCAGGCTAACTACACCAGTCACGTGGTAACTAGTGTAGCTAGCCTAGTGGTCACCACCTGGTTAACTACACCAGTCACGTGGTAACTAGTGTAGCTAGCCTGGTGGTCACCACCTGGTTAACTACACCAGTCACGTGGTAACTAGTGTAGTTAGCCTGGTGGTGACCACCTGGCTAACTACACCAGTCACGTGGTAACTAGTGTAGCTAGCCTGGTAGTCACCACCAGGCTAACTACACCAGTCACGTGGTAACTAGTGTAGCTAGCCTGGTGGTCACCACCTGGCTAGCTACACCAGTCACGTGGTAACTAGTGTAGCTAGCCTGGTGGTCACCACCAGGCTAACTACACTAGTCACGTGGTAACTAGTGTAGCTAGCCTAATGGTCACCACCTGGTTAACTACACCAGTCACGTGGTAACTAGTGTAGTTAGCCTAGTGGTCACCACCAGGCTAACTACACCAGTCACGTGGTAACTAGTGTAGTTATCCTGCTGGTCACCACCTGCCTAACTACACCAGTCACGTGGTAACTAGTGTAGCTAGCCTGGTGGTCACCACCAGGCTAACTACACCAGTCACGTGGTAACTAGTGTAGCTAGCCTGGTGGTCACCACCAGGCTAACTACACCAGTCACGTGGTAACTAGTGTAGTTAGCCTGGTGGTCACCACCAGGCTAACTACACCAGTCACGTGGTAACTAGTGTAGTTAGCCTGCTGGTCACCACCAGGCTAACTACACCAGTCACGTGGTAACTAGTGTAGTTAGCCTAGTGGTCACCACCAGGCTAACTACACCAGTCACGTGGTAACTAGTGTAGTTATCCTGCTGGTCACCACCTGGCTAACTACACCAGTCACGTAGTAACTAGTGTAGTTAGCCTGGTGGTCACCACCATAGGTTGTTATTGTGTTAAGGGGCAGTTACCCCGTGTGTTGGTGTTAAATAAATGTATTGCCTCCAAGAGCATGTCTGTGACTCAGTTGAACCTGCTACACATACATAATTAATTACACTTTACACACATTTTTAGTTAATCACACTTAATTACATACATTAACATATTCTACGTAATTTTCACATTTGTTTTATTTTAATATTCGATCATATTTAATTTTTACATTGAATTTTGTTCATAACAAAACAACACACCCCCTTGATTATTTTGATAAAAAAAGCTGCGTCACTCCCTCTTGTTTGGCAGTCTCTTGCCCCGAGTGGAGAACTGTCCACCCCTCATGATCACTGCAGCCAGAAATGGTCCACTCGACCTTCCTTGGTATTCCACGCAAGCTCGATGCGACACCGGTCCATCTCCTGACAAAGGAGTGGCAGCCTCTCCACTGCAACGAGGGCCCCAATATTCCACGCGGCCAATCGCAGGCGTCTCCTGTTGCTGGAGGTAACCCGAGAGTGGGGTTCAGTCTGGCTCTGCCAGATGGAGTTTGGCCAGAAAGTTCGATATTCATATCGTGGTAATTGAATTGAAGGTGGCCCTCGTGGCGGCTAGGAGCGCCATAAGGGGAGCAGCCGATTGAATTTGGGCTCCCCCCCATGGCATTGCTCACAAACACCACAGCAGCATTACCGTCCAGGACCACCGAGGAGGTAGGAGGATGTTTTTTGCTGGACTCACTCACTCACACAATCACTCACACACTCACACACTCACTTACACACTCACTCACTCACACACTCACACAATCACTCATACACTCACACACTCACTTACACACTCACTCAATCACACAATCACTCACTCACACAGTCACTCACACACTCACTCACTCACACACCCACTCACTCACACACTCACACACTCACTCACACGATCACTCACACACTCACTCATACACTCCCACACTCACTTACACACTCAATCACACAATCACTCACTCACACACTCACTCACACACCCACTCACTCACTCACACACTCACCCACCCACTCACTCACACACTCACACACTCACCCACCCACTCACACACTCACACACACTCACCCACTCACTCACTCACACACTCATACACCCACTCACTCACACACCCACTCACTCACACACACTCACACACTCACTCACATACCCACACACTCACTCACACACTCACCCACTCACACACTCACTCACACACTCACTCACTCCCTTACTCACACACACACTCACACACTCACACACCCACTCACTCACACACTCACTCACACACTCACTCATACACTCACTTACTCACTCCCTCACTCACCCACTCACTCACACACTCACACACACACTCACACACTCACTCACCCACTCACTCACACACTCACACACTCACTCACACACTCACTCACACACTCACTCACTCACCCACTCACACACTCACTCACTCACACACTCACACACTCACTCACTCACCAACTCAACAACAACAACCGCCATTCGCCACTAAGTGGCGGTGACGTCACCACGACGCTTGTGCCAGGCTATGTGCACCCTGAGGCCACGTGAAGTGTCGAACGCCCGCTGACAGGAGGTCACGGGGCAGACCCAGGTGCCACGGGTCGACTGACTGAGATGACTGGCTGATGCACCACCTGTGCCCCCTACTGTGCCAACCTGCTGTGATTTAGCCACCCGGTGCTCCGCTCGTTGTTCTGAGCGTCGCTCCTCCGCCCTCCGTTGTTGTTGGAGGGCGACTGCCTCCAACTGCCCAGTAGCATCCTTCACGAGCCTCCTCCACAGAGGCCGATCTTGACACCGCTGGTACCAGTCATCGGCAAGTCCACTCAGCTCCACGTCCTCCTGTACCACATCACTCCATCTCTTCTCTAGCCCGTGCCGCGCCCGCTTAGCCCCCTCAATCCGGCCAAACAAAAGCTGTTTCGGCATGCGGTGGCTGGGCATGCGGGCTACATGACCCAGCCATCGCAGCCTTGCCTGCCGGAGGAGCTCACCGATGGGACCCTGCCCAGATCTTTCAAGGATTTGTGAGCTCACACAATCCAGTCTGGTTAAACCCAGGATGGATCGTAGGCAGGCCAGCCTAAATGTTTCCAACCGGCGAAGATGTTCCATTAGGGGGGTCCACGTTTTGCAAGCATAGAGAAGGGAGGGAATGACCGTGGCCGAGAAGACCTGAAGCTTAGTGCGGAGCGACAGACCAGGTAGCTTCCACACAGCGTTACGCAACCGATGGAAAGATATTGCCGCTCGACTGATTCGGAGTGAGACCTCTGCTGTTAAACTGGAGCCAGTCATAAGCACACTGCCCAGGTATGGGAAACTCTCCACTCTCTCCACAACTGCCCCATCACCGATTGGGAGTTGTGGGGGTGGAGTGTCCGATGGTACAAAATACCCAGGCAGGTGCTTAGTTTTGGTGGGGCTGATGGTAAGGCCCCACCTCTTAGTGGCACGCTCCAGTCTCAGCAGCAGCGTCTCCAACTCCTCCTCTGACTGAGCAGCTATTACCAAATCATCAGCATACATAACGTGGTTGAGCAATAGGGAGCCATCCCTTGACCGCACCCGGGCATCGATTAGCCTCCCATTATATCTGTACCATATGGAGATTCCCCCGGTACAGCTATTGAAGGCTTCACGAACTACGTGGTCAAAATAGATGTTAAATAATGTGGGAGCCAGAGGACATCCCTGTCGCACCCCAAGGTGTACAGGGAATGGCTCTGACTCCCGGCTACGTAGTTTTACCCGGGCCCGCTCACCATCATGAAGGTCCTTAATGATCGTGAGCAGAGGGTCAGGTACTCCAAAAGCACGAAGAACGACCCAGAGCCCAGGCCTACTGATGGTATCATAGGCCTTGACCAGGTCAATAAAGCAGAGATGTAGGTCTTGTTGGAATTCCCTATACCTCTGCTGTAGCAGACGGACAGAAAATATGGCATCTGTGCAGGACCGCCCTTTCCTGAAACCGCATTGGGGCTCCGCAAGCCTCTCCTCAGCGTGCCTGGCAAGGCGATGCTGAATAATCCTTGCCAGGACCTTTCCCGGCACACTGAGGAGTGAGATGCCCCTGTAGTTGTTACAGTCTGTGCGGTCCCCCTTCTTAAAAGGGGGACCACCAGGGCATCCTTCCAATCCTGCGGAACCCGTCCAGTGGTCCAGACTGTTGTTATGATGTCATATAGGGCAGTCTGTGCACAAACGCCACCCTCCCTCAGCATTTCGCTTGGGAGATCATCTCTGCCCGCTGCCTTTCCTGGTCTCAGACTCCGGATCGCCTTCAGTACTTCCTCAACAGATGGCACCTCAGCCAGCCACTCACAGGGGGTGACTTCTTCCAATATTTGAGGCACCGCAGCCTCAGCAGGGTAATCCTCACTTTGTGCCACGATGTTTTCCTGGCTGAGGGATTTTCCCTCCCCCAGGACCTCACAGAAATGCTCAGCAAATCTGCAAACCTGTTCCTGGGGGTCGGAGATTGGATCACCGTTTTTTCCCCTAATGGTGGTAATAGGTGTGGCGCTGCAGGTTACTTTTTTGATGGAGTTAAATAGAGATTTGTGATCACGGGCCACTGACGCAGACTCCATCTCCTCAGCAACCAGCGACCACCACCCATCCTTGCAGCGCCTCACGGCTCTCCGAACCTCCGAGCGAAGGCTGCGGTAAGCCTCCTCATTCTCTGACGTGGGATTCTGTAGCCGATGGCAGTGGGCCTGTCGCTCTTTCTCAACCATCCTGAACACTTCCTCTGTCAGCCAGGGTCTCTGGGGAGGTCTGGACCGCGTACCCAAAGCAGCCATTGCAGCTGCATGAGTCACAGTCCTAAACCTCGCCCATTTACCCTCGACATTAGGAGGAGTCGGGGACGATGCCAATCCCAGCCGCAAGCGATGATGAAGTTCTCGCTTGCAACTTTCATCAGATAACTGAGACCAGGCCACTTTAGGTCAGAATGGGGTCCTGGGTGTACACCCACCACCGGAGTGGAAGAATGGCAGGCGCATCTTACAGATGACTAGTCGATGGTCAGAGGACAGATCAGCTCCACGGTAGGTCCTGGTGTCAAGGACATGGGCTCGCATCCGCTGGTCCGTCACTATGTAGTCCAGCAGATGTTCTTGCTTGGACCCGGCATGCATCCATGATGTGTGGATGCGCCGATGCCGGAACAGTGTGTTGGTAATTACAAGCCCATGGGCTGCACAAAAATCTAGCAGCCTCCTACCGTTGTTATTGAGCTGATCTGGCCCATGCCCTCCAATCACTCCAGACCAGGTGCCAGTATCATGACCAACTCGGGCATTCAAGTCACCCAACATGATGACTCTATCCCGAGGAGCCACTTTAGCCAGCACCTGTGACAGGAGGTCATAGAAGGCATCTGACTCATCGGCTTTGCCTGCATCCCTCCACGGATGTTCATCTTCGGTGGGGGCATAAGTAACCACGACCACCATTCCTCACCTCCGGTTGATGGGAAGGCGAGCCCAAAGTAGCCTGGGGCTTACAGCTTCCCACACCTCACCGCCACGCTCCCACGCCCCCTTCATTCTTTTGTTCAAAAGAAGACCCACACCCTGTTGTTTGGCAGTCTGCTGCCCCGAGTAGAGGACTGTCCACCCCTCATGGTGGCAGGAGCCAGAGCCGGTCCACCGGACCTCCTGAATGCCGCATAGATCCAGGCGGTACCGGTCCAGCTCCCGACAGAGGAGTGGCAGCCTCTCCTCCGCAGTGAGCGTTCGAACATTCCACGTGGCCACCCGTAGTGGCTTTTCGTTGTTTCTGGAGGAGCCCCGAGGGTAGATATTCAATCTCCTGGCTCCGCCAATTGGGGTTTGGCCAGGAGACGTCATAGACGCCTGGCCCCCCGGGGCCTCCGGCACAAGCTTATTAGTTACATATTTCAGTTTAACTCGTGGTTTAGTGGTAATTAATTGAAGGTGGAGGGGTTACCAGCCCCTCGCACGCGTCCAGAGCCCCCGTTTAGCCCCTGTGGTGGACACATTTGCCATGAGGGGAGGAGCCAATCAAAAATTGGATCTCCCCCCACAGCACTGTCCACGACAGAGTTGCCCGTCCGGCACTCACACACACACTCATTCACTCACTCCCTGCCAGCTGGGACCGCTGCTGCCACGCGACCACCACGTCCCCTTCTCCTCCTTGCCCTAGGACCCGGTCGCGAAACATCAGCGCTGGGCCGTCCTACGCCGGGGCGAGGTGGCCTGTGGAGTGGGGGGCGCGGTGTGGGGGAGGCCCACTCCGAGAGCCAGCATGTAGCCTGGTGAGGGGGGTGGGGGGGTGAGGGGTGGGTGAGTGGGTGGGTGGGTGGGTGAGTGGGTGGGTGATTGTGTAGGTGGGTGAGTGGGTGGGTGATTGTGTAGGTGGGTGAGTGGATGAGTAGCTGGGTGAGTGAGTGGGTGGGTGAGTTGGTGGGTGGGTGAGTGGGTGGGTGATTGTGTAGGTGGGTGAGTAGATGAGTAGCTGGGTGAGTGAGTGTGTGGATGGATGAGTGGGTGGGTGCGTGTGTGGGTGGGTGAGTGGGTGGGTGAATGGGTGGGTGGGTGAGTGGGTGGTTGAGTGGGTGGGTGGTGAGTGGGTGGGTGATTGTGTAGGTGGGTGAGTGGATGAGTAGCTGGGTGAGTGAGTGGGTGGGTGGGGGAGTGGGTGGTTGAGTGGGTGAATGTGTGGGTGAGTGAGTGGGTGGGTGAATGGGTGGGTGGGTGATTGGGTGGTTGAGTGGGTGGGTGGTGAGTGGGTGGGTGATTGTGTAGGTGGGTGAGTGGATGAGTAGCTGGGTGAGTGAGTGGGTGGGTGGGTGGGTGAGTGGGTTGTTGAGTCGGTGAATGTGTGGGTGAGTGAGTGGGTGGGTGAATGGGTGGGTGGGTGATTGGGTGGTTGAGTGGGTGGGTGGTGAGTGGGTGGGTGATTGTGTAGGTGGGTGAGTGGATGAGTAGCTGGGTGAGTGAGTGGGTGAGTGTGTGGGTGGATGAGTGGGTGGGTGCGTGTGTGGGTGGGTGAGTGGATGAGTAGCTGGGTGAATGAGTGGGTGGGTGGGGGAGTGGGTGGTTGAGTGGGTGAATGTGTGGGTGAGTGAGTGGGTGGGTGAATGGGTGGGTGGGTGATTGGGTGGTTGAGTGGGTGGGTGGTGAGTGGGTGGGTGATTGTGTAGGTGGGTGAGTGGATGAGTAGCTGGGTGAGTGAGTGGGTGAGTGTGTGGGTGGATGAGTGGGTGGGTGCGTGTGTGGGTGGGTGAGTGGATGAGTAGCTGGGTGAATGAGTGGGTGGGTGGGGGAGTGGGTGGTTGAGTGGGTGAATGTGTGGGTGAGTGAGTGGGTGGGTGAATGGGTGGGTGGGTGTTTGGGTGGTTGAGTGGGTGGGTGGTGAGTGGGTGGGTGATTGTGTAGGTGGGTGAGTGGATGAGTAGCTGGGTGAGTGAGTGGGTGAGTGTGTGGGTGGATGAGTGGGTGGGTGCGTGTGTGGGTGGGTGAGTGGATGAGTAGCTGGGTGAGTGAGTGGGTGGGTGGGGGAGTGGGTGGTTGAGTGGGTGAATGTGTGGGTGAGTGAGTGGGTGGGTGAATGGGTGGGTGGGTGATTGGGTGGTTGAGTGGGTGGGTGGTGAGTGGGTGGGTGATTGTGTAGGTGGGTGAGTGGATGAGTAGCTGGGTGAGTGAGTGGTTGAGTGTGTGGGTGGATGAGTGGGTGGGTGCGTGTGTGGGTGGGTGAGTGGGTGGGTGAATGGGTGGGTGGGTGAGTGGGTGGTTGAGTGGGTGGGTGGTGAGTGGGTTGGTGAGTGGGTGGGTGATTGTGTAGGTGGGTGATTGTGTAGGTGGGTGAGTGAGTGGGTGAGTGAGTGGGTGAGTGAATGGGTGAGTAGCTGGATGAGTGAGTGGGTGCGTGTGTGGGTGGGTGAATGGGTGGGTGAATTGGTGGGTGAGTAGCTGGATGAGTGAGTGGGTGGGTGAGTGGGTGGGTGAGTGGTTGGGCCAGTGGGCAAGTGACTGACTCACCAAGTAACACATTCCCAGCCTTACACTGACCACGCATTCATTCACCGACTCCTCCCCCCACCCGTCCGCCTGACCGCCCGCCCACTCCATGTTACCGGCGAGGCTGTGTACGTCCAGGCGCTGCGCCTCCAGCTGCTCTAGACGAGATTCCAGCTTGGTCTGGGCGTCCGCCAGACGCTCCAACTCAGTCTCCTGCCATCGGAGACGGTAGTCTGTGGGTAGGGAGGGGGGAGTCAAGGGGAGGGGGGGGGTCAGGGGGGGTGATTGGGTGGAGTTTAAAGCGCACCCCTTCAATTACCACCGCTGCTGATTCTGCTGCTGACGACGGTGGCGATGATTCAGCACCAACCTCCAGCAGGACTACGACTAAACGAAAGTGTATTGTAACTACTAGCCGGTGGTAGTAGTAGTAGTAGTACTGCTAGTAGTGTTGAGGAGTGGAGTGGTGACGGGATGTCACACTCGCCTCGAGAGGAGTGACGTCATGTCCCCTCGGGGGTATTTGAGTGGCGACCCGTGACGTGTTCGGGGTCTTCGCCAGGAGCCGGGTTCGTGAGCGGTAGCGGAGTGGGGACCCAGGGTAGGGGAGAAAGGGCACCAGGCTAGGGGTGGTGGTACCCCAAACTTTCGCAGCTCTTATAAATTCCCTTTTGACACCATCAATAGGTAAACTCCTCCCCCCCCGCGCCAAACGGCAAGTCCACCGGCACGTACACCACCACCTCTTTTCTAAAATCGGCCAATCAAATGCTAATGTTTATGCTAATTCCTTTGCCAGGACACCTTGTTTGCTCGCACACAGCTTAAAGGTCCGCGGTCTGAGCGTGGCTGTGTTTCACTGCAGCGCTGCCCTCCAGACAGCCTGATCCCTTCACCTGATGAAGGCCGCTTGTGTTGTGGCCGAAACGTCGTGATTTTTGTTGTTTTATTTTTTTACCTACGTGGTGACTTTACCGAATAGAACCACAGAGTAGGGGGGGGGGGGGGGGGCTCCTTCACCCGGCTGGCCGAGTTGGATGAACCGTCGGTCAGCGCTGTGGGGAGAGCCCGTTAGCCTGGGAGGCGTAGGGATCACCAGTGCCCTTTCCCCTGGGGAGATTTAGCTTATCCAAGTGTGAGCTTGGCTGTGTTTCACTCCAGCGCTGTCCTCCAGACAGCCTGATCCCTTCACCTGATGAAGGCCGCTTGTGTTGTGGCCGAAACGTCGCGAGAATTTTACTGCGTTATTTTGTTTTATCAATTTATTATGTTATTCTCATTCTACGCGGTGGTGACTTTACCGAATAGAACCAAAGAAGATGAATCCAAGTCTTGTATTGGCCCTAGCCCAAAAGCTAAGCGAAAAGCCCTTAATAAACCCTTTAGCGTCAGCCCCGTCAACGTCTGTCTTCGTGTGGTCTTTAACACCACAACAGTAGTACTACTACTAGTAGTAGTACTAGTACTACTAGTACTAGTAGTAGTACCACTAGTAGTACTACTAGTAGTACTACTAGTAGTACTACTAGTAGTACCAGTAGTACTAGTAGTACTAGTAGTAGTACTAGTAGTAGTACTAGTAGCACTACTAGTAGTACTACTAGTAGTAGTACTAGTACTACTACTAGTACTACTACTAGTAGTACTAGTAGTAGTACTACTAGTAGTACTACTACTAGTGGTACTACTAGTAGTACCAGTAGTAGTACTACTACTGGTACTACTAGTAGTAGTACTAACTACTACTACTAGTAGTAGTACTAGTAGTACTAGTACTACTAGTAGTACTAGTAGTACCAGTAGTAGTACTACTAGTACTACTAGTAGTACTAAGTAGTACCAGTAGTACTACTCGTAGTATTACTACTACTAGTACTACTAGTAGTACTACTACTAGTACTACTACTAGTACTACTATTGGTACTTGTAGTAGTACTAGTACTACTAGTACTACTACTAGTACTACTAGTAGTAGTAGTGTTAGTAGTACTAGTACTACTGGTAGTGTTAGTAGTAGTACTAGTACTAGTGGTACTAGTAGTAGTACTAGTACCACTAGTAGTACTACTAGTACTACTACTAGTACTACTACTACTAGTACTACTACTAGTACTACTACTAGTAGTACCAGTAGTAGTACCAGTAGTAGTACTACTGCTAGATCCTAACGTGGTACAGAACCTACTGGTAGTAGTAGTAGTAGTACAACAATATCACACCATGAGGCTGGTTTTTGTTGGTGTTGTTGTTGATGATAGAGGTTTTTATATTTGCTCTGTGATGGATGACTAGCCTTGTGCCCGTCCTCGGACGGGTGCATTTCAGTAAATCTGAACCTTGCAGGTGGAAAGCAGCCCCCGACGTGATAGGCATCGCATGAATGCGTGTGTAGAGGTATTGTTACACGGGTGGGAAACGGAGTGGGCTGGAGGCCCAACCGGGATTAATTCACAGGAGGCAGGGGGTTAGTTGTGTATGTCTGTGGATGTCTGTCCACGTGTATCCAGACACCCGGATAAAATGGGAGGGGTGGGGCTGGGTGGGGAGGGGAGGGTGGGGAGGGAGGGTGGGAGGGGCTGGTCACCCCGTGGTGCCCCCCTTATAAAACTCAACGTTTCACCGACTCACGCCGGCTTGTGCCCGCCCTCACAGTCGGGCATCTTGTGCTGAATGCACCACCAACACCACGTGGTGGTGGTGCCGCTGTTGACCCTGGCCATTGACCGAGCTACCCAACGTTCCTACCAGCTCCCCCCTCCACAGGAATTGTGTTTATGCACTCCCCATGCTGTCAGCTGGTAGTATCCCAGACGTGTCAATAGGGGGCGGAAGCGTGACTGAGCCCAATGTTAAGGGCCGAGGGTCAAGGGTCAAGTGTCAAGTGTAACCGCTATGGCCTATGGGATAATGGGTCTAGGGCCGCAGACCCCAGGCCCTAGGGTGGGGCTAGAGGATGACAACAATATACACTACACTATATACTACACTACTATACACTACACTATACACTACACTATACACTACACTATACACTACACTATACACTACACTATACACTACTATACACTACACTATACACTACTACACTATACACTACACTATACACTACTATACACTACTATACACTACACTATACACTACACTACACACTACACTATATTTACTATACACTACACTATACACTACACTATACACTACTATACACTACACTATACACTACTATACATTACACTATACACTACTATACACTACACTATACACTACACTACTATACACTACACTACTATACACTACACTACACACTACTATACACTACACTACACACTACACGACTATACACTACACTACACACTACTACACACTACACTACTATACATTACACTATACACTACACTATATACTACACTAGACACTACACTATACACTACACTATACACTACACTATACACTACTATACACTACACACTACACTACACTACTATACACTACTATACACTACACTATACACTACACGACTATACACTACACACTACACTACTATACACTACACTACTATACACTACACTATACACTAGACTACTATACACTACACTACTATACACTACACTATACACTACACTATACACTACACTATACACTACTATACACTACACTATAATTGTAAATGTAGTCGTGGGTTTACTCTTAACGTATTGGCTCTGTCGGACGCTGGTGGCGGACTTAATGATGCAACATTTATATTGACGCGAGCTAAGCCAACAAAAACCTCCATTTGTGGATAGTTTAACGTTATATTTATTATTAGTGTGTGTTTTTGTTTGCATTTTGACCACAAGTATCGTGGTTAATGTAAACATGATTCCTCATCAGAAGGTTTCAGTTTTGTCGCCAGAAAAAAGGGGAAAACCCCTAGAATTATTATTATATTTTGGTACCGGCAAAGGAGGTCTAATGATGATGTAGATGCTCACCCCGAGCCCTCATTACTCTGATAGTGGCATTGTCTTTGAGCTGTGTGAACGCCTTTTGGCGTCGTCTGTGCTGGCACCAATTGGGTCGAGGCTCAAAAGAAAGCCGTCTCTGGTGTGGACCAATCAGTTTCAAGGACAATGCATCACACATTATCACGGTGTGTGTTTTGTTTGCATTTTGACCGCAGGTATTGCGGTTAATGTAAACATGATTCCTCATCAGAAGGTTTCAGTTTTGTCGCCAGAAAAAAAAGGGGAAAACCCCTATAATTATTATTATATTTTGGTATTGGCAAAGGTGTAATGATGATGTAGATGCTCACCCCGAGCCCTCATTACTCTGATAGTGGCATTGTCTTTGAGCTGTGTGAACGTCTTTTGGCGTTGTCCTCTGGTCGAGCACCAATTGGATCGAGGCTCAAAAGAAAGCCGTCTCTGGTGTGGACCAATCAGTTTCAAGGACAATGCATCACACATTATCACGGTGTGTGTTTTGTTTGTTATTTTGACCGCAGGTATTGCGGTTAATGCAGTAACATGATTCCTCATCAGAAGGTTTCAGTTTTGTCGCCAGAAAAATCGGTAAAACCCCTATAATTATTAGATTTATTATTATTATTATAGTTTCACGTGTTCACAAAACACACACGCGACGGGGAAGCTGACCGTAAGATGGCCAGCAGCTTACTCGACATTCTGACACTCTTGACAGCGATGACATTTGGTAAAACACGGCACGGCCATTTTGCTACGCTGAACTTTAACAGCAAAAGGGTGAGTGATTGATATATATATTTATAGAACTTCGCTCCTGCCTTGTCACGACTTGCTCTGCGTGACGTTGTGTCGCAAGCCCTAGCCCATCGTGGCGGCTCTATAAATAAAATGAACTGTTTAGACGAGTTCCAGGTGTAGCAGGTGAGGCCCCGCTGAGCAGCGTAGCTTCTTTTTTCACGCGATTTTTAATTAACTCGCTCTGTCTGTTGTCGTTGTTGTTGTAGTATCCTCAAATCTTGTAGCTCAATCTTAACCCACTTCCCAATGTGGTATCGACTGTAAACTTTGGTATGCTTATGTCATACTGATGACAATACTATATTCTATCATTTTAAAAAAACAATAAACATTTTAAAACATTATTTGTTATATGTTGTGTGTTTCGGCTTGGGTCTAATTGTCCCACGGACAAGCTGACGTTGGCTGTAAATCACCACGGGTCCTTTACGGAGTGGCGAGCTTCGGGTCCACTTCCTGGAGTTGTGGAGTTCTCCCATTACTAGTACGGTACATTGCATTAAAGCGTGCTTTAAAAAGAAAGTATTATTTTTTAATATTACTTATTCAGAAGAAAACGTGGCGATCGCAAATGATGGCGGTTCTAGGAAGTGGCTGATGTCATCGTCATGGTGTGAGAATGTAGACCAGCAGACAAATAGTCTACACTAATTGGGTGTGTCTACAGACTCAAAGAGACCCACAGAGACCCAGACTCATAGAGACCCACAGAGACCCAGACTCATAGAAACCCACAGAGACCCATACTCATAGAAACCCACAGAGACCCAGACTCATAGAGGCCCACAGAGACCCATACTCATAGAGACCCACAGAGACCCAGACTCATAGAGACCCATAGAGACCCAGACTCATAGAGACCCACAGAGACCCAGACTCATAGAGACCCACAGAGACCCAGACTCATAGAGACCCACAGAGACCCAGACTCATAGAGACCCACAGAGACCCAGACTCATAGAGACCCACAGAGACCCAGACTCATAGAGACCCACAGAGACCCAGACGCATAGAGACCCACAGAGACCCAGACTCATAGAGACCCACAGAGAGCCAGACTCATAGAGACCCACAGAGACCCATACTCATAGAGACCCACAGAGACCCATACTCATAAAGACCCACAGAGACCCATACTAATAGAGACCCATACTCATAGAGACCCACAGAGACCCATACTAATAGAGACCCACAGAGACCCAGACTCATTGAGACCCACAGAGACCCATACTCATAGAGACCCACAGAGACCCAGACTCATAGAGACCCACAGAGACCCGGACTCATAGAGACCCACAGAGACCCATACTTATATAGACCCATAGAGACCCAGACTCATAGAGACCCATACTCATAGAGACCATACGCATAGAGACCCATACTCATAGAGACCCACAGAGACCCATACTCATAGACCCACAGAGACCCATACTCATAAAGACCCACAGAGACCCATACTCATAGAGACCCACAGAGACCCAGACTCAGAGAGACCCACAGAGACCCAGATTCATAGAGACCCACAGAGACCCAGACTCACAGAGACACATACTCATAGAGACCCACAGAGACCCATACTCATAGAGACCCATACTCATAGAGACCCATACTCATAGAGACCAGAGACCCACAGAGACTCACAGGGACCCACAGAGACCCACAGAGACCCACAGAGACTCACAGAGACTCACAGAGACCAACAGAGACCCACAGAGACCCACAGAGACTCACAGAGACCCACAGAGACCCACAGGGACCCACAGAGACCCACAGAGAACCACAGAGACCCACAGATACCCACAGAGACCCATACTCATAAAGACTCACAGGGACCCACAGAGACCCACAGAGACTCACAGGGACCCACAGAGACCCACAGAGACTCACACAGACTCACAGGGACCCACAGAGACCCACATAGACCCACAGAGACCCACATGGACCCACAGAGACCCACAGAGACCCAAAGAGTCCCACAGAGACCCACAGAGACTCACAGAGACCCACAGAGACCCACAGAGACCCACAGGGACCCACAGAGACCCACAGAGACCCACAGAGTCCCGTAGAAATCCGCGTGATGTTGATTCTAAATGTGGAGGGAGAAACCGGAGGACCGGGACATGTATCCACGTGACCACCACGGGAGACAGAGAGCCGCAGACTCCACATAGACACCAGCAGGCATCGTCCGGGATCAGACCCACGACCTCCTGCACACCAGGCGAGAGAGACAACATCTCACAGGGTCCGGGATCGAACCCAGAACCTCCTGCACACCAGGCGAGAGAGACAACATCTCACAGGGTCCGGGATCAGACCCACGACCTCCTGCACACCAGGCGAGAGAGACAACATCTCACAGGGTCCGGGATCGAACCCACGACCTCCTGCACACCAGGCGAGAGAGACAACATCTCACAGGGTCCGGGATCAGACCCACGACCTCCTGCACACCAGGCGAGAGAGACAACATCTCACAGGGTCCGGGATCAGACCCAAGACCTCCTGCACACCAGGCGAGAGAGACAACATCTCACAGGGTCCGGGATCAAACCCACGACCTCCTGCACACCAGGCGAGCGAGACAACATCTCACAGGGTCCGGGATCGAACCCACGACCTCCTGCACCCCAGGCGAGAGAGACAACATCTCACAGGGTCCGGGATCGAACCCACGACCTCCTGCACACCAGGCGAGAGAGACAACATCTTCTGGACACCGTGGCAACATCGGGGGTGGTCCACGGGGCGCGCAAAAGTGACCAGGAGATGTTGCCTACCTCGCCTGGTATACAGGAGGTCGCGGGTTCGATCCCGGACCCTGTGAGATGTTGACTACCTCGCATGGTCTACAGGAGGTCGCGGGTTCAATGCCGACACAGGAGATGTTGACTATCTCGCCTGGTATGCAGGAGGTCGCGGGTTCGATCCCGGACCCTGTGAGATGTTGACTACCTCACCTGGTATACAGGAGGTCGTGGGTTCGATCCCGGACCCTGTGAGATGTTGACTACGTCGCCTGGTCTACAGGAGGTCGTGGGTTCGATCCCAGAACCTTTGAGATGTTGACTACCTCGCCTGTCTACAGGAGGTCGTGGGTTCGATCCCGGACCCTGTGAGATGTTGACCACCTCGCCTGGTCTACAGGAGGTCGTGGGCTCGATCCCGGACCCTGTCAGATGTTGACTACCTCGCCTGGTATACAGGAGGTCGCGGGTTCGATCCCGGACCCTGTGAGATGTTGACTACCTCGCCTGGTCTACAGGAGGTCGTGGGTTCGATCCCGGACTCAGTGAGATGTTGACTACCTCGCCTGGTTTACAGGAGGTCGTGGGTTCGATCCCAGAACCTTT
Organism: Petromyzon marinus; assembly: GCF_010993605.1. NCBI lineage: Eukaryota > Metazoa > Chordata > Hyperoartia > Petromyzontiformes > Petromyzontidae > Petromyzon > Petromyzon marinus. The sequence goes on along the minus strand of NW_022638171.1, from coordinate 149,119 downwards.
GAGATGTTGACTACCTCGCCTGATCTACAGGAGGTCGTGGGTTCGATCCCGGACCCTGTGAGATGTTGACTACCTCGCCTGGTATACAGGAGGTCACGGGTTCGATCCCGGACCCTGTGAGATGTTGACTACCTCGCCTGGTATACAGGAGGTCGCGGGTTCGATCCCGGACCCTATGAGATGTTGACTACCTCGCCTGGTCTACAGGAGGTCGTGGGTTCGATCCCGGACCCTGTGAGATGTTGACTACGTCGCCTGGTCTACAGGAGGTCGTGGGTTCGATCCCAGAACCTTTGAGATGTTGATTACCTCGCCTGTCTACAGGAGATCGTGGGTTCGATCCCGGACCCTGTGAGATGTTGACTACCTCGCCTGGTCTACAGGAGGTCGTGGGCTCGATCCCGGACCCTGTGAGATGTTGACTACCTCGCCTGATCTACAGGAGGTCGTGGGTTCGATCCCAGAACCTTTGAGATGTTGACTACGTCGCCTGGTCTACAGGAGGTCGCGGGTTCGATCCCAGAACCTTTGAGATGTTGACTACCTCGCCTGTCTATAGGAGGTCGTGGGTTCGATCCCGGACCCTGTGAGATGTTGACCACCTCGCCTGGTCTACAGGAGGTCGTGGGCTCGATCCCGGACCCTGTGAGATGTTGTCTCTCTCGCTTGGTCTACAGGAGGTCGCGGGTTCGATCCCGGACCCTGTGAGATGTTGACTACCTAGCCTGGTATACAGGAGGTCGTGGGTTCGATCCCGGACCCTGTGAGATGTTGACTACGTCGCCTGGTCTACAGGAGGTCGTGGGTTCGATCCCAGAACCTTTGAGATGTTGACTACCTCGCCTGTCTACAGGAGGTCGTGGGTTCGATCCCGGACCCTGTGAGATGTTGACCACCTCGCCTGGTCTACAGGAGGTCGTGGGCTCGATCCCGGACCCTGTGAGATGTTGACTACCTCGCCTGGTATACAGGAGGTTGCGCGTTCGATCCCGGACCCTGTGAGATGTTGACTACCTCGCCTGGTCTACAGGAGGTCGTGGGTTCGATCCCGGACCCTGTGAGATGTTGACTACCTCGCCTGGTTTACAGGAGGTCGTGGGTTCGATCCCAGAACCTTTGAGATGTTGACTACCTCGCCTGGTGTACAGGAGGTCGTGGGTTCGATCCCGGACCCTGTGAGATGTTGACTACCTCGCCAGGTATACAGGAGGTCGCGGGTTCGATCCCGGAGCCTGTGAGATGTTGACTACCTCGCCTGGTCTACAAGAGGTCGCGGGTTCGATCCCGGACTCTGTGAGATGTTGACTACGTCGCCTGGTCTACAGGAGGTCGTGGGTTCGATCCCAGAACCTTTGAGATGTTGACTACCTCGCCTGTCTACAGGAGGTCGTGGGTTCGATCCCGGACCCTGTGAGATGTTGACTACCTCGCCTGGTATACAGGAGGTCGTGGGCTCGATCCCGGACCCTGTGAGATGTTGACTACCTCGCCTGGTCTACAGGAGATTGCGGGTTCGATCCCAGACCCTGTGAGATGTTGACTACCTCGCCTGGCCGACAGGAGGTCGTGGGTTCGATCCCAGAACCTTTGAGATGTTGACTACCTCGCCTGGTATACAGGAGGTAGCGGGTTGGATCCCGGACCCTGTGAGATGTTGACTACCTCGCCTGGTCTACAGGAGGTCGTGGGTTCGATCCCGGACCCTGTGAGATGTTGACTACCTCGCCTGGTCTACAGGAGGTCGTGGGTTCGATCCCGGACCCTGTGAGATGTTGACTACCTCGCCTGGTCTACAGGAGGTCATGGTTTCGATCCCAGAACCTTTGAGATGTTGACTACCTCGCCTGGTCTACAGGAGGTCGCGGGTTCGATCCCGGACCCTGTGAGATGTTGATTACCTCGCCTGGTATACAGGAGGTCGTGGGTTCGATCCCGGACCCTATGAGATGTTGAATACGTCGCCTGGTCTACAGGAGGTCGTGGGTTCGATCCCAGAACCTTTGAGATGTTGACTACCTCGCCTGGTGTACAGGAGGTCGTGGGTTCGATCCCGGACCCTGTGAGATGTTGACTACCTCGCATGGTCTACAGGGGGTCGTGGGTTCGATCCCAGAACCTTTGAGATGTTGACTACCTCGCCTGGTGTACAGGAGGTCGTGGGTTCGATCCCGGACCCTGTGAGATGTTGACTACCTCGCTTGGTCTACAGGAGGTCGTGGGTTCGATCCCAGAACCTTTGAGATGTTGACTACCTCGCCTGGTCTACCGGAGGTCGTGGGTTCGATTCCAGAACCTTTGAGATGTTGACTACCTCGCCTGGTCTACAGGAGGTCGTGGGTTCGATCCCGGACCCTGTGAGATGTTGACTACCTCGCCTGGTCTACAGGAGGTCGTGGGTTCGATCCCGGACCCTGTGAGATGTTGACTACGTCGCCTGGTCTACAGGAGGTCGTGGGTTCGATCCCAGAACCTTTGAGATGTTGACTACCTCGCCTGGTATACAGGAGGTCGTGGGTTCGATCCCAGAACCTTTGAGATGTTGACTACCTCGCCTAGTGTACAGGAGGTCGTGGGTCCGATCCCGGACCCTGTGAGATGTTGACTACCTCGCCTGGTCTACAGGAGGTCGTGGGTTCGATCCCGGACCCTGTGAGATGTTGACTACCTCGCCTGGTCTACAGGAGGTCGTGGGTTCGATCCCGGACCCTGTGAGATGTTGACTACCTCGCCTGGTCTACAGGAGGTCGTGGGTTTGATCCCAGAACCTTTGAGATGTTGACTACCTCGCCTAGTCTACAGGAGGTCGTGGGTTCGATCCAAGAACCTTTGAGATGTTGACTACCTCGCCTGGTATACAGGAGGTCGCGGGTTCGATCCCGGACCCTGTGAGATGTTGACTACCTCGCCTGGTATACAGGAGGTCGTGGGTTCGATCCCGGACCCTGTGAGATGTTGACTACATCGCCTGGTCTACAGGAGGTCGTGGGTTCGATCCCAGAACCTTTGAGATGTTGACTACCTCGCCTGGTGTACAGGAGGTCGTGGGTTCGATCCCGGACCCTGTGAGATGTTGACTACCTCGCCTGGTCTACAGGGGGTCGTGGGTTCGATTCCAGAACCTTTGAGATGTTGACCACCTCGCCTGGTGTACAGGAGGTCGTGGGTTCGATCCCGGACCCTGTGAGATGTTGACTACCTCGCCTGGTGTACAGGAGGTCGTGGGTTCGATCCCAGACCCTGTGAGATGTTGACTACCTCGCCTGGTATACAGGAGGTCGCGGGTTCGATCCCGGACCCTGTGAGATGTTGACTACCTCGCCTGGTCTACAGGAGGTCGTGGGTTCGATCCCGGACCCTGTGAGATGTTGACTACGTCGCCTGGTATACAGGAGGTCGTGGGTTCGATCCCAGAACCTTTGAGATGTTGACTACCTCGCCTGGTCTACAGGAGGTCGTGGGTTCGATCCCAGAAGCTTTGAGATGTTGACTGCCTCGCCTGGTGTCGCGGAGGTCGTGGGTCCGATCCCGGACCCTGTGAGATGTTGACTACTTCGACTGGTATACAGGAGGTCGTGGGTTTCATGTTGACTGGATTTTTTTGTTCTCCGGGATCCTGCGGTTTTTTCCCCCCCTCAACCTTTCAGAATCGACTCCACGCGTTCAGGCTGCGTGGCCGCTGCTATGAATGTCCACGCGATGGTGAAATCGCCTCGTGGAGCCGCGCTCGAAAACGCTTCTGGGAAAGGAGTCACGTGGCTCAGTGGGGGGTCTTACGTCTGGTGAAACATTTATAAAATATAAAATAGTTAAAACGTTTGAGAGAGTTTATCCGCTCACCCATCTTGAGGATGACCTCCTCCAGCCAGGCCGGAATGTCCTGGTCCAGGTCGCCCATGGTGGTCTCCTCCGCCACCGCGGACGACTGCACCGGGCCACTCAGAGCGAGGAGGATCGTCAGCAGGGCCGTGATGGCCGCTAAGCAGCAGCAGCAGGAGGAGGAGGGCCTCATCCCTGCCTGTGGACAGCTGCAGCTGAGACACCTGTGGTGGTGGTGGTGGCAGCTGTAGTGGTGGTGGTGGTGGCAGCTGTAGTGGTGGTGGTGGTGGTGGCAGCTGTAGTGGTGGTGGTGGCAGCTGTAGTGGTGGTGGCAGCTGTAGTGGTGGTGGTGGCAGCTGTAGTGGTGGTGGTGGTGGTGGCAGCTGTAGTGGTGGTGGTGGTGGTGGCAGCTGTAGTGGTGGTGATGGTGGCAGCTGTAGTAGCTGTAGTGGTGGTGGCAGCTGTAGTGGTGGTGGCAGCTCTAGTGGTGGTGGCAGCTGTAGTGGTGGTGGCAGCTGTAGTGGTGGTGGTGGTGGCAGCTGTAGTAGTTGAAGTGGTGGTGGTGGTGGCAGCTGTAGTGGCTGTGGTGGCGGTGGTGGTGGCAGCTGTAGTAGCTTTAGTGGTGGTGGTGGCAGCTGTAGTAGTTGTGGTGGTGGCAGCTGTAGTAGCTGTAGTGGTGGTGGCAGCTGTAGTAGTTGTAATTGTGGCAGCTGTAGTAGTTGTAGTGGTGGCAGCTGTAGTAGCTGTAGTGGTGGTGGTGGCAGCTGTAGTAGTTGTAGTGGTGGCAGCTGTAGTTGTGGCAGCTGTAGTGGTGGCAGCTGCAGTAGCTGTAGTGGTGGCAGCTGTAGTGGTGGTGGTAGCTGTAGTGGTGGTGGCAGCTGTAGTAGCTGTAGTGATGGCAGCTGTAGTGGTGGTGGTGGTAGCTGTAGTGGTGGTGGCAGCTGTAGTAGCTGTAGTGGTGGCAGCTGTAGTGGCTTTAGTGGTGGTGGTGGCAGCTGTAGTAGCTGTAGTGGTGGCAGCTGTAATGGTGGTGGTGGCAGCTGAAGTAGTTGCAGTGGTGGCAGCTGCAGTAGTTGTAGTGGTGGCAGCTGTAGTGGTGGTGGTGGTGGTGGCAGCTGTAGTAGCTGTAGTGGTGGTGCCAGCTGCAGTAGCTGTAGTGGTGGCAGCTGTAGTGGTGGTGGTGGTGGCAGCTGTAGTAGCTGTAGTGGTGGTGCCAGCTGTAGTAGTTGTAGTGGTGGCAGCTGTAGTAGTTGTAGTGGTGGTGGCAGCTGTAGTAGCTGTAGTGGTGGCAGATGTAGTAGTTGTAGTGGCGGCAGCTGTAGTAGTTGTAGTGGTGGTGGCAGCTGTAGTAGCTGTAGTGGTGGCAGATGTAGTAGTTGTAGTGGTGGCAGCTGTAGTAGTTGTAGTGGTGGCAGCTGTAGTAGCTGTAGTGATGGCAGCTGTAGTAATTGTAGTGGTGGCAGCTGTAGTAGGTGTAGTGATGGCAGCTGTAGTAGTTGTAGTGGTGGCAGCTGTAGTGGTGGTGGTGGCAGCTGTAGTAGTTGTAGTGGTGGCAGCTGTAGTAGCTGTAGTGATGGCAGCTGTAGTAGTTGTAGTGGTGGCAGCTGTAGTAGTTGTAGTGGTGGCAGCTGTAGTAGTTGTAGTGGTGGTGGCAGCTGTAGTAGCTGTCGTGGTGGTGGCAGCTGTCGTAGCTGTAGTGGTGGCAGCTGTAGTAGCTGTAGTGGTGGCAGCTGTAGTAGCTGTAGTAGCTGTAGTGGTGGCAGCTGTAGTAGTTGTGGTGGTGGCAGCTGTAGTAGTTGTAGTGGTGGCAGCTGTAATACCAGCAGTAGTATCAGTAGCAGCTGTAGTACCAGCGGTAGCAGCTGTCGTACCAGCTGTAGTACCAGCAGTACAAGCTGTAGTACCAGCAGTAGTATCAGTAGCAGCTGTAGTACCAGCGGTAGCAGCTGTAGTACCAGCTGTAGTAGCAGCAGTAGTATCAGTAGCAGCTGTAGTACCAGCGGCAGCAGCTGTAGTACCAGCTGTAGTAGCAGCAGTAGTATCAGTAGCAGCTGTAGTACCAGCGACAGCTGCTGTAGTAGCAACTGTAGTATCAGTAGCAGCTGTAGTAGCAGCTGTAGTAGCAGCTGTAGCAGCAGCTGTAGTACCAGCTGTAGTGGCAGCTGTAGCAGCAGCTGTAGTACCAGCGGCAGCAGCTGTAGCAGCTGTAGCAGCTGTAGTCGCTGTAGTAGCAGCTGTAGTACCAGCTGTAGTGGTGGCAGCTGTAGTAGTTGTAGTGGTGGTGGCAGCTGTAGTAGTTGTAGTGGTGGCAGCTGTAGTAGCTGTAGTGGTGGCGGTGGTGGCAGCTGTAGTAGCTGTAGTGGTGGCAGCTGTAGTAGTTGTGGTGGTGGCAGCTGTAGTAGTTGTAGTGGTGGCAGCTGTAGTAGCTGTAGTGGTGGCAGCGGTAGTAGCTATAGTAGCTGTGGTAACTGTAGTAACAGGAGCTGTAGTATTAGCTGTAGTATTAGTAGCAGCTGTGGAATCAGTGTAGTAGCAGTACCAGCTCTCGCAGCAGTAGTATTATCTGCAGTATCTGCAGCAGCGGTAGCAGCTGTAGTATCAGTAGCAGCTGTAGTACCAGCGGCAGCAGCTGTAGTACCAGCTGTAGTAGCAGCAGTAGTATCAGTAGCAGCTGTAGTACCAGCGGCAGCAGCTGTAGTACCAGCTGTAGTAGCAGCAGTACAAGCTGTAGTACCCGCAGTAGTATCAGTAGCAGCTGTAGTATCAGCGGCAGCAGCTGTAGTACCAGCTGTAGTACCAGCAGTAGTATCAGTAGCAGCTGTAGTACCAGCGGCAGCAGCTGTAGTACCAGCTGTAGTAGCAGCAGTAGTATCAGTAGCAGCTGTAGTACCAGCTGTAGTAGCAGCAGTACAAGCTGTAGTACCCGCAGTAGTATCAGTAGCAGCTGTAGTACCAGCGGCAGCAGCTGTAGTAGCAACCGTAGTATCAGTAGCAGCTGTAGTAGCAGCTGTAGCAGCAGCTGTAGTACCAGCTGTAGTAGCAGCTGTAGCAGCAGCTGTAGTACCAGCTGTAGTAGCAGCTGTAGTCGCTGTAGTACCAGCGGCAGCAGCTGTAGCAGCAGCTGTAGTACCAGCTGACGTACCAGCTGTAGTACCAACTGTAGTAGCAGCTGTAGTACCAGCGACAGCAGCTGTAGTACCAGCTGTAGCAGCAGCTGTCGTAGCAGCGGTAGCACCAGCTGTAGTAGCAGCTGTAGCAGCAGCTGTAGCAGCAGCTGTAGTGCCAGCTGTAGTAGCAGCAGTAGTACCAGCAGCAGCAGCGGCAGCAGCTGTAGCAGCAGCTGTAGCAGCAGCTGTAGTAGCAGCAATATTACCAGTGGCAGCAGCGGTAGCAGCTGTAGTACCAGCTGTAGTAGCAGCTGTAGCAGCAGCTGTAGTAGCAGCTGTAGTAGCAGCAATATTACCAGTGGCAGCAGCGGTAGCAGCTGTAGTACCAGCTGTAGTAGCAGCTGTAGCAGCAGCTGTAGTAGCAGCTGTAGTAGCAGCTGTAGCAGCTGTAGTACCAGCTGTAGTAGCAGCTGTAGCAGCAGCGGCAGCAGCTGTAGCAGCAGCTGTAGTACCAGCTGTAGTAGCAGCAATATTACCAGTGGCAGCAGCGGTAGCAGCTGTAGTACCAGCTGTAGTAGCAGCTGTAGCAGCAGCTGTAGTAGCAGCTGTAGTAGCAGCGGCAGCAGCTGTAGTAGCAGCTGCAGCAGCTGTCGTACCACCTGTAGCAGCAGCTGTAGTTGCTGTAGTAGCAGCTGTAGTACCAGCTGTAGTACCAGCCGTAGCAGCAGCTGTAGCAGCAGCTGTAGCAGCAGCTGTAGTAGCAGCTGTAGTCGCAGCTGTAGTCGTTGTAGTCGCAACTGTAGCAGCAGCTGTAGCAGCAGCCGTAGTCGCAGCTGTAGTACCAGCTGTAGCAGCAACTGTAGTCGCAGCTGTAGTACCAGCTGTAGCAGCAGCTGTAGTCGCAGCTGTAGTACCAGCTGTAGTCGTTGTAGTCGCAACTGTAGCAGCAGCTGTAGCAGCAGCCGTAGTCGCAGCTGTAGTACCAGCTGTAGCAGCAACTGTAGTCGCAGCTGTAGTACCAGCTGTAGTCGCAGCTGTAGCAGCAGCTGTAGCAGCAGCCGTAGTCGCAGCTGTAGTACCAGCTGTAGCAGCAGCTGTAGTCGCAGCTGTAGTACCAGCTGTAGTCGCAGCTGTAGCAGCAGCTGTATCAGCAGCTGTAGTCGCAGCTGTAGTCGCAGCTGTAGTCGCAACTGTAGCAGCAGCTGTAGTAGTAGCTATAGTACCAGCTGTAACAGCAGCTGTTGCAGCAGCTGTAGTCGCAGCTGTAGTAGCTGTAGTAGCAGCTGTAGTACCAGCTGTAGTACCAGCAGCTGTAGTACCAGCAGCTGTAGTCGCAGCTGTAGCAGCAGCTGTACCAGCAGCTGTAGTAGCTGTAGTCCCTGTAGTCGCAGCTGTAGTAGCAGCAGCTGTAGCAGCAACTGTAGTCGCAGCTGTAGTACCAGCTGTAGCAGCAGCTGTAGTCGCAGCTGTAGTACCAGCTGTAGTCGCAGCTGTAGCAGCAGCTGTATCAGCAGCTGTAGTCGCAGCTGTAGTCGCAGCTGTAGTCGCAACTGTAGCAGCAGCTGTAGTAGTAGCTATAGTACCAGCTGTAACAGCAGCTGTTGCAGCAGCTGTAGTCGCAGCTGTAGTAGCTGTAGTAGCAGCTGTAGTACCAGCTGTAGTACCAGCAGCTGTAGTACCAGCAGCTGTAGTCGCAGCTGTAGCAGCAGCTGTACCAGCAGCTGTAGTAGCTGTAGTCCCTGTAGTCGCAGCTGTAGTAGCAGCAGCTGTAGCAGCAGCAGCGGTAGTCGCAGCTGTAGTAGTACCAGCTGTAGCAGCAGCTGTAGTCGCAGCTGTAGTACCAGCTGTAGCAGCAGCAGCTGTAGCAGCAGCAGCTGTAGTCGCAGCTGTAGTAGTACCAGCTGTAGTACCAGCTGTAGTACCAGCTGTAGCAGCAGCTGTAGTACCAGCTGTAGTACCAGCTGTAGCAGCAGCTGTAGTACCAGCTGTAGTACCAGCAGCTGTAGTACCAGCAGCTGTAGTCGCAGCTGTAGTAGCAGCAGCAGTAGCAGCAGCAGCTGTAGTCGCAGCTGTAGTAGTACCAGCTGTAGCAGCAGCTGTAGTCTCAGCTGTAGTACCAGCTGTAGCAGCAGCAGCTGTAGCAGCAGCAGCTGTAGTCGCAGCTGTAGTAGTACCAGCTGTAGTACCAGCTGTAGTACCAGCTGTAGCAGCAGCTGTAGTACCAGCTGTAGTACCAGCAGCTGTAGTACCAGCAGCTGTAGTCGCAGCTGTAGCAGCAGCTGTACCAGCAGCTGTAGTAGCTGTAGTCGCAGCTGTAGTAGCAGCAGCTGTAGCAGCAGCAGCTGTAGTCGCAGCTGTAGTAGTACCAGCTGTAGCAGCAGCTGTAGTCGCAGCTGTAGTACCAGCTGTAGCAGCAGCTGTAGTCGCAGCTGTAGTACCAGCTGTAGCAGCAGCAGCTGTAGCAGCAGCAGCAGCAGCAGCTGTAGTCGCAGCTGTAGTAGTACCAGCTGTAGTACCAGCTGTAGTACCAGCTGTAGCAGCAGCTGTAGTACCAGCTGTAGTACCAGCTGTAGCAGCAGCTGTAGTACCAGCTGTAGTACCAGCTGTAGTACCAGCTGTAGCAGCAGCTGTAGTACCAGCTGTAGTACCAGCTGTAGCAGCAGCTGTAGTACCAGCTGTAGTACCAGCTGTAGCAGCAGCTGTAGTACCAGCTGTAGTACCAGCTGTAGCAGCAGCAGCTGTAGTAGCAGCAGCTGTAGTACCAGCTGTAGCAGCAGCAGTTGTAGCAGCAGAAGCTGTAGCAGCAGCAGCAGCTGTAGTACCAGCTGTAGTACCAGCTGTAGTTCCAGCTGTAGCAGCAGCAGCTGTAGTACCAGCTGTAGTACCAGCTGTAGTACCAGCTGTAGCAGCAGCTGTAGTACCAGCTGTAGTACCAGCTGTAGCAGCAGCTGTAGTCGCAGCTGTAGTCGCAGCTGTAGTACCAGCTGTAGTACCAGCTGTAGTACCAGCTGTAGTCGCAGCTGTAGTACCAGCTGTAGTACCAGCTGTAGTCGCAGCTGTAGCAGCAGCTGTAGTCGCAGCTGTAGCTGTAGTAGCAGCAGCTTTAGTCGCAGCTGTAGTACCAGCTGTAGCAGCAGCTGTAGTCGCAGCTGTAGTAGCTGTAGTCGCTGTAGTCGCAGCTGTAGTCGCAGCTGTAGTACCAGCTGTAGTAGCAGCAGCTGTAGTACCAGCTGTAGCAGCAGCAGCTGTAGTAGCTGGAGTCGCTGTAGTCGCAGCTGTAGTCGCAGCTGTAGTACCAGCTGTAGCAGCAGCAGCTGTAGTCGCTGTAGTCGCAGCTGTAGTACCAGCTGTAGCAGCAGCAGCTGTAGTAGCTGTAGTCGCAGCTGTAGTCGCAGCTGTAGCAGCAGCTGTAGTCGCAGTAGTCGCAGCTGTAGTCGCAGCTGTAGCAGCAGCAGCTGTAGTCGCAGCTGTAGTAGCAGCTGTAGCAGCAGCTGTAGTCGCAGTGATTGGCAACTTGAGTCGAGGTGCGTGAGCCGCAGTCCCGCGTCACCAGCCTACAAAGACAAAGGTCCCCCGTGTAGTCTCGGGCAGGCTGCAGCGGGGCAAGTGCTGTTGGTAGCGAGTGGCTATTAGGGCTACCGGCACTGTGGCCATAGGGGCCGGCCATACATGACGTCACGCACCTAGGGGGGGTGTCAGACATTTGTGACGATGTGTGACGAGAGGCTGGGGGTGGGGTTGAGAAATGTGACGTCACATCAAAACGCGCAACTTTAAATAAATATAGACAACACGTTCTAATTGATTAAATAGACTTTTATTTATATATAAACGTTTTCTCCTACAACATCAGAGTGCAGCGCCACATTAAATTCGCACTACAATGACAACAATAGATTAAAGCGATTTAAAGCGTGTTTTATTTTGTTGGGGGGAGGGAGGGGGGGCAGAGCTTTGTGACGTCATATTTGAGGGGGGGGTCTGAATTTTTATGACGCCGTGTGTGTGGGGGGAGGGGTCAAAAATCGCGTGACGTCATTTAGGGACGGCTCATACGAGGTGGTGCGTGGCCAGCACCACGCCCGCCCGGCCGCCTTTGTCTTCCCGGTGCTGATGGTTACTCGACACACCGCAACAGATACTCATTTAAGGCTGAGTCGACGTAGGGGAGGCCCAGACCGATTCAAATATTCAATGCGCTAACCATTGCACCACCGCTCCCCACACACACACACAGTGCGCTAACCACTGCACCACCGCTCCCCACACACACATAGTGCGCTAACCACTGCACCACCACTCCCCACACACACAGTGCGCTAACCACTGCACCACCGCTCCCCACACACACATAGTGCGCTAACCACTGCACCACCACTCCCTACACACACACAGTGCGCTAACCACTGCACCACCACTCCCCACACACACACGGTGTGCTAACCACTGCACCACCGCTCCCCACACACACACACAGTGCGCTAACCACTGCACCACCACTCCCCACACACACACAGTGCGCTAACCACTGCACCACCACTCCCCACACACACAGTGCGCTAACCACTGCACCACCACTCCCTACACACACACAGTGCGCTAACCACTGCACCACCACTCCCCACACACACACGGTGTGCTAACCACTGCACCACCGCTCCCCACACACACACACAGTGCGCTAACCACTGCTCCACCACTCCCCACACACACACAGTGCGCTAACCACTGCACCACCACTCCCCACACACACACAATGTGCTAACCACTGCACCACCGCTCCCCACACACATAGTGCGCTAACCACTGCACCACCACTCCCCACACACACACAGTGCGCTAACCACTGCACCACCACTCCCCACACACACACAGTGTGCTAACCGCTGCACCACCGCTCCCCACACACTCACGGTGTGCTAACCACTGCACCACCACTCCCCACACACACACAATGTGCTAACCACTGCACCACCACTCCCCACACACACACAGTGCGCTAACCACTGCACCACCACTCCCCACACACACGGTGTGCTAACCACTGCACCACCGCTCCCCACACACACACACACACAGCGTGCTAACCACTGCACCACCGCTCCCCACACACACACAGTGTGCTAACCATTGCACCACAACTCCCCACACACCCACAGTGTGCTAACCATTGCACCACCGCTCCCAGCTCACACACACACGGTGTGCTAACCACTGCACCACCACTCCCCACACACACACACACACAGTGCGCTAACCATTGCACCACCGCTCCCAGCTCACACACACACGGTGTGCTAACCACTGCACCACCGCTCCCTACACACAAACACACAGTGTGCTAACCACTGCACCACCGCTCCCGGCTCACACACAGTGCGCTAACCACTGCACCACCACTCCCCCCACACAAACACAGTGCGCTAACCACTGCACCACCGCTCCCCACACACACACACGGTGTGCTAACCACTGCACCACCGCTCCCGGCTCACACTCATATGAAGGTCTGACGGATTAAAAGTTGATGGTAGAATGTAATGGAGAGTTGACAGAAACACGCAATTACTGTCAGCACCACGCCCGCACGGCGATGTGGACACACGGAAACATCTCCCCGTGTAGCCTCAGCAGCCTGTCGGAGCAAGTGCTGTTAGTGGCTGGCCCGCCGGCCCCCTTTGTCTCTCCCCAGCACCAGGGCACTGCAGGGCCTGCTGCTCTCTCTGTCTGTCTCTCTGTCTCTCTGTCTGTCTCTCTGTCTCACTGTGTGTCTCTCTGTGTGTGTCTCTGTCTGTCTCTCTGTCTCACTGTGTGTCTCTCTGTGTGTCTCTGTCTGTCTCTCTGTCTCACTGTGTGTCTCTCTGTGTGTGTCTCTGTCTGTCTCTCTGTGTGTCTCTCTGTGTGTCTCTCTGTGTGTCTCTCTGTGTGTGTCTCTGTGTGTCTCTCTGTCTGTCTCTCTGTGTGTCTCTCTGTGTGTCTCTCTGTCTGTCTCTCTGTGTGTCTCTCTGTCTGTTTCTCTGTCCGTCTCTCTGTGTGTCTCTGTGTGTGTCTCTGTGTCTCTCTGTGTGTCTCTCTGTGTGTCTCTGTGTGTCTCTCTGTGTGTCTCTCTGTGTGTCTCTCTGTCTGTCGCTCTGTGTGTCTCTCTGTGTGTCTCTCTGTGTGTCTCTCTGTCTGTCTCTATGTGTGTCTCTCTGTCTGTCTCTCTGTGTGTCTCTCTGTCTGTCTCTATGTGTGTCTCTCTGTGTGTCTCTCTGTCTGTCGCTCTGTGTGTCTCTCTGTGTGTCTCTCTGTGTGTCTCTCTGTGTGTCTCTCTGTCTGTCTCTCTGTGTGTTTCTCTGTGTGTCTCTCTGTGTGTCTCTCTGTCTGTCTCTCTGTGTGTCTCTCTGTCTGTGTCTCTGTGTGTCTCTCTGTCTGTCTCTCGATGTGTCTCTCGATGTGTCTCTCTGTGTGTCTCTCTGTCTGTCTCTCTGTCTGTCTCTCTGTGTGTCTCTCGGTGTCTCTCTGTGTGTCTCTCTGTCTGTCTCTCTGTGTGTCTCTCTGTGTGTCTCTCTGTCTCTCTGTCTGTCTCTCTGTGTGTCTCTCTGTTGTTCTCTCTGTGTGTCTCTCTGTGTGTCTCTCTGTCTCTCTATCTGTCTCTCTGTGTGTCTCTCTGTCTGTCTCTCTGTGTGTCTCTCTGTGTGTCTCTCTGTCTGTCTCCCTGTGTGTCTCTCTGTGTGTCTCTCTGTGTGTCTCTCTGTGTGTCTCTCTGTCTGTCTCTCTGTGTGTCTCTCTGTGTGTCTCTGTCTGTCTCTCTGTCTGTCTCTGTGTGTGTCTCTGTGTGTCTCTCTGTGTGTCTCTCTGTGTGTCTCTCTGTCTGTCTCTCTGTGTGTCTCTGTGTGTGTGTCTCTGTGTGTCTCTGTGTGTGTCTCTCTGTCTGTCTCTCTGTGTGTCTCTCTGTGTGTCTCTCTGTGTGTCTCTCTGTCTGTCTCTCTGTGTGTTTCTCTGTGTGTCTCTCTGTGTGTCTCTCTGTCTGTCTCTCTGTGTGTCTCTCTGTCTGTGTCTCTGTGTGTCTCTCTGTCTGTCTCTCGATGTGTCTCTCGATGTGTCTCTCTGTGTGTCTCTCTGTCTGTCTCTCTGTCTGTCTCTCTGTGTGTCTCTCTGTCTGTCTCTCTGTCTGTCTCTCTGTGTGTCTCTCTGTCTCTCTGTGTGTCTCTCTGTCTGTCTCTCTGTGTGTCTCTCTGTGTGTCTCTCTGTGTGACTCTCTGTCTGTCTCTCTGTCTGTCTCTCTGTGTGTCTCTCTGTGTGTCTCTCTGTGTGTCTCTCTGTGTGTCTCTCTGTCTGTCTCTGTGTGTGTCTCTCTGTGTGTAACGTTTGACCTGTGATGAGGGAGAGGCTGCAGTGCACACTTTCGGATGCTATGCACGCTACACCAAGGCCGAAATTATAATAAATATGCTCAAAATGTCCACCCCCCAATATATCGCCATGAAGTAGATTTCTGTTGACATGATTGTAGTTATGGTTGTTATTTATTAATCCTTCATCTCTGCCGTTACATACACTGACACAAGAAAGGTAAAAAATAAAAAACAGAGCAATGTAGAACAATATCCTCTTAGACATTATTGTACAAAATAAATTAAAAGTCCATCCTATGTGTTAGTGCATTTTTTTAAAAAAATATTTTAGGAAGGAAATTAGTTTACAAATTAAAATGTTCTTCTGGGGGGGGGGGGGGGTCCCCCAATGTTGAACACATGGCTACGGCCTTGCGCTACACTATACACTACACTATACACTACACTATATACTACACTATACACTACTATACACTACACTGTACACTATACTATACACTACACTATACACTACACTATACACTAAACACTACACTATACACTACACTATACACTACACTATATACTACACTATACACTACACTATATACTACACTATACACTACACTATATACTACACTATACACTACACTATATACACTATATACTACACTATACACTACTATACACTACACTATACACTACACTATACACTACACTAGACACTACACTAAACACTACATTACACACTACACTATACACTACACTATACACTACACTATACACTACACTATATACTACACTACACTATATACTACACTATATACTACACTATACACTACACTATACACTACACTATACACTACACTATACACTACACTATACACTACACTATATACTACACTAGACACTATACACTACACTATACACTACACTATATACTACACTACACTATACACTACACTATACACTACACTATACACTACACTAGACACTACACTATACACTACACTATACACTACACTACACTATACACTACACTATACACTACACTATACACTACACTATATACTACACTATATACTACACTATATACTACACTATACACTACACTATACACTACACTATACACTACACTACTACACTATATGCTACACTATATACTACACTACACACTACACTATACACTACACTACTACACTATACACTACACTCTACACTACACTCTACACTACACTATACACTACACTATACACTACACTATACACTACACACTATACACTACACTATACACTACTACACTATACACTACTACACTATACACTACACTATACACTACTACACTATACACTACACTATACACTACACTATACACTACACTATACACTACACTATATACTACACTATACACTACAATATATACTACACTATACACTACACTATATACTACACTATGCACTACATTATATACTACACTATATACTACACTATACACTACTATACACTACACTATACACTACACTATACACTACACTAGACACTACACTAAACACTACATTACACACTACACTATACACTACACTATACACTACACTATACACTACACTATATACTACACTATACACTACACTATACACTACACTATATACTACACTATACACTACACTATACACTACACTATACACTACACTATATACTACACTAGACACTATACGCTACACTATACACTACACTATATACTACACTACACTATACACTACACTATACACTACACTATACACTATACTATACACTACACTATACACTACACTAGACACTACACTAGACACTATACACTACACTATACACTACACTATACACTACACTATACACTACACTATACACTACACTATACACTACACTACTACACTACTATACTATATGCTACACTATATACTACACTACACTATACACTACACTACTACACTATACACTACACTCTACACTACACTATACACTACACTATACACTACACTATACACTACACTATACACTACACACTATACACTACACTATACACTACTACACTATACACTACACTATACACTACTACACTATACACTACACTATACACTACTACACTATACACTACACTATACACTACTACACTATACACTACACTATACACTACACTATACACTACACTATACACTACACTATGCACTACTACACTATACACTACTACACTATACACTACACTATACACTACTACACTATACACTACTACACTATACACTACACTATACACTACACTATACACTACACTATACACTACTACACTATACACTACACTATACACTACACTATACACTACTACACTATACACTACACTATACACTACTACACTATACACTACACTATACACTACTACACTATACACTACACTATACACTAGAAGCCGACCGAAACTGAAGTTTTGATTTCGTCCGACACCGAAACAGAAACTTAACCGAAGTTACCCAACTCAAGATTCATGAAATATGTCTCGATGCAATGCTACTTTCATTAAAAATAAATCTAGAACTCATCATTCAGAGCCTGCAGTAAGACGCTAAATGTGAAATCTTTCGGTGTTACTTAGTAATCGTATCCAAACAAACGAATGTTGTAGTTAATGAACAACAGTTTACTCCGCATTCAGCCAGACAGGGTGTCATCTGTGGGCCAATCGTGTCTACATTAGCAGCCTGCATGTTGGCAGCAGCTGTAACTTCGCTCCCAAGCTGCTGCTGCTGCTGCTGACGTGTACGTGTGTGTGTACGTGTGTGTGTGTACGTGTGTGTGTACGTGTGTGTGTACGTGTGTGTGTGTACGTGTGTGTGTACGTGTGTGTATGTGTGTGTGTACGTGTGTGTGTACGTGTGTGTACGTGTGTGTGTACGTGTGTGTGTGTAGGTGTGTGTGTGTACGTGTGTGTGTACGTGTGTGTGTACGTGTGTGTGTGTGTACGTGTGTGTGTACGTGTGTGTGTGTACGTGTGTGTGTACGTGTGTGTGTACGTGTGTGTGTGTACGTGTGTGTGTACGTGTGTGTATGTGTGTGTGTACGTGTGTGTGTACGTGTGTGTACGTGTGTGTGTACGTGTGTGTGTGTAGGTGTGTGTGTGTACGTGTGTGTGTACGTGTGTGTGTACGTGTGTGTGTGTGTACGTGTGTGTGTGTACGTGTGTGTGTGTGTACGTGTGTGTGTGTACGTGTGTGTGTACGTGTGTGTTTGTGTGTACGTGTGTGTGTACGTGTGTGTGTGTATGTACGTGTGTGTGTATGTACGTGTGTGTGTGTACGTGTGTGTGTACGTGTGTGTACGTGTGTACGTGTGTGTATGTGTGTGTGTACGTGTGTGTGTGTGTACGTGTGTGTGTACGTGTGTGTGTGTACGTGTGTGTGTGTACGTGTGTGTGTGCGTGTGTGTGTGTACGTGTGTGTACGTGTGTGTTTGTGTGTGTGTGTTTGTGTGTACGTGTGTGTTTGTGTGTGTGTGTTTGCAGCCTATCACACAGGATTGCCTAGTGCCGTGACTGACCGGCCCATAGGCGTAGCACGGGAATTATATTCTCAAAACAGATCTTCGGTTGACGAATGACGACTCAAAGTCAACATCAGATTCGGCCGAAACCAAACGTATGCCGAGAGAGGCGATTTGCCAACTTTCGAAGCCGAAAACGAAACCGAATTCCGGTCGGCCTCTACTATCGTGTCGTTGATACGTTGTGCGGTCTGTACTGGATGGACACAGTGTGCTAACCACTGCACCACCACTCTCCACACACACAAAACACAGTGTGCTAACCACTGTACCACCACTCCCCACACACACACACAGTGTGCTAACCACTGCACCACCACTCCCCACACACACACACAGTGCGCTAACCACTGCACCACCACTCCCCACACACACACTGTGCTAACCACTGCACCACCACTCCCCACAGTGTGCTAACCACTGCACCACCACTCCCCACACACACACACAGTGCGCTAACCACTGCACCACCACTCCCCGCACTCGCACAGTGCGCTAACCACTGCACCACCACTCCCCACAGTGTGCTAACCACTGCACCACCACTCCCCACACACACACACAGTGCGCTAACCACTGCACCACCACTCCCCGCACTCGCACAGTGCGCTAACCACTGCACCACCACTCACACACAGTGCGCTAACCACTGCACCACCACTCACCACTCACACACACACAGTGCGCTAACCACTGCACCACCACTCACACACACACAGTGCGTTAACCACTGCACCACCACTCCCCACACTCACACACACAGTGTGCTAACCACTGCACCACCACCACTCCCCACACACACACGGTGTGCTAACCACTGCACCACCACTCCCCCCCCACACACACACACAGTGCGCTAACCACTGCACCACCACTCACCACTCACACACACAGTGCGCTAACCACTGCACCACCACTCCCCCCCCACACACACAGTGCGCTAACCACTGCATCACCACTCCCCACACACACAGTGTGCTAACCACTGCACCACCACTCCCCACACACACACACAGTGTGCTAACCACTGCACCACCACTCACCACTCACACACACAGTGTGCTAACCACTGCACCACCACTCACCACTCACACACACACACAGTGCGCTAACCACTGCACCACCACTCACCACTCACACACACACAGTGCGCTAACCACTGCACCACCACTCCCCCGTCACACACACACACACAGTGCGCTAACCACTGCACCACCACTCCCCCCCCACACACACACACAGTGCGCTAACCACTGCACCACCACTCCCCACACACACACAGTGTGCTAACCACTGCACCACCACTCCCCACACACACAGTGTGCTAACCACTGCACCACCACTCCCCACACACACACAGTGTGCTAACCACTGCACCACCACTCCCCACACACACACAGTGTGCTAACCACTGCACCACCACTCACCACTCACACACACACAGTGCGCTAACCACTGCACCACCACTCACACACACACAGTGTGCTAACCACTGCACCACCACTCACCACTCACACACACATATGAAGGGCTCAAGATGAAGAGTTGTCGGCAGAGCTTTGATTGACAGCAGCGCGCAACGGCAGTGAACCACCACGCCCGCACGCCGATCTTTACCAAGGCAAATTTCCCCCCGGGTAGCCTCAGCGGCCTGTCAGGGCAAGTGCTGTTAGGGGGCAGGTGCCACCAGCTGTGAAGGCCGCCGCTGTGGCTACACGAGGCGGTGGGGTGGCCAGCACCACGCACGCTCGCCCGGCCGCCTTTGTCTCTCCCCAGCGCCGGGTGACGCGCTCGTGACGCACACAAAGTGAGCGCCTTCATTGAACGGCAAACAGGTCCGCTGATCTCGACGAGGATCGTAAAGGACCACGGCGCCTACTCGGGCCACCAGCGGCTGACTCGTTGGCTACTCGGCCGGGCGAAGACGGTCGGCGCATTGCGCGCGAGCGCAGCGTCAGGAGCAAGCAGAGGCGCTGTATCATCATCGTCGTCATCATCATCATCGTCGTCATCATCATCATCGTCGTCGTCGTGATGGCTCCTTCGTATCTGTTGAGCGAGCATCGCGTAGCTGATGCGTTGTGCGCTCCGTGGTGGATGAGCGCAGTCGCACACCACTCCACACACACACACACAGTGCGCTAACCACTGCACCACCACTCCCCCCACACTCACACACAGTGCGCTAACCACTGCACCACCACTCCCCACACAGTGCGCTAACCACTGCACCACCACTCCCCCCCCCCCACACACACACACAGTGCGCTAACCACTCCACCACCACTCCCCCCACACACACACAGTGCGCTAACCACTGCACCACCACTCCCCACACACACACAGTGCGCTAGCCACTGCACCACCACTCCCTCCCCCCACACACACAGTGCGCTAACCACTGCACCACCACTCCCCCCCACACACTCACAGTGCGCTAACCACTGCACCACCACTCCCCACACACACACACAGTGCGCTAACCACTACACCACCACTCCCCACACAGTGCGCTAACCACTGCACCACCACTCCCCCCACACACTCACAGTGCGCTAACCACTGCACCACCACTCCCCACACACACACACAGTGCGCTAACCACTGCACCACCACTCCCCACACAGTGCGCTAACCACTGCACCACCACTCCCCACACACGCACAGTGTGCTAACCACTGCACCACCACTCCCCACACACACACAGTGTGCTAACCACTGCACCACCACTCCCCCCAGACACACACACAGTGTGCTAACCACTGCACCACCACTCCCCACACACACACACACAGTGCGCTAACCACTGAACCACCACTCCCCACACACACACACAGTGCGCTAACCATTGCACCACCACTCCCCACACACACAGTGCGCTAACCACTGCACCACCACTCCCCACACACACAGTGCGCTAACCACTGCACCGCCACTCCCCACACACACACAGTGCGTTAACCACTGCACCACCACTCCCCACACACACAGTGCGCTAACCACTGCACCACCACTCCCCACACACACAGTGCGCTAACCACTGCACCACCACTCCCCCCCACACACACAGTGCGCTATCCACTGCACCACCACTCCCCACACACACACAGTGCGCTAACCACTGCACCACCACTCCCCACTCACACACAGTGCGCTAACCACTGCACCACAACTCACCACACACACACAGTGCGCTAACCACTGCACCACCACTCCCCACACACACACAGTGCGCTAACCACTGCACCACCACTCCCCACACACACACACAGTGCGCTAACCACTGCACCACCACTCCCCACACACACACAGTGCCCTAACCACTGCACCACCACTCCCCACACACACACAGTGCGCTAACCACTGCACCACCACTCCCCACACACACACACAGTGCGCTAACCACTGCACCACCACTCCCCACACACACACAGTGCGCTAACCACTGCACCACCACTCACACACACATACAGTGCCCTAACCACTGCACCACCACTCCCCACACACACACAGTGCGCTAACCACTGCACCACCACTCCCCACACACACACAGTGCGCTAACCACTGCACCACCACTCCCCACACACACACAGTGCGCTAACCACTGCACCACCACTCCCCACACACACACAGTGCGCTATCCACTGCACCACCACTCCCCACACACAGTGCGCTAACCACTGCACCACCACTCCCCACACACACACAGTGCGCTAACCACTGCACCACCACTCCCCACACACACACAGTGCGCTAACCACTGCACCTCCACTCCCCACACACACAGTGCGCTAACCACTGCACCACCACTCACCACTCACACACACAGTGCGCTAACCACTGCACCACCACTCCTCCCACACACACAGTGCGCTAACCACTGCACCACCACCTTCTTAAGACCAAACACCTAACGAAGGCTCCTCAGCAGGACAGCCTGAGGAAGATCAAGAGCAGAGAGCATGGAGCCAAGCTACAGTCTGCACAACCACTGCTGCACACACACCAGGCTGTGGTAAATCCTGATCAAAGTGTGGGATTCATGCATGCACCATGTCACACAATGAATAGTGTGGTGTCAATGCATGCACCATGTCACACAATGAATAGTGTGGGATTCATGCATGCACCATGTCACACAATGAATAGTGTGGTGTCAATGCATGCACCATGTCACACAATGAATAGTGTGGTGTCAATGCATGCACCATGTCACACAATGAATAGTGTGGGATTCATGCATGCACCATGTCACACAATGAATAGTGTGGTGTCAATGCATGCACCCTGTCACACAATGAATAGTGTGGTGTCAATGCATGCACCATGTCACACAATGAATAGTGTGGTGTCAATGCATGCACCATGTCACACAAGGAATAGTGTGGTGTCAATGCATGCACCATGTCACACAATGAATAGTGTGGGATTAATGCATGCACCATGTCACACAATGAATAGTGTGGGATTAATGCATGCACCATGTCACACAATGAATAGTGTGGTGTCAATGCATGCACCATGTCACACAATGAATAGTGTGGTGTCAATGCATGCACCACGTCACACAATGAATAGTGTGGTGTCAATGCATGCACCATGTCACGCAATGAATAGTGTGGGATTAATGCATGCACCATGTCACACAATGAATAGTGTGGTGTCAATGCATGCACCATGTCACACAGTGAATAGTGTGGGATTCATGCATGCACCATGTCACACAATGAATAGTGTGGTATCAATGCATGCACCATGTCACACAATTAATAGTGTGGTGTTAATGCATGCACCATGTCACACAATGAATAGTGTGGGGTTAATGCATGCACCATGTCACACAAGGAATAGTGTGGTGTCAATGCATGCACCATGTCACACAGTGAATAGTGTGGGATTCATGCATGCACCATGTCACACAAGGAATAGTGTGGTGTCAATGCATGCACCATGTCACACAATGAATAGTGTGGTGTCAATGCATGCACCATGTCACACAATGAATAGTGTGGTGTCAATGCATGCACCACGTCACACAACGAATAGTGTTGTGTCAATGCATGCACCACGTCACACAATGAATAGTGTGGGATTCATGCATGCACCATGTCACACAATGAATAGTGTGGGGTTAACGCATGCACCATGTCACAATGAATAGTGTGGGATTAATGCATGCACCATGTCACACAATGAATAGTGTGGTGTCAATGCATGCACCATGTCACACAATGAATAGTGTGGGGTTAATGCATGCACCATGTCACACAATGAATAGTGTGGTGTCAATGCATGCACCATGTCACACAATGAATAGTGTGGTGTCAATGCATGCACCATGTCACACAATGAATAGTGTGGTGTCAATGCATGTACCATGTCACACAATGAATAGTGTGGGATTCATGCATGCACCATGTCACACAATGAATAGTGTGGGGTTAATGCATGCACCATGTCACACAATGAATAGTGTGGTGTCAATGCATGTACCACGTCACACAATGAATAGTGTGGGATTCATGCATGCACCATGTCACACAATGAATAGTGTGGTGTCAATGCATGCACCACGTCACACAATGAATAGTGTGGGGTTAATGCATGCACCATGTCACACAATGAATAGTGTGGTGTCAATGCATGCACCATGTCACACAATGAATAGTGTGGTGTCAATGCATGCACCATGTCACACAATGAATAGTGTGGGATTCATGCATGCACCATGTCACACAATGAATAGTGTGGGGTTAATGCATGCACCATGTCACACAATGAATAGTGTGGGATTAATGCATGCACCATGTCACACAATGAATAGTGTGGGATTCATGCATGCACCATGTCACACAATGAATAGTGTGGGATTAATGCATGCACCATGTCACACAATGAATAGTGTGGTGTCAATGCATGCACCATGTCACACAATGAATAGTGTGGGATTAATGCATGCACCATGTCACACATTGAATAGTGTGGGGTTAATGCATGCACCATGTCACACAATGAGTAGTGTGGGATTCATGCATGCACCATGTCACACAATGAATAGTGTGGTGTCAATGCATGCACCATGTCACACAATGAATAGTGTGGTGTCAATGCATGCACCATGTCACACAATGAATAGTGTGGTGTCAATGCATGCACCATGTCACACAATGAATAGTGTGGTGTCAATGCATGCACCATGTCACACAATGAATAGTGTGTTGTCAATGCATGCACCATGTCACACAATGAATAGTGTGGGGTTAATGCATGCACCATGTCACACAATGAATAGTGTGGTGTCAATGCATGCACCACGTCACACAATGAATAGTGTGGTGTCAATGCATGCACCATGTCACACAATGAATAGTGTTGTGTCAATGCATGCACCACGTCACACAATGAATAGTGTGGGATTAATGCATGCACCATGTCACGCAATGAATAGTGTGGGATTAATGCATGCACCGTGTCACACAATGAATAGTGTGGGATTAATGCATGCACCATGTCACGCAATGAATAGTGTGGTGTCAATGCATGCACCATGTCACACAATGAATAGTGTGTTGTCAATGCATGCACCATGTCACACAATGAATAGTGTGAGATTCATGCATGCACCATGTCACACAATGAATAGTGTGAGATTCATGCATGCACCATGTCACACAATGAATAGTGTGGTGTCAATGCATGCACCATGTCACACAATGAATAGTGTGGTGTCAATGCATGCACCATGTCACACAATGAATAGTGTGGTGTCAATGCATGCACCATGTCACACAATGAATAGTGTGGGGTTAATGCATGCACCATGTCACACAGTGAATAGTGTGGGGTTAATGCATGCACCATGTCACAACAATGAATAGTGTGGTGTCAATGCATGCACCATGTCACACAGTGAATAGTGTGGGGTTAATGCATGCACCATGTCACACAATGAATAGTGTGGTGTCAATGCATGCACCATGTCACACAATGAATAGTGTGGGATTAATGCATGCACCACGTCACACAATGAATAGTGTGGTGTCAATGCATGCACCATGTCACACAAGGAATAGTGTGGTGTCAATGCATGCACCATGTCACACAATGAACAGTGTGGTGTCAATGCATGCACCATGTCACACAATGAATAGTGTGGTGTCAATGCATGCACCATGTCACACAATGAATAGTGTGTGTCAATGCATGCAACCACGTCACACAATGAATAGTGTGGGTGTCAATGCATGCACCACGTCACACAATGAATAGTGTGGTGTCAATGCATGCACCATGTCACACAATGAATAGTGTAGTGTCAATGCGTGCACCATGTCACAATGAATAGTGTGGGATTCATGCATGCACCATGTCACACAATGAATAGTGTGGGGTTAATGCATGCACCATGTCACACAATGAATAGTGTGGTGTCAAATGCATGCACCATGTCACACATGAATAGTGTAGTGTCAATGCATGCACCATGTCACACAATGAATAGTGTGGGATTAACGCATGCATGCACCATGTCACACAATGAATAGTGTGGTGTCACTGCATTGCAAACCATGTCACACAATGAATAGTGTGGTGTCAATGCATGCATACACCATGTCACACAATGAATAGTGTGGTGTCAATGCAATGCACCATGTCACACAATGAATAGTGTGGTGTCTACTGCATGCATACCATGTCACACAATGAATAGTGTGGTGTCAAATGCATGCACCATGTCACACAATGAATAGTGTGGGGTTTAATGCATGCACCATGTCACACAATGAATAGTGTGGTGTCAATGCATGCACCACGTCACACAATGAATAGTGTTGGGGATTAATGCATGCACACATGGTCACACAAGGGAATAGTGTGGTGTCAATGCATGCACCATGTCACACAATGAATAGTGTGGTGTCAATGCATGCACCATGTCACACAATGAATAATGTGTGAGATTTCAGGCATGCACCATGTCACACAATGAATAGTGTGGTGTCAATGCATGCACCATGGTCCACACAATGAATAGTGTGGGTGTCAATGCAATGCACCATGTCACACAATGAATAGTGGTGAGATTCATGCATGCACCATGTCACACAATGAATAGTGTAGGTGTCAATGCATGCACCATGTCACACAATGGAATAGTGTGGGTGTCAATGCATGCACCATGTCACACAATGAATAGTGTGGGTTGTCAATGCATGCACCATGTCACACAATGAATAGTGTGGGGTCAATGCATGCACCATGTCACACAATGAATAGTGTGTTGTCAATGCATGCACCATGTCACACAAGGAATAGTGTGGTGTCAATGCATGCACCATGTCACACAATGAATAGTGTGGGTTTAATGCATGCACCATGTCACACGATGAATAGTGTGGGGTTAATGCATGCACCATGTCACACAAGGAATAGTGTGGTGTCAATGCATGCACCATGTCACACAATGAATAGTGTGGTGTCAATGCATGCACCATGTCACACAATGAATAGTGTGGGGTTAATGCATGTACCATGTCACACAATGAATAGTGTGGTGTCAATGCATGCACCACGTCACACAATGAATAGTGTGGTGTCAATGCATGCACCATGTCACACAATGAATAGTGTGGTGTCAATGCATGCACCATGTCACACAAGGAATAGTGTGGGGTTAATGCATGCACCCTGTCACACAATGAATAGTGTGGTATCAATGCATGCACCATGTCACACAATGAATAGTGTGGTGTCAATGCATGCACCATGTCACACAATGAATAGTGTGGGGTTAATGCATGCACCATGTCACACAATGAATAGTGTGGTGCCAATGCATGTACCACGTCACACAATGAATAGTGTGAGATTCATGCATGCACCATGTCACACAATGAATAGTGTGTGGTTAATGCATGCACCACGTCACACAATGAATAGTGTGGGATTAATGCATGCACCATGTCACACAATGAATAGTGTGGTGTCAATACATGCACCATGTCACACAATGAATAGTGTGGTGTTCATGCATGCACCATGTCACACACTGAATAGTGTGGTGTCAATGCATGCACCATGTCACACAATGAATAGTGTGTTGTCAATGCATGCACCATGTCACACAATGAATAGTGTGGGGTTAATGCATGCACCATGTCACACAATGAATAGTGTGGGATTCATGCATGCACCATGTCACACAATGAATAGTGTGGTGTCAATGCATGCACCATGTCACACAATGAATAGTGTGGTGTCACTGCATGCACCATGTCACACAATGAATAGTGTGGGATTCATGCATGCACCATGTCACACAATGAATAGTGTGGTGTCAATGCATGCACCATGTCACACAATGAATAGTGTGGTGCCAATGCATGCACCACGTCACACAATGAATAGTGTGGTGTCAATGCATGTACCACGTCACACAATGAATAGTGTGGTGTCAATGCATGCACCATGTCACACAATGAATAGTGTGGGGTTAATGCATGCACCATGTCACACAAGGAATAGTGTGGTGTCAATGCATGCACCATGTCACACAATGAATAGTGTGGTGTCAATGCATGCACCATGTCACACAATGAATAGTGTGGGATTCATGCATGCACCATGTCACACAATGAATAGTGTGGTATCAATGCATGCACCGTGTCACGCAATGAATAGTGTGGTGTCAATGCATGCACCATGTCACACAATGAATAGTGTGGGATTCATGCATGCACCATGTCACACAATGAATAGTGTGGTATCAATGCATGCACCATGTCACACAATGAATAGTGTGGGGTTAATGCATGCACCATGTCACACAATGAATAGTGTGGGATTCATGCATGCACCATGTCACACAATGAATAGTGTGGTGTCAATGCATGCACCATGTCACACAATGAATAGTGTGGTGTCAATGCATGCACCATGTCACACAATGAATAGTGTGGGGTTAATGCATGCACCATGTCACACAATGAATAGTGTAGTGTCAATGCATGCACCATGTCACACAATGAATAGTGTGGTGTCAATGCATGCACCATGTCACACAATGAATAGTGTGTTGTCAATGCATGCACCATGTCACACAATGAATAGTGTGGTGTCAATGCATGCACCATGTCACACAATGAATAGTGTGGGATTAATACATGCACCATGTCACACAATGAATAGTGTGGTGTCAATGCATGCACCATGTCACACAATGAATAGTGTGGGATTAATGCATACACCATGTCACACAATGAATAGTGTGTGGTTAATGCATGCACCATGTCACACAATGAATAGTGTGGTGTCAATGCATGCACCATGTCACACAATGAATAGTGTGGTGTCAATGCATGCACCATGTCACACGAGGAATAGTGTGGGGTTAATGCATGCACCATGTCACACAATTAATAGTGTGGTGTCAATGCATGCACCATGTCACACAATGAATAGTGTGGTGTCAATGCATGTACCATGTCACACAATGAATAGTGTGGTGTCAATGCATGCACCATGTCACACAATTAATAGTGTGGTGTCAATGCATGCACCATGTCACACAATGAATAGTGTGGTGTCACTGCATGCACCATGTCACACAAGGAATAGTGTGGGATTAATGCATGCACCACGTCACACAATGAATAGTGTGGTGTCAATGCATGCACCACGTCACACAATGAATAGTGTGTTGTCAATGCATGTACCATGTCACACAATGAATAGTGTGAGATTCATGCATGCACCATGTCACACAATGAATAATGTGGGGTTAATGCATGCACCATGTCACACAATGAATAGTGTGGTGTCAATGCATGCACCATGTCACACAATGAATAGTGTGGTGTCAATACATGCACCATGTCACACAATGAATAGTGTGGGGTTAATGCATGCACCACGTCACACAATGAATAGTGTGGTGTCAATGCATGCACCATGTCACACAATGAATAGTGTGGGATTAATGCATGCACCATGTCACACAATGAATAGTGTGGTGTCAATGCATGCACCATGTCACACAATGAATAGTGTGTGGTTAATGCATGCACCATGTCACACAATGAATAGTGTGTTGTCAATGCATGCACCATGTCACACAATGAATAGTGTGTGGTTAATGCATGCACCATGTCACACAATGAATAGTGTGGTGTCAATGCATGCACCATGTCACACGAGGAATAGTGTGGTGTCAATGCATGCACCATGTCACACAATGAATAGTGTGGGATTCATGCATGCACCATGTCACACAATGAATAGTGTGGGGTTAATGCATGCACCATGTCACACAATGAATAGTGTGGGGTTAATGCATGCACCATGTCACACAATGAATAGTGTGGTGTCAATGCATGCACCATGTCACACAATGAATAGTGTGGGGTTAATGCATGCACCATGTCACACAATGAATAGTGTGGGATTAATGCATGCACCATGTCACAATGAATAGTGTGGGATTAATGCATGCACCATGTCACACAATGAATAGTGTGGGATTCATGCATGCACCATGTCACAATGAATAGTGTGGTGTCAATGCATGCACCATGTCACACAAGGAATAGTGTGGTGTCAATGCATGCACCATGTCACACAAGGAAGCATTTCAGGCCGTCAACACAACAACGTTACAAGACCTTGGGGACAATTCCAGGATCATGGGTTGTGAAACTTTTCTCATGGCTGGTGCCTTCCGACAGACCTTACCTGTTAGTACTTTCGGGAACCAAAGCTGATGAGTTAAATGCCTGCATTCAGTCATTATTCCTCTGGAGGCACGTGATGAAACTGAAGCTAACTACGAACATTCGCGTGTATCTCCATGGAGACTAACTCACCCACACTTTTCTGAAGCTCTTCTTGATATTGGACATGACAGTATTCTTGCTGAAGGCAGAGATGGACTTATCGCCGTGGCTAAAGGCATCCTTTCCACTTCAGAAGAAGAACTCTAGGAAAAAGTCTACCCAAACACGTGCATGTAACGCAACAACACTTTCAAGATGTTGTCTGGCTACAGGAGAGGGCCCTTGACAGAATAAATTCCACGTTGTTGCAGAAAGTATCTGGAGAGAATAAGTCGTAAAAATCTACTGATTCAGCGTTGGGACATTCTCAAATTGTTCACTGTCCATATTCTTGGTTCTCTCGGTAAAGTCACGTAGAAGGGGAAACAATAAAATAATAACAAATATAAAACAATACAATTCTCACGACGTTTCGACTGCAACACAAGCAGTCATCATCAGGTGTGTAAACCACAACAATAATGTATTTATTATTTTACTGTTTCCCTTCTACGTGACTTTACCGAAAGAACCAAGACTATGAATCCCTGCAGTCACGAAAGCTTTCAATACAAAAAATTGTTCACTATCCAGTTGAATTCTTGAATTCTCTTCAGCTCCCGGTTGTTCCACCACACAACATGCGACTAAAAAATTCAGGCACCGATCTCGTCATTGGGAAACTTGGACCCACCCAGACTATGCAGTGGCACGAGGTTAATTGTGAAAGAATGACATTCAAATGTTAGCAAAGCTACAATCATTACAGGCAATTCTAGAGGCGACGACGTCTTTCTCCCTTGCATACCTATAATCCCAATTGACACGGTCCTTTGAATGTAAGAGGCTTCAATCCCCTGTCCATCTGAGATTTTGCGATGTCCTGTAACAAGACTCTTTAAAAGTGGTGAGACTGAACTTGGCATCGCCTTGTTTTATGTTTTAATGGTCTCGTGTAGGCAATGCAAGACATTGACATTATCTTCATTGAAGTCGCGTAGAATGAGAATAATAAAATAATAAGACAATAAAAATTCTCACGACGTTTCGGCCACAACACAAGCAGCCTTCTGCAGGTGAAAGAACAGAGCTTCAATGACGACAGAGCTTCATTGAAGCACTGTCGTCATTGAAGCTCTGTCGTCCCGACAGCTCTGCTCTTTCACCTGCAGAAGGCTACTTGTGTTGTGGCCGAAACGTCGTGAGAATTTTTATTGTCTTATTATTTTATTCTCATTCCACGTGGTGGTGACTTCACCGAAAGAACCAAAGAAGATGAATCCTTGCAGTCACGAAAGCCTCAAATCGAAACATTGACATTGCTTTGCACCAGCAGGCAAGAACAGGGACATTCAGTTGAACACGTAGGCTTAACACGTAACCAATGACTGATTACTAATCGATTATATAATTACAATACCCCCCTCCGCCTCTAATCACTGCACCTGATATGAGTTAAATGATGACGTCACCCTGCTACTCTATTTAAGACCGGGAGCAAGCGAGGGCTTTACCATTCTGGCGAATTGCCCGATGATGCTGGATGTATTTACCAGCGAAACGTCGTACAACTCAAACTGTAAATGTTGTGGATTCACTCTTCAACACACCGGTGGGCTAAAGTAGTGAACTATTTTTGTCCTTTTGTCAACGTGACACTTTTTTTTGCTGATTGGCCGTGTCGGGTGGTGGAGGGTTACGACACATTTATAAATAACGCGGCGATCTAACCCAAAAAAAACCTTTATTATGAACAGGGACATTGTTTACTAAGCGGCTCTTTGATGCAGGGGTGGTGGAGGTGGCAGTGCCGCGAATTTTCCAGCAGCAGCAGCAGCAATCCGCTCGCTCCTCTGTCCATCCATTCATCTCCCACCGTATTCTCCTTTTGATCCTGTTCCTAGCTCTGTTCTCCACAATTATTATTATTCAGTTTTATTTCCTTTGGTTGTTTTGGTAAAGTCACGTTGAATGAGAACGAAACAACCTGTCGTGCTATAGGTCTGTTCCTTCCACCTGGAGACGGCCGCTTGCGTTGTGGCCGAAACGTCGCGAGAATTCTATCGTGTTATTTTATCGTTCCATTCCCATTCTACGTGCTGACTTTACCGAAAGAGCCAAAGAAGATGAGTCCTCGCAGTCACCAAAGCCTCAAATCGAAAGTCAGTTTTACCTGTGCACCTTGGAGAGAGGCCCCCTAATTTCGCGTTTCATTCTTGTGCAAAGGCTCTTGGCCTTTGGCCGCGAAGCGTCGCTCCCCTCCCCACGTGCTGCTGCTTGAGCCCACCACAGCCACCCTGCGCAGCCTGCCCAGCCGGGGGCCGGGGGGCCGATCGCGGTGGCATTCCAAGCAGCGTGGATTCATCGCCACGCCGAAACGTCGCCGCCGCACGCCCCCCCAAAGGCTCCGGCCTCCGGCGGGGTTCTCTCCGCCGTCCCGTGCGGCCGGGAGGATTGCTTCGATAGGCGCGTCAGGCAGCCATACCCCTTCGCTGTGGCCACAGGGCCGTCTGGTCTATGGCCACAGGGCCGTCGGGTCTGTGGCCACAGGGCCGTCTGGTCTGTGGCCACAGGGCCGTCGGGTCTATGGCCACAGGGCCCTCGGGTCTATGGCCACAGGGCCGTTGGGTCTATGGCCACAGGGCCGTTGGGTCTGTGGCCACAGGGCCGTCTGGTCTGTGGCCACAGGGCCGTTGGGTCTATGGCCACAGGGCCGTCTGGTCTGTGACCACAGGGCCGTCGGGTCTATGGCCACAGGGCCGTCGGGTCTGTGGCCACAGGGCCGTCTGGTCTGTGGCCACAGGGCCGTCGGGTCTATGGCCACAGGGCCGTCTGGTCTATGGCCACAGGGCCGTCTGGTCTATGGCCAGAGGGCCGTCTGGTCTGTGGCCACAGGGCCGTCGGGTCTATGGCCACAGGGCCGTTGGGTCTGTGGCCACAGGGCCGTCTGGTCTATGGCCACAGGGCCGTCTGGTCTATGGCCACAGGGCCGTCGGGTCTGTGGCCACAGGGCCGTCTGGTCTGTGGCCACAGGGCCGTCGGGTCTATGGCCACAGGGCCGTCTGGTCTATGGCCACAGGGCCGTCGGGTCTATGGCCACAGGGCCGTCTGGTCTGTGGCCACAGGGCCGTCGGGTCTATGGCCACAGGGCCGTTGGGTCTATGGCCACAGGGCCGTTGGGTCTATGGCCACAGGGCCGTTGGGTCTATGGCCGTCTGGTCTGTGGCCACAGGGCCGTTGGGTCTGTGGCCATTGCGGGAACTTCACGGTTGCCGTGACGACAGCGGCCTGCGATCGCGACTCTCGATGGGGGGGGTCTCGCCTTCACCGGCATGCCGGCCGTGAGGGGCAGCTTCGTGTCCACCCACCCAGTGTCCACCCACCCAGTGTCCACCCAGTGTCCACCCACCCAGTGTCCACCCAGTGTCCACCCACCCAGTGTCCACCCAGTGTCCACCCAGTGTCCACCCACCCAGTGTCCACCCACCCAGTGTCCACCCACCCAGTGTCCACCCAGTGTCCACCCACCCAGTGTCCACCCAGTGTCCACCCAGTGTCCACCCACCCAGTGTCCACCCACCCAGTGTCCACCCACCCAGTGTCCACCCAGTGTCCACCCACCCAGTGTCCACCCAGTGTCCACCCAGTGTCCACCCACCCAGTGTCCACCCAGTGTCCACCCAGTGTCCACCCACCCAGTGTCCACCCAGTGTCCACCCAGTGTCCACCCACCCAGTGTCCACCCAGTGTCCACCCAGTGTCCACCCACCCAGTGTCCACCCAGTGTCCACCCAGTGTCCACCCACCCAGTGTCCACCCAGTGTCCACCCAGTGTCCACCCACCCAGTGTCCACCCAGTGTCCACCCAGTGTCCACCCACCCAGTGTCCACCCAGTGTCCACCCAGTGTCCACCCACCCAGTGTCCACCCACCCAGTGTCCACCCAGTTGTCCACCCAGTGTCCACCCACCCAGTGTCCACCCAGTGTCCACCCACCCAGTGTCCACCCACCCAGTGTCCCACCCAGTGTCCACCCACCTAGTGTCCACCCAGTGTCCACCCACCCAGTGTCCACCCACCCAGTGTCCACCCCAGTGTCCACCCACCCAGTGTCCACCCAGTGTCCACCCACCAGTGTCCACCCACCCAGTGTCCACCCAGTGTCCACCCAGTGTCCACCCACCCAGTGTCCACCCACCCAGTGTCCACCCAGTGTCCACCCACCCAGTGTCCACCCAGTGTCCACCCACCCAGTGTCCACCCACCCAGTGTCCACCCAGTGTCCACCCACCCAGTGTCCACCCACCCAGTGTCCACCCCAGTGTCCACCCACCCAGTGTCCACCCACCCAGTGTCCACCAGTGTCCACCCAGTGTCCACCCACCCAGTGTCCACCCAGTGTCCACCCAGTGTCCACCCACCCAGTGTCCACCCACCCAGTGTCCACCCAGTGTCCCACCAGTGTCCACCCACCCAGTGTGTCCCACCCAGTGTCCACCCAGTGTCCCACCCACCCAGTGTCCACCCAGTGTCCACCCAGTGTCCACCCACCCAGTGTCCACCCAGTGTCCACCCAGTGTCCACCCCACCCAGTGTCCACCCCAGTGTCCACCCCAGTGTCCACCCACCCAGTGTCCACCCCAGTGTCCACCCAGTGTCCACCCACCCAGTGTCCACCAGTGTCCACCCAGTGTCCACCCACCCAGTGTCCACCCACCCAGTGTCCACCCAGTGTCCACCCACCCAGTGTCCACCCACCCAGTGTCCACCCACCCAGTGTCCCCCACCCAGTGTCCACCCACCCAGTGTCCACCCAGTGTCCACCCACCCAGTGTCCACCCACCCAGTGTCCACCCAGTGTCCACCCACCAGTGTCCACCCACCAGTGTCCACCCAGTGTCCACCCAGTCAGTGTCCACCCCAGTGTCCCACCCAGTGTCCACCCCAGTGTCCACCCACCCAGTGTCCACCCACCCAGTGTCCACCCAGTGTCCACCCACCCAGGTCCACCCACCCAGTGTCCACCCAGTGTCCACCCACCCAGTGTCCACCCACCCAGTGTCCACCCAGTGTCCACCCAGTGTCCACCCCCCACCCAGTGTCCCACCCAGTGTCCACCCAGTGTCCACCCACACAGTGTCCACCCAGTGTCCACCCAGTGTCCACCCACCCAGTGTCCACCCACCCAGTGTCCACCCAGTGTCCACCCACCCAGTGTCCCCCCACCCAGTGTCCACCCAGTGTCCACCCAGTGTCCAACCCAGTGGTCCACCACCCAGTGTCCACCCAGTGTCCACCCAGTGTCCCACCAAGTGTCCACCCACCCAGTGTCCACCCAGTGTCCACCCACCCAGTGTCCACCCACCCAGTGTCCACCCAGTGTCCACCCAGTGTCCACCCACCCAGTGTCCACCCAGTGTCCACCCAGTGTCCACCCACCCAGTGTCCACCCAGTGTCCACCCAGTGTCCACCCACCCAGTGTCCACCCAGTGTCCACCCAGTGTCCACCCACCCAGTGTCCACCCAGTGTCCACCCAGTGTCCACCCACCCAGTGTCCATCCAGTGTCCACCCAGTGTCCACCCAGTGACCATGCAGTGTCCACCCACCCAGTATCCACCCAGTGTCCACCCACCCAGTGTCCACCCACCCAGTGTCCACCCAGTGTCCACCCAGTGTCCACCCACCCAGTGTCCATCCAGTGTCCACCCAGTGTCCACCCAGTGACCATGCAGTGTCCACCCACCCAGTATCCACCCAGTGTCCACCCACCCAGTGTCCACCCACCCAGTGTCCACCCAGTGTCCACCCAGTGTCCACCCACTCAGTGTCCATCCAGTGTCCACCTCGTGACGACCCCGTGTCCACCCACCCAGTGTCCACCTCGTGTCCACCCACCCAGTGTCCACCTCGTGTCCACCCAGTGTCCACCAAGTGTCCACCCAGTGTCCACCCACCCAGTGTCCACCCAGTGTCCACCCGGTATCCACCCGGTGTCCACCCGGTGTCCACCCAGTGTCCACCTCATGACCACCCAGTGTCCACCCGGTGTCCACCCAGTGTCCACCTCATGACCACCCAGTGTCCACCCGGTGTCCATCTCATGACCACCCAGTGACCACCGAGTGTCCACCCAGTGTCCACCCAGCGTCCACCCAGTGTCCCACCCAGTGACCATCCAGTGTCCACCAAGTGTCCACCTCGTGTCCACCCAGTGTCCACCCCGTCACCACCCAGTGTCCACCTCGTGTCCACCCACCCAGTGTCCACCCAGTGTCCACCTCGTGTCCACCCAGTGTCCACCCCGTCACCACCCAGTGTCCACCCAGTGTCCACCCACCCAGTGTCCACCCAGTGTCCACCCCGTCACCACCCAGTGTCCACCTCGTGTCCACCCACCCAGTGTCCACCTCGTGTCCACCCAGTGTCCACCCAGTGTCCACCCACCCAGTGTCCACCAAGTGTCCACCCAGTGTCCACCCAGTGTCCACCCACCCAGTGTCCCCCCAGTGTCCACCCACCCAGTGACCACCCAGTGTCCACCCCGTGTCCACCCAGTGCCCCACCCAGTGACCATCCAGTGTCCACCTCGTGGCCACCCAGTGTCCACTCCGTGTCCACCTCGTGTCCACCCAGTGTCCACCCACCCAGTGTCCACCCACCCAGTGTCCACCCAGTGTCCACCCAGTGTCCACCCCGTCACCACCCAGTGTCCACCCAGTGTCCACCCACCCAGTGTCCACCCAGTGTCCACCCACCCAGTGACCACCCAGTGTCCACCCCGTGTCCACCCAGTGCCCCACCCAGTGACCATCCAGTGTCCACCTCGTGGCCACCCAGTGTCCACTCCCGTGTCCACCTCGTGTCCACCCAGTGTCCACCCACCCAGTGTCCACCCACCCAGTGTCCACCCAGTGTCCACCCAGTGTCCACCCCGTCACCACCCAGTGTCCACCCAGTGTCCACCCACCCAGTGTCCACCCAGTGTCCACCCACCCAGTGACCACCCCAGTGTCCACCCCGTGTCCACCCAGTGCCCCACCCAGTGACCATCCAGTGTCCACCTCGTGGCCACCCAGTGTCCACTCCGTGTCCACCTCGTGGCCACCCAGTGTCCACCCAGTGTCCACCCAGTGTCCCACCCACCAGTGTCCACCCCGTGGTGGTGGTGCGGCTTGGGGCAGGCGGTCAGCAACGCAGTGGCTGGCCGGACAGCTCCTCCTGAACCTCTTTACAGCTCCTCCTGAACCTCTTACAGCTGCTCCTGAACCTCTTTACAGCTCCTCCTGAACCTCTTTACAGCTCCTCCTGAACCTCTTTACAGCTCCTCCTGAACCTCTTTACAGCTCCTCCTGAACCTCTTTAAAGCTCCTCCTGAACCTCTTTACAGCTTCCTGAACCTCTTTACAGCTCCTGAACCTCTTTACAGCTCCTCCTGAACCTCTTTACAGCTCCTCCTGAACCTCTTTACAGCTCCTCCTGAACCTCTTTACAGCTCCTCCTGAACCTCTTTACAGCTCCTCCTGAACCTCTTTACAGCTCCTGAACCTCTTTACAGCTCCTGAACCTCTTTACAGCTCCTCCTGAACCTCTTTACAGCTCCTCCTGAACCTCTTTACAGCTCCTCCTGAACCTCTTTACAGCTCCTCCTGAACCTCTTACAGCTGCTCCTGAACCTCTTTACAGCTCCTCCTGAACCTCTTTACAGCTCCTCCTGGAACCCTCTTTACAGCTCCTCCTGAACCTCTTTACAGCTCCTCCTGAACCTCTTTACAGCTCCTCCTGAACCTCTTTACAGCTCCTGAACCTCTTTACAGCTCCTGAACCTCTTTACAGCCTCCTGAACCTCTTTACAGCTCCTCCTGAACCTCTTTACAGCTCCTCCTGAACCTCTTTACAGCTCCTCCTAGAACCTCTTTACAGCTCCTCCTGAACCTCTTTACAGCTCCTCCTGAACCTCTTTACAGCTCCTCCTGAACCTCTTTACAGCTCCTAC
The DNA here is from genome assembly GCF_010993605.1 of Petromyzon marinus. Taxonomy (NCBI): domain Eukaryota; kingdom Metazoa; phylum Chordata; class Hyperoartia; order Petromyzontiformes; family Petromyzontidae; genus Petromyzon; species Petromyzon marinus. The sequence continues at coordinate 111,510 of NW_022638171.1, read as the reverse complement.
CTGAACCTCTTTACAGCTCCTCCTGAACCTCTTTACAGCTCCTCCTGAACCTCTTTACAGCTCCTCCTGAACCTCTTTACAGCTCCTGAACCTCTTTACAGCCCTGAACCTCTTACAAGCTCCCCTGAACCTCTTTACAGCTCCTGAACCTCTTTACAGCTCCACCTGAACCTCTTTACAGCTCCTCCTGAACCTCTTTACAGCTCCTCCTGAACCTCTTTACAGCTCCTGAACCTCTTTACAGCTCCTGAACCTCTTTACAGCTCCTGAACCTCTTTACAGCTCACCCCTGAACCTCTTTACAGCTCCTCCTGAACCTCTTTACAGCTCCTCCTGAACCTCTTTACAGCTCCTGAACCTCTTTACAGCTCCACCTGAACCTCTTTACAGCTCTCCTGAACCTCTTTACAGCTCCTCCTGAACCTCTTACAGCTCCTCCTGAACCTCTTTACAGCTCCTCCTGAACCTCTTTACAGCACCTCCTGAACGTCTTTACAGCTCTCCTGAACCTCTTTACAGCTCCTCCTGAACCTCTTTACAGCTCCTCCTGAACCTCTTTACAGCTCCACCTGAACCTCTTTACAGCTCCTCCTGAACCTCTTTACAGCTCCTCCTGAACCTCTTTACAGCTCCTCCTGAACCTCTTACAGCTCCTCCTGAACCTCTTTACAGCTCCTCCTGACCTCTTTACAGCTCCTCCTGAACCTCTTTACAGCACCTCCTGAACCTCTTACAGCTCTCCTGAACCTCTTTACAGCTCCTCCTGAACCTCTTTACAGCTCCTGAACCTCTTTACAGCTCCTGAACCTCTTTACAGCTCCTCCTGAACCTCTTTACAGCTCCTCCTGAACCTCTTTACAGCTCCTCCTGAACCTCTTTACAGCTCCTCCTGAACCTCTTTACAGCTCCTCCTGAACCTCTTTACAGCTCCTGAACCTCTTTACAGCCCCTCCTGAACCTCTTTACAGCTCCTGAACCTCTTTACAGCTCCACCTGAACCTCTTTACAGCTCCTCCTGAACCTCTTTACAGCTCCTCCTGAACCTCTTTACAGCTCCTGAACCTCTTTACAGCTCCTGAACCTCTTTACAGCTCCTGAACCTCTTTACAGCTCCACCTGAACCTCTTTACAGCTCCTCCTGAACCTCTTTACAGCTCCTCCTGAACCTCTTTACAGCTCCTCCTGAACCTCTTTACAGCTCCTCCTGAACCTCTTTACAGCTCCTCCTGAACCTCTTTACAGCTCCTCCTGAACCTCTTTACAGCTCCTCCTGAACCTCTTTACAGCTCCTCCTGAACCTCTTTACAGCTCCTCCTGAACCTCTTTACAGCTCCTCCTGAACCTCTTTACAGCTCCTCCTGAACCTCTTTACAGCTCCTCCTGACCTCTTTACAGCTCCTCCTGAACCTCTTTACAGCTCCTCCTGAACCTCTTTACAGCTCCTCCTGAACCTCTTTACAGCTCCTCCTGAACCTCTTTACAGCTCCTGAACCTCTTTACAGCTCCTGAACCTCTTACAGCTCCTGAAACCTCTTTACAGCTCCTACTGAACCTCTTTACAGGCTCCTCCTGAACCTCTTACAGCTCCTCCTGACCTCTTACAGCTCCTGAACCTCTTTAACAGCTCCTGAACCTCTTTACAGCTCCTAACCTCTGACAACTCACCTACTTTACAGCTCCTCCTGAACCTCTTTACAGCTCCTCCTGAACCTCTTTACAGCTCCTGAACCTCTTTACAGCTCCACCTGAACCTCTTTACAGCTCCTCCTGAACCTCTTTAACAGCTCCTCCTGAACCTCTTTACAGCTCCTCCTGAACCTCTTTACAGCTCCTCCTGAACCTCTTTACAGCACCTCCTGAACGTCTTTACAGCTCTCCTGAACCTCTTTACAGCTCCTCCTGAACCTCTTACAGCTCCTCCTGAACCTCTTTACAGCTCCACCTGAACCTCTTTACAGCTCCTCCTGAACCTCTTTACAGCTCCTCCTGAACCTCTTTACAGCTCCTCCTGAACCTCTTTACAGCTCCTCCTGAAACCTCTTTACAGCTCCTCCTGAACCTCTTTACAGCTCCTCCTGAACCTCTTTACAGCATCCTCCTGAACCTCTTTACAGCTCTCCTGAACCTCTTTACAGCTCCTCCTGAACCTCTTTACAGCTCCTGAACCTCTTTACAGCTCCTGAACCTCTTTACAGCTCCTCCTGAACCTCTTTACAGCTCCTCCTGAACCTCTTTACAGCTCCTCCTGAACCTCTTTACAGCTCCTTCCTGAACTCTTTACAGCTCCTCCTGAACCTCTTTACAGCTCCTGAACCTCTTTACAGCTCCTGAACCTCTTTACAGCTCCTCCTGAACCTCTTTACAGCTCCTCCTGAACCTCTTTACAGCTCCTGCAACCTCTTTACAGCTCCTCCTGAACATCTTTATAGCTCCTGAACGTCTTTACAGCACCTGAACCTCTTCACAGCTCCTGAACCTCTTCACAGCTCCTGAACCTCTTCACAGCACCTGAACCTCTTCACAGCTCCTGAACCTCTTTACAGCTCCTCCTGAACCTCTTTACAGCTCCTCCTGAACCTCTTTACAGCTCCTCCTGAACCTCTTTACAGCTCCTCCTGAACCTCTTTACAGCTAGTCCTGAACCTCTTTACAGCTCCTGAACCTCTTTACAGCTCCTCCTGAACCTCTTTACAGCTCCTCCTGAACCTCTTTACAGCTCCTGAACCTCTTTACAGCTCCTGAACCTCTTTACAGCTCCTCCTGAACCTCTTTACAGCTCCTGAACCTCTTTACAGCTCCTCCTGAACCTCTTTACAGCTCCTGAACCTCTTTACAGCACCTCCTGAACCTCTTACAGCTCTTCCTGAACCTCTTTACAGCTCCTGAACCTTTTCACAGCTCCTGAACCTCTTTACAGCTCCTGACCCTCTTTACAGCTCATCCTGAACCTCTTTACAGCACCTCCTGAACCTCTTTACAGCTCCTAAACCTCTTTACAGCTCCTCCTGAACCTCTTTATAGCTCCTGAACCTCTTTACAGCACCTGAACCTCTTCACAGCTCCTGAACCTCTTCACAGCTCCTGAACCTCTTCACAGCACCTGAACCTCTTCACAGCTCCTGAACCTCTTTACAGCTCCTCCTGAACCTCTTTACAGCTCCTGAACCTCTTTACAGCTCCTCCTGAACCTCTTTATATATCCTGAACCTCTTAACAGCACCTGAACCTCTTCACAGCTCCTGAACCTCTTCACAGCTCCTGAACCCCTTTACAGCTCTTCCTGAACCTCTTTACAGCTCCTGAACCTCTTTATAACTCCTCCTGAACCTCTTTACAGCTCCTCCTGAACCTCTTTACAGCTCCTCCTGAACCTCTTTACAGCTACTCCTGAACCTCTTTACAGCTCCTCCTGAACCTCTTTACAGCTCCTCCTGAACCTCTTACAGCTACTCCTGAACCTCTTTACAGCTATCCTGAACCTCTTTACAGCCCTCCTGAACCTCTTTACAGCTACTCCTGAACCTATTTACAGCTACTCCCTGAACCTCTTTACAGCTCCTAATGACCTCTTTCACAGCTCCTGAACCTCTTACAGCTCCTCCTGAACCCTCTTTACACCGCCTCCTGAACCTCTTTACAGCTAGCTCCTGAACCTCTCTATAGCTCCTCCTGAACCTTCTTTACGCTACTCCTGAACCTCTTTCACAGTACTTCCTGAACCTCTCTTTACAGCTCCTCCTGAACCTCTTTCACAGCTACTCCTGAACCTCTTTACAGCTACTACCTGACCTCTTTACAGCTCCTCCGAACCTCTTTACAGCACCTCCTGAAACCTCTTTACAGCTCCTGACCCTCTTACAGCTCATCCTGACCCTCTTTATAGCCTCCTGAACCTCTTTAGCAGCTAACCTGAAACACTCTTTCACAGCTCCTCCGAACCCTTATCACGCTCCTGACCTCTTCACAGGCATCCTGAACCTCTTCACAGCTCCTGAACCTCTTTACAGCTCCTCCTGAACCTCTTTACAGCTCCTGAACCTCTTTACAGCTCCTCCTGAACCTCTTTATAGATCCTGAACCTCCTAACAGCACCTGAACCTCTTCACAGCTCCTGAACCTCTTCACAGCTCATGAACCTCTTTACAGCTCTTCCTGAACCTCTTTACAGCTCCTGAACATCTTTACAGCTACTCCTGAACCTCTTTACAGCTCCTCCTGAACCTCTTACAGCTCCTCCTGAACCTCTTTACAGCTAGCCTGAACCTCTTTACAGCATCCTGAACCTCTTTACAGCTCCTCCTGAACCTCTTTACAGCTCCTCCTGAACCCCTTTACAGCTCCTGAACCTCTTTACAGCTCTCCTGAACCTCTTTACAGCTCCTCCTGAACATCCTTTACAGCTCCTGAACCTCCTTTACAGACTCCTCCTGAACCTCTTTACCAGCTCCTGAACCTCTTTACAGCCACCTCCTGAACCTCTTTACAGCTCTTCCTGAACCCTTTTAACAGCTCCTGAACCTCTTCACAGCTCTCCTGAACCTCTTTACAGCTCCTGACCCTCTTTACAGCTCATCCTGAACCTCTTTTACAGCACCTCCTGAACCTCTTTACAAGCTCCTGAACTCCTTTACAGCTCCTCCTGAACCTCTTCATAATCCTGAACCTCTTAACAGAACCCTGAACCTCTTCACAGCTCCTGAACCTCTTTCACAGCTCCTGAACCTCTTTACAGCTACTTCTTGAACCTCTTTACAGCTCCTGAACATCTTTACAGCTACTCCTGAACCTCTTTACAGCTACTCCCTGAACCTTCTCTACAGCTCCTGAACCTCTTTACAGCTCCTGAACCTCTTTATAACTCCTCCTGATCCTCTTTATACAGCTCCTCCTGAACCTCTTTACAGCTCCTCCTGAACCTCTTTACAGCTACTCCTGAACCTCTTTACAGCTCCTCCTTGAACCTCTTTACAGCTACTCCGAACCTCCTCTACAGCTCCTGAACCTCTTTACAGCTCCTCCTGAACCTCTTTACAGCTCCTCCTGAACCTCTTTACAGCTCCTGAACCTCTTTACAGCTCCTCCTGAACCTCTTCACAGCTCCTGAACCTCTTTACAGCTCCTGAACCTCTTTACAGCTACTCCTGAACCTCTTTACAGCTACTCCTGAACCTCTTTACAGCTCCTCCTGAACCTCTTCACAGCTCCTGAACCTCTTTACAGCTCCTGACCCTCTTTACAGCTCATCCTGAACCTCTTTACAGCACCTCCTGAACCTCTTTACAGCTCCTGAACCTCTTTACAGCTCCTCCTGAACCTCTTTATAGCTCCTGAACCTCTTTGCAGCACCTGAACCTCTTCACAGCTCCTGAACCTCTTCACAGCTCCTGAACCTCTTCACAGCACCTGAACCTCTTCACAGCTCCTGAACCTCTTTACAGCTCCTCCTGAACCTCTTTACAGCTCCTGAACCTCTTTACAGCTCCTCCTGAACCTCTTTATAGATCCTGAACCTCTTAACAGCACCTGAACTCTTCACAGCTCCTGAACCTCTTCACAGCTCCTGAACCTCTTTACAGCTCTTCCTGAACCTCTTTACAGCTCCTGAACATCTTTACAGCTACTCCTGAACCTCTCTAGAGCTCCTGAACCTCTTTACAGCTCCTCCTGAACCTCTTTACAGCTACTCCTGAACCTCTTTACAGCTACTCCTGAACCTCTTTACAGCTCCTGAACCTCTTCACAGCTCCTGAACCTCTTTACAGCTCCTGACCCTCTTTACAGCTCATCCTGAACCTCTTTACAACACCTCCTGAACCTCTTTACAGCTCCTGAACCTCTTTACAGCTCCTCCTGAACCTCTTTATAGCTCCTGAACCTCTTTGCAGCACCTGAACCTCTTCACAGCTCCTGAACCTCTTCACAGCTCCTGAAGCTCTTCACAGCACCTGAACCTCTTCACAGCTCCTGAACCTCTTTACAGCTCCTCCTGAACCTCTTTACAGCTCCTGAACCTCTTTACAGCTCCTCCTGAACCTCTTTATAGATCCGAACCTCTTAACAGCACCTGAACCTCTTCACAGCTCCTGAACCTCTTCCACAGCTCCTGAACCTCTTTACAGCTCTTCCTGAACCTCTTTACAGCTCCTGAACATCTTACAGCTACTCCTGAACCTCTTTACAGCTCCTCCTGAACCTCTTTACAGCTCCTCCTGAACTCTTTACAGCTAGTCCTGAACCTCTTTACAGCTCCTGAACCTCTTTACAGCTCCTCCTGAACCTCTTTACAGCTCCTCCTGAACCTCTTTACAGCTCCTGAGCCTCTTTACAGCTCCTGAACCTCTTTACAGCTCCTCCTGAACCTCTTTACAGCTCCTGAACCTCTTTACAGCTCCTCCTGAACCTCTTTACAGCTCCTGAACCTCTTTACAGCACCTCCTGAACCTCTTTACAGCTCTTCCTGAACCTCTTTACAGCTCCTGAACCTCTTCACAGCTCCTGAACCTCTTTACAGCTCCTGACCCTCTTTACAGCTCATCCTGAACCTCTTTACAGCACCTCCATGAACCTCTTTACAGCTCCTGAACCTCTTTACAGCTCCCCTGAACCTCTTTATAGCTCCTGAACCTCTTTACAGCACCTGAACCTCTTCACAGCTCCTGAACCTCTTCACAGCTCCTGAACCTCTTCACAGCACCTGAACCTCTTCACAGCTCCTGAACCTCTTTACAGCTCCTCCTGAACCTCTTTACAGCTCCTGAACCTCTTACAGCTCCTCCTGAACCTCTTTATAGATCCTGAACCTCTTAACAGCACCTGAACCTCTTCACAGCTCCTGAACCTCTTCACAGCTCCTGAACCTCTTTACAGCTCTTCCTGAACCTCTTTATAGCTCCTGAACCTCTTTGCAGCACCTGAACCTCTTCACAGCTCCTGAACCTCTTCACAGCTCCTGAACCTCTTCACAGCACCTGAACCTCTTCACAGCTCCTGAACCTCTTTACAGCTCCTCCTGAACCTCTTTATAGATCCTGAACCTCTTAACAGCACCTGAACCTCTTCACAGCTCCTGAACCTCTTCACAGCTCCTGAACCTCTTTACAGCTCTTCCTGAACCTCTTTACAGCTCCTGAACATCTTTACAGCTACTCCTGAACCTCTTTACAGCTCCTCCTGAACCTCTTTACAGCTAGTCCTGAACCTCTTTACAGCTCCTGAACCTCTTTACAGCTCCTCCTGAACCTCTTTACAGCTCCTCCTGAACCTCTTTACAGCTCCTGAACCTCTTTACAGCTCCTGAACCTCTTTACAGCTCCTCCTGAACCTCTTTACAGCTCCTGAACCTCTTTACAGCTCCTCCTGAACCTCTTTACAGCTCCTGAACCTCTTTACAGCACCTCCTGAACCTCTTTACAGCTCTTCCTGAACCTCTTTACAGCTCCTGAACCTCTTCACAGCTCCTGAACCTCTTTACAGCTCCTGACCCTCTTTACAGCTCATCCTGAACCTCTTTACAGCACCTCCTGAACCTCTTTACAGCTCCTGAACCTCTTTACAGCTCCTCCTGAACCTCTTTATAGCTCCTGAACCTCTTTACAGCACCTGAACCTCTTCACAGCTCCTGAACCTCTTCACAGCTCCTGAACCTCTTCACAGCACCTGAACCTCTTCACAGCTCCTGAACCTCTTTACAGCTCCTCCTGAACCTCTTTACAGCTCCTGAACCTCTTTACAGCTCCTCCTGAACCTCTTTATAGATCCTGAACCTCTTAACAGCACCTGAACCTCTTCACAGCTCCTGAACCTCTTCACAGCTCCTGAACCTCTTTACAGCTCTTCCTGAACCTTTTTACAGCTCCTGAACATCTTTACAGCTACTCCTGAACCTCTTTACAGCTACTCCTGAACCTCTCTACAGCTCCTGAACCTCTTTACAGCTCCTGAACCTCTTTATAACTCCTCCTGAACCTCTTTACAGCTACTCCTGAACCTCTTCACAGCTCCTCCTGAACCTCTTTACAGCTACTCCTGAACCTCTCTACAGCTCCTGAACCTCTTTACAGCTCCTCCTGAACCTCTTTACAGCTACTCCTGAACCTCTTCACAGCTCCTGAACCTCTTTACAGCTCCTCCTGAACCTCTTTACAGCTACTCCTGAACCTCTTTACAGCTACTCCTGAACCTCTTTACAGCTCCTGAACCTCTTCACAGCTCCTGAACCTCTTTACAGCTCCTGACCCTCTTTACAGCTCCTCCTGAACCTCTTTACAGCTACTCCTGAACCTCTCTATAGCTCCTGAACCTCTTTACAGCTACTCCTGAACCTCTTCACAGCTCCTGAACCTCTTTACAGCTCCTCCTGAACCTCTTTACAGCTACTCCTGAACCTCTTTACAGCTACTCCTGAACCTCTTTACAGCTCCTGAACCTCTTCACAGCTCCTGAACCTCTTTACAGCTCCTGACCCTCTTTACAGCTCATCCTGAACCTCTTTACAGCACCTCCTGAACCTCTTTACAGCTCCTGAACCTCTTTACAGCTCCTCCTGAACCTCTTTATAGCTCCTGAACCTCTTCACAGCTCCTGAACCTCTTCACAGCTCCTGAACCTCTTTACAGCTCCTCCTGAACCTCTTTACAGCTCCTGAACCTCTTTACAGCTCCTCCTGAACCTCTTTATAGATCCTGAACCTCCTAACAGCACCTGAACCTCTTCACAGCTCCTGAACCTCTTCACAGCTCCTGAACCTCTTTACAGCTCTTCCTGAACCTCTTTACAGCTCCTGAACATCTTTACAGCTACTCCTGAACCTCTTTACAGCTACTCCTGAACCTCTCTACAGCTCCTGAACCTCTTTACAGCTCCTGAACCTCTTTATAACTCCTCCTGAACCTCTTTACAGCTCCTCCTGAACCTCTTTACAGCTCCTCCTGAACCTCTTTACAGCTACTCCTGAACCTCTTTACAGCTCCTCCTGAACCTCTTTACAGCTACTCCTGAACCTCTCTACAGCTCCTGAACCTCTTTACAGCTCCTCCTGAACCTCTTTACAGCACCTCCTGAACCTCTTTACAGCTCCTCCTGAACCTCTTTACAGCTACTCCTGAACCTCTCTACAGCTCCTGAACCTCTTTACAGCTCCTGAACCTCTTTATAACTCCTCCTGAACCTCTTTACAGCTCCTCCTGAACCTCTTTACAGCTCCTCCTGAACCTCTTTACAGCTACTCCTGAACCTCTTTACAGCTCCTCCTGAACCTCTTTACAGCTCCTCCTGAACCTCTTTATAGCTCCTGAACCTCTTTACAGCTCCTCCTGAACCTCTTTACAGCTCCTCCTGAACCTCTTTACAGCTACTCCTGAACCTCTCTACAGCTCCTGAACCTCTTTACAGCTCCTCCTGAACCTCTTTACAGCTCCTGAACCTCTTTACAGCTCCTCCTGAACCTCTTTACAGCTCCTCCTGAACCTCTTTATAGCTCCTGAACCTCTTTACAGCTCCACCTGAACCTCTTTACAGCTCCTCCTGAACCTCTTTACAGCTACTCCTGAACCTCTCTACAGCTCCTGAACCTCTTTACAGCTACTCCTGAACCTCTTTACAGCTCCTCCTGAACCTCTTTACAGCTCCTCCTGAACCTCTTTATAGCTCCTGAACCTCTTTACAGCTCCACCTGAACCTCTTTACAGCTCCTCCTGAACCTCTTTACAGCTACTCCTGAACCTCTCTACAGCTCCTGAACCTCTTTACAGCTCCTCCTGAACCTCTTTACAGCTCCTGAACCTCTTTACAGCTCCTCCTGAACCTCTTTAGAGCTCCTCCTGAACCTCTCTACAGCTCCTGAACCTCTTTACAGCTCCTCCTGAACCTCTTTACAGCTCCTGAACCTCTTTACAGCACCTCCTGAACCTCTTTACAGCTCCTCCTGAACCTCTTTACAGCTCCTCCTGAACCTCTTTACAGCTCCTCCTGAACCTCTTCAGAGCTCCTCCTGAACCTCTCTACAGCTCCTGAACCTCTTTACAGCTCCTCCTGAACCTTTTTACAGCTCCTCCTGAACCTCTTTACAGCTCCTCCTAAACCTCTTTACAGCACCTCCTGAACCTCTTTACAGCTCCTCCTGAACCTCTTTACAGCTCCTGAACCTCTTTACAGCTCCTCCTGAACCTCTTTAGAGCTCCTCCTGAACCTCTCTACAGCTCCTGAACCTCTTTACAGCTCCTCCTGAACCTCTTTACAGCTCCTGAACCTCTTTACAGCACCTCCTGAACCTCTTTACAGCTCCTCCTGAACCTCTTTACAGCTCCTCCTGAACCTCTTTACAGCTCCTCCTGAACCTCTTTAGAGCTCCTCCTGAACCTCTCTACAGCTCCTGAACCTCTTTACAGCTCCTCCTGAACCTCTTTACAGCTCCTGAACCTCTTTACAGCACCTCCTGAACCTCTTTACAGCTCCTCCTGAACCTCTTTCTCTCTCCCACTTTCCCCCTTCATACCGTCTCGGCCTTTACCTCCCTTCTCCCCAATTTTCCTCTTCCCAATTATATACCGTCTGTGTTGTGTAAAGTGCCTTGCTGAAGGCACTAAATAAATACGAGCTAAAATGAAACGCGGTTATTTCTGTTGTAGTGTTCTTGCGGTATGGCTCCATTTTGGGGAGCTAAATATCAATGTTGAGGTCTGCTAGCGACGAAGGGGCTTCAGGAGAGAGCTGGTGTAAGTCCTCTCATTCCTCCATTGAAGAGACAGACCACAGTGGTTTATTACGTGGTCCATCGTTTGGGTTATATGCTCACAGTTACATTGCATATTTAGTATTAAGAGTTTGTCACCCACCGACGGACCCACTCACTCACTCAGTCACCCACTCAGTCACCCACTCAGTCACCCACTCACTCACCCACCCACTCACTCACTCACCCCCTCACTCACTCACCCACTCACTCACTCACTCACCCACTGAATCACCCACTCACCCACTCACCCACCCACTCATTCACTCACTCACCCACTCACCCACTCACTCACTCACTCACCCACCCACTCACTCACTCACCCACTCACTCACCCACTCACTCACCCACCCACTCACTCACTCACCCACTCACTCACCCACTCACTCACTCACTCACCCACCCACTCACTCACTCACTCACCCACTCACCCACTCACTCACCTATTCACCCACTCACTCACCCACTCACCCACCCACTCACCCACCCACTCACCCACCCACTCACCCACCCACTCACCCACCCACTCACTCACCCACTCACTCACTCACCCATTCACCCACCCACTCACTCACTCACCCACTCACCCACTCACTCACTCACCCACTCACTGACCCACTCACCCACTCACCCACTCACTCACCCACCCACTCACTCACCCACCCACTCACTCACTCATTCACCCACTCACTCACTCACTCACCCACTCACTCACCCACTCACCCACTCACCCACCCACTCACTCACTCACCCACTCACTCACCCACTCACTCACTCACTCACCCACTCACTCACCCACTCACTCACTAACCCACTCACTCACCCACTCACCCACTCACTCACGCATTATTTGTATTCATGGAGCGCCTCAACTCAAGGTGCTTTACGTCGTTTTAAAGCAGTAAAAACCACTCGGGTGGTTTAGATGGCAAGGGCAGTGCAAGGTCCGAGGTTTGAGTGTCCGTACCAGAGGGCACGTGGGGAGGGGGATCACGGAAGGGCTATAGGAGAGGGACGACCGTAGGGGTGAGGGAATTGGCCATGGAGAAGAGCCGAGGCTTTAAGAGTGGAACGGAATTGAGGATTTGTGTGCAGATCTCTCACTGAGCCGTTTCCACCGTTATCAGAAGCGACCTGACCACAAATGATAACTCGACCAAGTGGCTGATCACCGCGTGGAAATTCATTGCAGCCAAACACCCTAAACAAATATTGTTACACGGGTGGGAAACGGAGTGGGCTGGAGGCCCAACCGGGATTAATTCACAAGAGGCAGGGGATTCGTTGTGTATGTCTGTGGATGTCTGTCCACGTGGGAGGGGTCGGGGCTGGGTGGAGGGGGGAGGGAGGGGAGGGGCTGGGTGGGGAGGGGTGTGGCTGGGTGGGGAGGGGCTGGTCACCCCGTGGTGCCCCCCTTATAAAACTCAACGTTTCACCGACTCACGCCGGCTTGTGCCCGCCCTCACAGTCGGGCATCTTGTGCTGAACGCACCACCAACACCACGTGGTGGTGGTGCCGCTGTTGACCCTGGCCATTGACCGAGCAACCCAAACATTCCAACCAGCAGCTCCATCCCTCCCTCCGCAGGAGATTGTGTTAAGTGAGAGACACACGGACTCCAAATATACAGCAGGCGTCAGGATTGGAATCGAACCCACGAACTCCTTTATACCGGGCGAGAGAGTCAACATCTCACCATTGTCACGCTCCTGTAAGATGTGGAGGTTCTGATAGACTCTAAGAGGGGCTGTCTCGAGACATTGCACGTACACAGCTGAACTCAAGACTGCCTGCAGGGGCTGAGCACCGGACGCTATTGCACGAAAATCCAGTCGTTCACTGACCCCATACACCTTGCAAGCTGAGACCACCGATTCTACGTGGTCTCTCTCCTGCATCTATATACAACGATTACACCCCTTCATTTCAACCTGATAACCACCAGCATATCCCATAGTCCGCACGAAGAGGCGAAGCAAGCGAATGGAGTCGCAGCAAACCACCAACTCCAACTTTCCGGTATTCTGTGGACGCTCGCGCGCGCTGCGTTTCACACCACGTTTGGTTTTCAGGGGTTTGGGCGCCGCGCGGTGGTGGTGGTGGTGGTGGCATGGCATCGACATTCGAGCCGTCGGCCCTCCGGCAACCCGGCGAGACCGTCGCCACCAAAGACAGAAACATTGCGGTGAGTGTTGCTACGGGCGGAAACTCGCAGCCAACGCGCCGCTGTCCGCGGGATACCACGCGGTCATTGCGTTGGCGAGCGCTTTCCGCAGAACCGTTATAACGTGGAATGCGCACACCGTTATAACGTGGAAAGCGCCGTTATAACGTGGAATGCGTCGTTATAACGTGGAATGTGTACACTATTATAGTGTGGAACGCGCCGTTATAACGTGGAATGTGTACACCGTTATAGTGTGGAACACGCCGTTATAACGTGGAATGTGTCGTTATAACGTGGAATGTGTACACTGTTATAGTGTGGAATGTGCCGTTATAATGTGGAAAGCGCCGTTATAACGTGGAATGCGCCGTTATAACGTGGAATGTGTACACCGTTATAACGTGGAATGCGCCGTTATAACGTGTAATGTGTACACTGTTATAGTGTGGAACGCGCCGTTATAACGTGGAATGTGTACACTATTATAGTGTGGAATGTGCCGTTATAACGTGGAATGTGTACACCGTTATGGTGTGGAACGCGCCGTTATAACGTGTAATGTGCACACCGTTATAGTGTGGAACGCGCCGTTATAACGTAAAATGTGTACACTGTTATAGTGTGGAACGCGTCGTTATAACGTGGAATGTGCACACCGTTATAGTGTGGAACGCGTCATTATAACGTGGAATGTGTACACTGTTATAGTGTGGAACGCGTCATTATAACGTGGAATGTGCACACCGTTATAGTGTGGAACGCGTCGTTATAACGTGGAATGTGTACACCGTTATAACGTGGAATGTGTACACCGTTATAACGTGTAATGTGTACACCGTTATAGTGTGGAACGCGTCATTATAACGTGGAATGTGTACACTGTTATAGTGTGGAATGCGCCGTTATAACGTGTAATGTGTACACCGTTATAGTGTGGAACGCGTCATTATAACGTGGAATGTGTACACTGTTATAGTGTGGAACGCGTCATTATAACGTGGAATGTGCACACTGTTATAGTGTGGAACGCGTCATTATAACGTGGAATGTGTACACCGTTATAGTGTGGAACGTGCCGTTATAACGTGTAATCTCCAGATAAGGCCCACTGCGATATGTAGATTTTCTTCACGTGACCGGGCTACAAATGACAACCGAACAAAGTGGCTTACTGAGTGGAAAGGTAAAGCTGCCAAGTACTCCGACCGCGTGTTGATTCTAAACGTGGAGGCAAAACGGACCGGGAGAAAAATCCATACGACCACAGCGAGAGACTCGCAAACTCCAAATGAACATCAGACGTCAGGGTTGGCATAGTAGGTCGAGGCAGTTGACATCTCATTACCACCGTGGTGGATTCCGGCTTTTCTGTGGCTCAACAGACGACTGTTGCTCAAACTAGTGGGACCTTCATCAGGCAATGAACTTGGCTTGATTTAAAAATAAATAAATTTCGATTTAAAGCTTTCGTGACTGCAAGGATTCATCTTCTTTGGTTCTTTCGGTAAAGTCAGCACCACGTGGAATGAGAATAACATAATGAATTGATAAAATAAAATAACAACGTCGTGAGAATTTTATCGCGTTATATTGTTTGATCAATTTATTATTTTATTCTCATTCTACGTGGTGACTTTCCCGAAAGAAGGTTAAAAAATAAATATATATAAAGTAGCCCTTCGGCTAACGCTTTGTCCCGCTCCACAAAAAAAACTACTGTTTACTAAAATAACTGTTAACCGAATTCACTTGAGTTGAAAAAGACATTTTAAAAACAAAATCACCGAGTCTGCTACCGGAGCTGTTTCCACTTCCAGGACAGAAAAACGTTACAATGCGAACAAAGCCAGTCCGAGGTCTCACCGCTCACCGACGCACGTCGGTGATTGGCTGATGGCATGGCTCAGCCCACTTAAAAGAGTGCTCCGATTGGCCCGAAATCGGCGCCTGCATGCGTGACGTGAACGTGGCGTTGATCACGATGTTAGCCTTCAGTCGAAGCCACGAGGTCCTATGGGAGGCGAAACGTTGAGCGAAAAAGCATCAAGCGATGCCGCTGTTAACCTGAGGGGCCTGCCGTATACAGGCGGATCTCGTGTATAGCGCTCAAGATGCGTTCTTGGTTAACGGAGTTGCTCGAAGTGGTATGCCTGCAATTTCCAGCCAATAGAGGTCAGTCGTCACTGTCGCCATCACCGTGAGCCGTGTTTGTTTATGGCCTCTTATGTCAACGTTGCTGCCATTAACCCCCAAATACAACTCGGCACCATTGTGTTGGCTTTGGGAATTCTACGTCGCCGGGTTTTGCTGAAAAAAACTTATACGGAGGCGTGTGGGTTATCAAGATTTTTCCAGAGTAACACTCAATTGTTTCGATTTGAAATATGCTCGTACATGGCGTCTAATTGTAATATTAATAGAAGAGATCAATCATTCGGCGAGTGATATAAATAATCTTCGAATCAAATTCAATATATACAAAACTGCATATAGAGTGCATTATGCCTTACAAAGAGAGAATAGAGGTGCATCGATTTAGCATTCAGTATCCAGCAAAACCCTTGCCAATCGCCGGGGTTAGGTTCTTGGTAAAAAGCCGCAATCGGAAAATTCGCCTTCCCCAAACTCAGAAACAAATGTGGATAACGGGGTTCATACTCTGTGGTTCTATCGGGAACCAGAGAGTATAGATCCTTGCGGTCACGAGAGCTTTAAATCCAGAACAGATAACGGGGAAAATGGTTCACGGTTCCTTACTCACGACGGAGAGAAAAATGGCGGGCGGCTGTAACTCGCTGCCTGCTCACTCGAGGCCGGAAACACCACGTGACCCGGGACCCCCAATGGGCAGCTTGAGATAAGAGACTGGAGACAAGACAGAGACACCACGTGACCCGGGACCCCCAATGGGCAGCTTGAGATAAGAGACGGGAGACTGGAGACAAGATGGAGACAAGATGAAACACCACGTGACCCGGGACCCCCAATGGGCAGCTTGAGATAACAGACGGGAGACTGGAGACAAGATGAAACACCACGTGACCCGGGACCCCCAATGGGCAGCTTGAGATAACAGACGGGAGACTGGAGACAAGATGAAACACCACGTGACCCGGGACCCCCAATGGGCAGCTTGAGATAAGAGACGGGAGACTGGAGACAAGATGAAACACCACGTGACCCGGGACCCCCAATGGGCAGCTTGAGATAAGAGACTGGAGACAAGACAGAGACAACACGTGACCCGGGACCCCCAATGGGCAGCTTGAGATAAGAGACGGCAGACTGGAGACAAGACAGAGACACCACGTGACCCGGGACCCCCAATGGGCAGCTTGAGATAAGAGACGGGAGACTGGAGACAAGACAGAGACACCACGTGACCCGGGACCCCCAATGGGCAGCTTGAGATAAGAGACGGGAGACTGGAGACAAGATGAAACACCACGTGACCCGGGACCCCTAATGGGCAGCTTGAGATAAGAGATGGGAGACTGGAGACAAGATGGAGACAAGACAGAGACAAGATGGAGACAAGACAAGACAGAGACAAGACAGAGACAAGACAGAGACAAGGCACCGCGCCTTCTTCCGCAGCAGCAGCAGCAGCATCATCAGGATCGAGATTGGTGCAGTTACTGCGCGTACACAAATCTCGCCATCAAGCGCGAATGGTCCAGCCACAGGTGCACGATCAGCGAGCTCTGCACCTCAACACATTTGGCATGAAACTGCAAAACCGTGATAGCTGAACCCGCGAGAGGGAAGACTGTGCTCTACTCTGATGTAAAAATTACCCCCCACCCCCAAAAAAAAATGTTTCACAGTATATAATTCACCTATCGGCGTCGATTGTATTTATTACGTTGTATCTTATAGCTGCTTTATGTTAGATATTTATTCAAAATTTTTACGTACTTTAGCCCCTTAGTGTTAGTTAGATTTTGTACCTTTAATATCATTAGACATGTATACCACTTATTTAGGATTCCTATATGTTTAATGTATGCACCTTCCTGCCAAAGAAAATTCCTTGTCTACGCGAACTTTACCGGCGGATAAAAACCCTTTCCGATTCTGATATCACGGGGCCGAGGAATCAACTCGTCAATATTCTTCCTGCAGTAAAAAAAATTAATAAACCAACTCCAGCAACAGCACCCGGAGCGGCAAAGACTCCGAGGACGATACCAGCTGCGGGCGATGGAGCTGGACGTGAAGCTGGGCTTGGGTCTTGCGTCTGTCGGTCCTAGCAAAAACACAAACGCGGACGACACGGCAACACGTGAACACCCACGAGATGCAGACAGCCGACGTCTTCCTCCTCTGCCCGCCATGTCCCGCTCCTCTCGCGCGGCCTCTGCCGTCCACCTCCCCCTGCTCCGCTCGTCGCTGCCCCGGGCCACCTCCGCGTCGACTCCCCGGTCCCTCGAGTCCTGCCGCGTCCGCCGCCACTTCTCCTCCCCTCGCCCTCTCGGCCTGCCCCTCTGTCTCTGCCCTGGTGCCTCCACGTCCATCGCCCTCGCGGTTGACCGCCTCCACCGCCTCCGCCGCCTCCGCCGCCTCCTCCTCTACTACGGCAGCCCCAGGCCGTGTGAGCCGGCTCCGTCTCTCCCGCTCGGAGGGACATGAGCACCGCCGCTCCCGCCCCCGTCCCCAAGCTCTTCAGTTGTGACCCATCGAGTCCTGCGATCGCCGTGAGCCTCGCGAGGTCGATGTGGCCAGCATCACGACCGGCCGCCTTTGTCTCAGCGCTGCTGGCGTTTACGCAACGCTGCCAAAGTTAGGGAATTGAACCCAGGTCACTGGCTCTCAGCGCAGGGCACACGCACGCACACACGCACACACACAGGAAGAATGACCCTGGCGAGAGTGGATCCTGCCTCGTGCCTCTCTCGCTCTCACCTCATCTTATCCAGCTGGGTTCATTGGCTGCATTTCTTGAGGCCTGTTGAGAGAGAAGTGGACACGCGTCGATCACACACCACGGCTGGGAGTCTAGCCCACGACTCACACATGCCTGGCACCCGCATGGAACGACTGATCATAGCAATCACTGACCATGATGTGAAAGACATCCTTGATTTAACCACGCGAGAGCTCGTTGTGAAAATTTTCTCTAGCGATGTGTTTTACTTAGCCACGCGAGAGCTCATTGTGAACATTTTCTCTAGCGATGAGTTTTACTTAACCACGTGAGAGCCCATTGTAAACATTTTCTCTAGCGATGAGTTTGATTTAACCACGCGAGAGCTCATTGTGACCATTTTCTCTAGCGATGAGTTTGATTTAACCACGTGAGAGCCCATTGTGAACATTTTCTCTCGCGATGAGTTTGATTTAACCACGCGAGAGCCCATTGTGAACATTTTCTCTAGCGATGAGTTTTACTTAACCACGTGAGAGCCCATTGTAAACATTTTCTCTTGCGATGAGTTTGATTTAACCACGCGAGAGCCCATTGTGAACATTTTCTCTAGCGATGAGTTTGATTTAACCACGCGAGAGCCCATTGTGACCATTTTCTCTAGCGATGAGTTTGATTTAACCACGCGAGAGCTCATTGTGAACATTTTCTCTAGCGATGTGTTTGATTTAACCACGTGAGAGCCCGTTGTAAACATTTTCTCTAGCGATGTGTTTGATTTAACCACGCGAGAGCCCATTGTGAACATTTTATCTAGCGATGAGTTTTACTTAACCACGCGAGAGCCCATTGTGAACATTTTCTCTAGCGATGAGTTTGATTTAACCACGCGAGAGCCCATTGTGAACATTTTATCTAGCGATGAGTTTGATTTAACCACGCGAGAGCCCATTGTGAACATTTTCTCTAGCGATGAGTTTGATTTAACCACGCGAGAGCCCATTGTGAACATTTTCTCTAGCGATGAGTTTGATTTAACCACGTGAGAGCCCGTTGTGAAAATTTTCTCTAGCGATGTGTTTTACTTAGCCACGCGAGAGCTCATTGTGAACATTTTCTCTAGCGATGAGTTTTACTTAACCACGTGAGAGCCCATTGTAAACATTTTCTCTAGCGATGAGTTTGATTTAACCACGCGAGAGCCCATTGTGAACATTTTCTCTAGCGATGAGTTTGATTTAACCACGCGAGAGCTCATTGTGAACATTTTCTCTAGCGATGAGTTTGATTTAACCACGCGAGAGCCCATCGTGAACATTTTCTCTTGCGACGTGTTTGATTTAGCCACGCGAGAGCTCATTGTGAACATTTTCTCTAGCGATGTGTTTGATTTAACCACGCGAGAGCCCATTGTGAACATTTTCTCTAGCGATGAGTTTGATTTAACCACGCGAGAGCCCATTGTGAACATTTTCTCTAGCGATGAGTTTGATTTAACCACGCGAGAGCCAATTGTGAACATTTTCTCTTGCGATGAGTTTGATTTAACCACGTGAGAGCCCTTTGTGAACATTTTCTCTAGCGATGAGTTTGATTTAACCACGTGAGAGCCCTTTGTGAACATTTTCTCTAGCGATGAGTTTGATTTAGCCACGCGAGAGCCCATTGTGAACATTTTCTCTAGCGATGAGTTTGATTTAACCACGTGAGAGCCCTTTGTGAACATTTTCTCTAGCGATGAGTTTGATTTAACCACGCGAGAGCTCATTGTGAACATTTTCTCTAGCGATGAGTTTTACTTAACCACGTGAGAGCTCATTGTGAACATTTTCTCTAGCGATGTGTTTGATTTAACCACGTGAGAGCCCATTGTGAACATTTTCTCTAGCGATGAGTTTGATTTAGCCACGCGAGAGCCCATTGTGAACATTTTCTCTAGCGATGAGTTTGATTTAACCACGTGAGAGCTCGTTGTGAACATTTTCTCTAGCGATGAGTTTGATTTAACCACGTGAGAGCCCATTGTGAACATTTTCTCTAGCGATGAGTTTGATTTAACCACGCGAGAGCTCATTGTGAACATTTTCTCTAGCGATGAGTTTGATTTAGCCACGCGAGAGCTCGTTGTGAACATTTTCTCTAGCGATGAGTTTGATTTAACCACGCGAGAGCCCTTTGTGAACATTTTCTCTAGCGATGAGTTTCATTTAACCTCGCGAGAGCCCATTGTGAACATTTTCTCTAGCGATGAGTTTGATTTAACCACGTGAGAGCCCATTGTGAACATTTGTTTCTTGCGATGAGTTTGATTTAACCACGGGAGAGCCCATTGTGACCATTTTCTCTAGCGATGTGTTTGATTTAACCACGCGAGAGCTCATTGTGAACATTTTCTCTAGCGATGAGTTTGATTTAGCCACGCGAGAGCCCATTGTGAACATTTTCTCTAGCGATGAGTTTGATTTAGCCACGCGAGAGCCCATTGTGAACATTTGTTTCTTGCGATGAGTTTGATTTAACCACGCGAGAGCTCATTGTGAACATTTTCTCTTGCGATGTGTTTGATTTAACCACGCGAGAGCTCATTGTGAACATTTTCTCTAGCGATGAGTTTGATTTAGCCACGCGAGAGCTCATTGTGAACATTTTCTCTAGCGATGAGTTTGATTTAACCACGCGAGAGCTCATTGTGAACATTTTCTCTAGCGATGAGTTTGATTTAGCCACGCGAGAGCCCATTGTGAACATTTTCTCTAGCGATGAGTTTGATTTAGCCACGCGAGAGCCCATTGTGAACATTTTCTCTTGTGATGTGTTTGATTTAAGCACGCGAGAGCTCATTGTGAACATTTTCTCTAGCGATGAGTTTTACTTAGCCAGGCGAGAGCCCATTGTAAACATTTTGTCTTGCGATGAGTTTGATTTAACCACGCGAGAGCCCATTGTGAACATTTTCTCTAGCGATGAGTTTGATTTAACCACGCGAGAGCCCATTGGGTTCACCATCTCCGATGACTGACGCAGTCTCACATCACCACCCCCACTCATATGGAGCCCCTGTCACTGACAGCAGCCACGGCTGGGAGTCTAACTCAGGGGTCCCAGCTGCCAGGAGCTCAGGCAGGACTCCACTGAGCACAGCTCTGAGTCACGGGCAGGCAGGGAGCTGGAGTCAAACTCAGCACCTTTGAGAGGGCCGGCTCAGGGTCTCTGGCGTGGCTAAATGTGAGCCGTGTTCTATCACTCACTGTGAGGTTCTGGTGCAAGTGCGGTCGATACTCACGGGACTTGTGACTGAACTGGCCTCATCATCCTCCTCCTGCAGTAAAACACAACTCCAGCAGCAGCAACCAGAGCAGCAATGGCTCCAAGGGCGATCCAAACTACAGGTAGCGGAGGTGGAGGTGGAGCTGAGGTCGGAGCTGAAGCTGGGCTTGGCGTGGGAGTTGCGTCTGTCGGTTCAATTAAACACAAACGCGGACGACACGGCAACACGTGAACACGCACGAGATGCAGACAGTCAACGTCTTCCTCCTCTGCCCGCCATGTCCCGCTCCTCTCGCGCGGCCTCTGCCGTCCACCTCCCCCTGCTCCGCTCGTCGCTGCCCCGGGCCACCTCCGCGTCGACTCCCCGGTCCCTCGAGTCCTGCCGCGTCCGCCGCCACTTCTCCTCCCCTCGCCCTCTCGGCCTGCCCCTCTGTCTCTGCCCTGGTGCCTCCACGTCCATCGCCCTCGCGGTTGACCGCCTCCACCGCCTCCGCCGCCTCCGCCGCCTCCTCCTCTACTACGGCAGCCCCAAGCCGTGTGAGCCGGCTCCGTCTCTCCCGCTCGGAGGGACATGAGCACCGCCGCTCCCGCCTCCTTCCCCAAGCTCTTCAGTTCTGACCCATCGAGTCCTGCGACCCACTGAGATTCTTCACGCCATCGTCGTTACTGTGCTCCACGATGTTTCCGCTCCTGCCGCTGGTTTGCAGGAGGAGCGGACGCGCTGTGGCTTTGTCGAACGCGCGTTCTGGCTCTACGCGGTGCACCTAATGAGGCCTGTTTCCCGGATCACAGGGGCGGTGTTTCAGGTGAAAGCTGCAAAGACTCTCATCTCCTCGTCGACAAATATTTCCGTGGGGGTTCTGCATCCACTGGAAGGTGTGAATGAACCGACTGTACGAACGATTCAATTACCGTGCATGTTTTTTTGTTTTGTTTTGGGTGTGTAAAAAGTAACACACTCAACATGTGCAGCGGTGCAATGGGAATGTTCGCAGTGCCGCGAGAATCTCGCCGCCAAGTCATTGGGGACTTCAGATGGCCGCCGAGATTCGCTGAATCGGCGACAGAGTCGGGGGCGAGCGTCAGGCTGGGAAATCATTGCTTCTATTGGGTAAAGTCACAGGTATTTTCACCTGCGTGACTTTACCCAATAGAACCAAAGAGTATGGATCCTAGCAGCCACGAAAGCTTTAGATCTAGAATTGGGACATCATTGCTAGGGGAGAGCATTGGACGCGAGTTCTGTGGTGCGGGAATGACACGGGGGTCACATGTTAAGGAGCGTACACGCGCAAGAAACGGGGAGTGAGTCAGCGTCCTTCAGAACAATAACAAGGGCGGAAATCTTGTTAGAGTTAGTAACACAGAGGGAGGGGTGATCGTTCCGGGCCCAGAAAGGCAACCCTAGTTTCCCCAAAGTATCTATTTTTTTTAAGAACACGGTTTTTCCTAACGCCTCGTTTTCCAGGAACACAACCCCCAGCGTCCGGCGAGGCCTGCCTGTGAATGTTAAATCGTGACCGTGCTATAATACCGAGCCTAGATGGAGGCCATTGTTCATGATTCTCTTGCGGCTGTGTTCACCCGGCGAGGTGTTCACCCTCAACGCACGGTTGCTGAGCATCGTGTTCATTAGGTGAACGATAGAACAGCTTTTGATGATTTCTGGCCAACTTCGGCAGCTGCAGTCAACAACACCAAATGGTGTCATGGACAGCCAGCAGGAGAGGTCAATCATCACAGTGCTGGTTTGCTGTTGATGCCGTAAATTGGCTTGCAGCTTGTGGTGAATCCCAATCAGAAGCTTGTTTGCTGAGTAAAGCCTTTTGAGCTAAAAAAAAAAGCTCTCTTTCGACATCAAAGCATTCCACATTCCACAAGAGGCCAACAATCTCATGGAACACAAGGAGAGGCAGGAACTTACGCTGTCATTGGCTCATGTAGACAACTCAGCAAATAGTCGAGTTTCTTATACTACAGGATGCGATGTCTGTGAAGAAACAGGTCCCTGCAGGGTGGGCTGGTAGGAACATTTTTACACCCCAACAGCACGAGATTGAACTTCGTTAAAGTATTGAAAGGGGACGGACGGACGGACGGATGGACACATTGATCTATTGCAGTGCTGGTACACTCAGTTTACAACTTCGTTACTACCAGTATAACAAAGACCCTTTATGCCCGTGCCACAGAGTGAATTTTAGTGGTAAATATGGACAATAAAAAGAATTCGCATTCTCGCTATGCGAAAATGATAAAATCGGTGGGTGTTAAATAGATCCAGGGAGGACATACTGTAAGGCAAACCTGGTTCATTGTGAACGTTCAGCTGCAGATACCCAATGTCTTGCTTGCTTGGCTTCTCGTATCGATACACCGTCACCTCGCAGCGATATCGCCCAGCGTCGTGGGTCTGGATGTTGCTGATGGTGATGGAGGCATTACACGTGGACTCATCACCCACCCACGTGACCTGCAATGGCCTGAGGCTTCTCTTTCTGTAGTACGCCTTGTACACCTTGATGGGAAACGTGAGAACACGACAGGGCATGGCTGTGTGTCCACACAATACACGTGCTCATGTTCTGAAAGCCGACATAATACGTAAATAACATTGAATTAAAGCAGGTAAACGTATAATAAGCCTACATTTTAGGAAACGACTCTTCTTTGGAGTAGAGAGAACAGAGATCATTTGAGATTACTGTAGCAGAAGATACAATACTATACTGGTACTCTTTGGTTCTATTGGGTAAAGTCACGTAGGTGAAAATAAAATAACAAAAAATCACGACGTTTCGGCCACAACACAAGCGGCCTTCATCAGGTGAAGGGACGAGACTGTCTGGAGGACAGCGCTGGAGTGGAAGAAGCCACGCTTAGACAATACAACCCAGAAAAGGAGAGGGGATGGCCTCCATTGAAATAAATTAGCATGAACGGGCGTTAATAAAGAACATTTACTCATCATTTTGATTTAAAGCTTTCGTGACTGCAGTAATTCATATTCTTAGTTTTTTTCGGTAAAGTCACGTTGAAGAAATGCGATTGGTATTACCCCAGAGTCGCGGCATCTCTTCAGGAAGGTGAGAGACTCGATCAGCTGAGCTTTCTTATCCCGGAGTTTGTTGAAGGATCTTAAAGTTATGTGAAAACCCTCCCCGTAGAGGCGATTAAATTTTGATTTAAAGCTTTCGTGACTGCAGTAATTCATATTCTTAGTTTTTTCGGTAAAGTCACGTGACTTTACCGAAAAAACTAAGAACATTTACTCATCATGTTTAAGCAGGAGTGTGTGAGTAATAGTGTGCACGTGTGACAGTGACGCACCTTCTCATCACGTCCGTCTATGGTCCTGAACCACTCCACCAGCGTGTGTCTAATACCCGTGATGTTGCAGGTGTAGGAGCAGGACAGGAGAGCCGTGCTGCCTACTGTGGCATCCTTTGCATCCGGGATGACAACGGCCAGGTCTGTGGACAAGCCCACGATGGTCACGTGAGCAGTGGGAATGAACCTCTGGAGGATGAGGAGGTGGTGGTGGTGGTGCTGGTGCTGGTGCTGGGCTCACAACGCAGCGGTGACAATTGGGGCCAGAGAAAGCGGGCAAAGACTCTCCGTTAGACGAAGCAAAAACCGAAGAAGATGAATCCTTGCAGTCACGGAAGCTTTAAATCGAAACATCTCTTTAGGTCTCTAGCAGAGCAGTACAATGCTGCATGTTAGAGAACGGTCCACAGAACGGGGACTCTTAGAGCTACCTCTGAGCTCCCTTCACGTGGAGCCGAGGCAGTGAGATGTTAACTACCTCGCCCGGTATACAGGGGGTCGTGGGTTCGAGCCCGACCCTGACGCCTGCTGTATGTTTTGTAGTTTGTGTGTTTACACTCCCCGTGGTCGCGTTTAGAGTATTTGGCTGCTATACATTTCGGTATGATAAGCCACTTCCTTGAGCTATCTTTCGCCGCTTCTGAAAAATAGCCACATGGCTCAGTGGGCGTTACCAGGTAAAAAATAAAAAAAACATTTATAGCTTTTGGGAGTTAGATCATGTAACCAGTTAATCAGGATGCACAACACATACAGGCAAACCTGCCCCAATGCGGTTTTGTAAAATGCTGTGGGTCGGTTTCCGGAACACGGGGGGGGGGCGATGGTTCGGCTACGCGTGGTTTAACACGAGGATTGTCATCTTCGTTCGTGTCAAAGGGTGCCAAAGGCGTGAACGCATCTGTAGCGGAGTTTTGAAAACGGTGAGCCGCGGACAGCCAAGTAGCGTCAGGGCACCCCAGGTTGCCGTGAGATGGTAATCCACAGAGAGAGAGAGAGACGATTAGAATGCGTAGCGGTGACTTGGCTGGCTGCAAATGCAGACGCGGTTCAGTATCAGTTTTTCAGTTAATTTTGGTAGAGCCCTGTGAGCCATTCGGCTCTTGAATCGGAGTGCAACCGCAAACAAACGAAAACACGAACAATAAAAACGTCTTAAAGTGACTACTCTGTGTGACTTTGTGCAAAACAGGAAATCCATGGAAAAAAAAAACCAGCAAAAATATTCCTGAAAAAAGCACCGTACACCAACGCTGTGTGCAACAAATCCCAGTGGGATGCAAGTCAAACAACAACAACAACCACAAGACAACTTAGATTAAGGCCATCAGTCTAACTCAGTACTACAACAACAACAAGACAACTTAGATTAAGGCCGTCAGTCTAACTCCGTACTACAACAACCACCACAAGACAACTAAGATTAAGGCCATCAGTCTAACTCAGTACTACAACAACAACCACCACAAGACAACTTAGATTAAGGCCATCAGTTTAACTCAGTACTACAACAAAACAAATATGTCCAAACCAAAAAGCTTTTCCAAATCACCAAAGAATAAAGCCATCATTGCAACGTAACAGTGATCACAGGGAATGTGACCGAATTTTTACAATAAACTACATCGTACTTGGCGACTTTAACAAAGGTAATCTCAGCCACGAACTCCCCAAATACATACAATTCATTAAATGCCCAACCAGAGAAGGGAACACTCTGGATCACTGCTACACTACAGTCAGTAGAGCCTACCACGCCGTCCCCCGAGCAGCACTAGGACACTCTGACCATGCCATGGTCCACCTGATTCCTGCATACAGGCAGAAACTAAAACTCTGTAAACCTGCTGTGAGGACATCTAAACAGTGGACCAGTGAGGCTGTGGAAGATTTGCGGGCGTGCTTAGACTGTACTGACTGGGATATGTTCACGACTGCTACCAATAGTCTGGATGAACTCACAGAGGCTGTGACGTCCTACATCAGCTTCTGTGAGGACTGCTGTATCCCAACACGTACCAGGGTGAACTTTAACAACAATAAGCCCTGGTTCTCAGCAAAGCTCAGAAGGTTGAGGTTGGAGAAGGAGGAAGCGTTTAGGAGTGGAGATAGAGACAGATTCAAGGAGTCGAAGAACAGGTTTAGCAAAGCGGTGAGAGAGGCTAAACGACTGTACTCAGAGAGACTAAAACACCAGTTCTCTACAAACGACGCTGCTTCTGTCTGGAGAGGGCTCAGGCAGATCACCAACTACAAACCCAGAGCCCCCCACACCACTAACGATTCCCGCCTAGCCAACGACCTGAACGAGTTCTACTGTAGATTTGAAAGACAATTGGACTGTCCTGAACCACCCCTTCCAACCCAAGAGGCCCCGTCCCCCACCAATACTACAGAGACGACTATCTCCTTTCAGGAGGGAGAAGTTAATAGACTTTTCAAGAGGCAGAATCCACGCAAAGCAGCCGGGCCGGACTCTGTCTCTCCAGCCACCCTCAGACACTGCGCTGACCAGCTGTCTCCGGTGTTCACCAACATCTTTAACACCTCCCTGGAGACATGCCATGTACCAACCTGTCTCAAGTCCTCCACCATCATCCCTGTGCCCAAAAAGCTAAGACCAACAGGACTAAATGATTACAGACCGGTCGCCCTTACATCTGTGGTAATGAAGTCTTTTGAGCGCCTGGTCCTGGCACACCTCAAAGCCATCACAGACCCTCTCCTGGACCCCCTTCAATTTGCCTACAGAGCCAACAGGTCTGTGGAGGATGCAGTTAACATGGCCCTCCACTTCACCCTACAGCATCTGGACGCCCCAGCATCCTACGCCAGGATCCTGTTTGTGGACTTCAGCTCTGCCTTCAACACCATCATCCCTGCCCTGCTTCAGGACAAGCTCTTCCAGCTGAACGTGCCATACACCACCTGTAAATGGATCACAGACTTCCTGTCTGACAGGAAGCAGTGCGTTAAGCTGGGAACACAAGTTTCTGGCTCCAGGTCCATCAGCACCGGAACTCCTCAGGGCTGCGTCCTTTCCCCTCTGCTCTTCTCCCTGTATACCAACAGCTGCACCTCCAATCATCTGTCCGTCAAACTATTGAAGTTTGCGGATGACACCACCCTCATTGGGCTGATCTCTGGTGGGGATGAGTCTGACTATAGGTGGGAAGCTGACAATCTGGTGACCTGGTGTAGCCAGAACAACTTAGAGCTAAATGCTCTAAATACAGTTGAGATGGTTGTGGACTTCAGGAAGAATACAGCACCACTCACCCCCATCACCCTGTTAGACTCCCCAGTAAAAATTGTAGAGTCCTTCCGCTTCCTGGGCACTATTCTCTCCCGGGACCTCAAGTGGGAATTGAACATCAGCTCCCTCACCAAGAAAGCTCAACAGAGGATGTACTTTCTACGGCAGCTGAAGAAATTCAACCTGCCAAAGACAATGATGGTGCAATTCTATACAGCGATCATTGAATCCATCCTCACCTCCTCCATAACCGTCTGGTACGCTGCTGCCACTGCCAAGGACAAGAGCAGACTGCAGCGTATCATCCACACTGCTGAGAAGGTAATTGCCTGCAATCTACCGACCCTCGAGGACCTGCACACGACAAGGACCATGAGGCGAGCGAGGAAGATTATGGCCGATTTCTCCCACCCTGGACACTCTCTGTTTCAGCTACTCCCCTCCGGCAGAAGGCTTCGGTCCATCAGGAACAAAACCTCACGCCATAAAAACAGTTTCTTCCCATCTGCTGCTGGCCTGTTAAACAAGGCCAAGGGCTAACACTGTTTTTAACATTTGATCTACATAACGACACGTTGCTGATATTAACTATGTTTCCCTATTTGTATTTTTAAATTATATCTTAAAGCTATTTTATATTCGATATTTATTTAATTTTATATACTTCAGCCCCTTAGTGTTACACTTTTAACCCTTATTATAGTAAGACTTGTTTAAAACTTATTTAAGATTTTAGATTCCTATATGTTGAATGTATGCACCATCCTGCCAAAGTAAATTCCGTGTCGGTGTGAACTTACATGGCGAATAAAACCCTTTCTGATTCTGATTCTGATAAATAACATGTAACACCAAATCCTAGAGCCATAGCTGGCTGCATGAGTTACTCCACAACAACAGAAGCATCGGTCGGAGTATCAAATTCTTCAATGCACCTTGAAGATCAGCACGCTAAATCAAAATACAGATGATACTTTGCAGCGTCATCCGGAGCGAAACATTTTATTTTATTTTACGCCAATGAGTAGCAGTGGCAGCTAGGGGTGTACAACTCCTCTAGAGCAGTTTTGAGAGAAGATCTCATTGGTAGCGATGTAGGCTTGCGGTGTGGGCTCCTCGGAGTCTGCGGATCGAGGCGATAGCAGCGGACGCCACGTGCTAGAGGAGACGGGCGGAGGCCAGCTTAATACTGGTAGTAACGAAGTTGTAAACTGAGTGTACCAGCCTGCAATAGATTAATGTGTCCGTCCGTCCCCTTTCAATACTTTAACGAAGTGAAATCTCGTGTGACTGTTGTGGTATAAAATCAGCAATAGACAGCGCAGAGACTTGTCCTACCAGCCCACCCTGCAGGGACATGTTAACTTGACACGTGTTTTGGTTATACTGGTAGGAACGAAGTTGTAAAGTGAGTGTACCAGCCTGCAATAGATTAATGTGTCCGTCCGTCCGTCCCCTTTCAATACTTTGACGAAGTGAAATCTCGTGTGAGTGTCATCCTTTATTTAACCACGCGAGTGACGTCATTGAGAGTCACTCTCTTGTCAGTGCCATCCTTTATTTAACCACGTGATTGACGTCATTGAGAGTCACTCTCTTGTCACTGGCACCATTTATTTAACCACGTGAGTGACGTCATTGAGAGTCACTCTCTTGTCACTGACATCCTTTATTTAACCACGTGAGTGACGTCATTGAGAGTCACTCTCTTGTCACTGACATCCTTTATACTGGTAGTAACGAAGTTGTAAACTGAGTGTACCAGCCTGCAATAGATTAATGTGTCCGTCCGTCCGTCCCCTTTCAATACTTTGACGAAGTGAAATCTCGTGTGAGTGTCATCATTTATTTAACCACGCGAGTGATGTCATTGAGAGTCACTCTCTTGTCAGTGTCATCCTTTATTTAACCACGTGATTGACGTCATTGAGAGTCACTCTCTTGTGGCTGTCATCCTTTATTTAACCACGTGAGTGACGTCATTGAGAGTCACTCTCTTGTCACTGACATCCTTTATACTGGTAGTAACGAAGTTGTAAACTGAGTGTACCAGCCTGCAATAGATTAATGTGTCCGTCCGTCCGTCCCCTTTCAATACTTTGACGAAGTGAAATCTCGTGTGAGTGTCATCATTTATTTAACCACGCGAGTGACGTCATTGAGAGTCACTCTCTTGTCAGTGTCATCCTTTATTTAACCACGTGATTGACGTCATTGAGAGTCACTCTCTTGTGGCTGTCATCCTTTATTTAACCACGTGAGTGACGTCATTGAGAGTCACTCTCTTGTCACCAACATCCTTTATTTAACCACGTGAGTGACGTCATTGAGAGTCACTCTCTTGTCAGTGTCATCCTTTATTTAACCACGTGATTGACGTCATTGAGAGTCACTCTCTTGTCACCGACATCCTTTATTTAACCACGTGAGTGACGTAATTGAGAGTCACTCTCTTGTCACTGACATCCTTTATTTAACCACGTGAGTGGCGTCATTGAGAGTCACTCTCTTGTCACCAACATCCTTTATTTAACTACGTGAGTGACGTCATTGAGAGTCACTCTCTTGTCACTGACATCCTTTATTTAACCACGTGAGTGACGTCATTGAGAATCACTCTCTTGTCACTGACATCTTTTATTTAACCACGTGAGTGACGTCATTGAAGTCACTCTCTTGTCACTGACATCCTTTATTTAACCACGTGAGTGGCGTCATTGAGAGTCACTCTCTTGTCACCAACATCCTTTATTTAACCACGTGAGTGACGTCATTGAGAGTCACTCTCTTGTCAGTGTCATCCTTTATTTAACCACGTGATTGACGTCATTGAGAGTCACTCTCTTGTCACCGACATCCTTTATTTAACCACGTGAGTGACGTAATTGAGAGTCACTCTCTTGTCGCTGACATCCTTTATTTAACCACGTGAGTGACGTCATTGAGAACCACTCTCTTGTCACCGACATCCTTTATTTAACCACGTGAGTGACGTCATTGAGAGTCACTCTCTTGTCACTGACATCCTTTATACTGGTAGTAACGAAGTTGTAAACTGAGTGTACCAGCCTACAATAGATTAATGTGTCCGTCCGTCCGTCCCCTTTCAATACTTTAACGGAGTGAAAAATTCCAATGTTCCTACCAGCCCACCCTGCAGGGACCTGTTTATGGCGTTTCATGAGGAGCAGGATAAATACGGAACGTGCGAGGCAGGGGGTGAGAGTTGGGTTGGAGCAAAGGAAGGAGCGAACACAAGACAGTCCAAGTTCCCGCTCGCCACACCTCGCCCTCTCCAGCGGTGAAGGCTGAACCCCCACTGGAGGCAAGGGCGAGGTTGGAGAGGCGAGGGTAGACAGGCTAGCAGTAGAGAAGCCAGCAGTAGAGAAGCCAGCAGTAGAGAAGCTAGCAGTAGAGAAGCTAACAGAATGTATAGTGAGAGGCTAGCAGTGGTAAGGCTAGGAGTGTATAGTAATAGGCTAGGAGAGTGTATAGTAATAGTCTAGCAGTAGAGAAGCGAGCAGAGTGTATAGTAATAGTCTAGCAGTAGAGAAGCGAGCAGAGTGTATAGTAATAGTCTATAGTAATAGTGTATAGTAATAGTGTATAGTAATAGTCTATAGTAATAGTCTATAGTAATAGTGTATAGTAATAGTGTATAGTAATAGTGTATAGTAATAGTCTATAGTAATAGTCTATAGTAATAGTCTATAGTAATAGTCTATAGTAATAGTGTATAGTAATAGTGTATAGTAGTAGTCTAGCAGTAGAGAAGCTAGCAGAGTGTATAGTAATAGTCTAGCAGTAGAGAAGCTAGCAGAGTGTATAGTAATAGTCTAGCAGTAGAGAAGCTAGCAGAGTGTATAGTAATAGTCTATAGTAATAGTGTATAGTAATAGTGTATAGTAATAGTGTATAGTAGTAGTCTAGCAGTCGAGAAGCTAGCAGAGTGTATAGTAATAGTCTAGCAGTAGAGAGGCTAGCAGAGTGTATAGTAATAGTCTATAGTAATAGTCTATAGTAATAGTGTATAGTAATAGTGTATAGTAGTAGTCTAGCAGTCGAGAAGCTAGCAGAGTGTATAGTAATAGTCTATAGTATATTTGCGCAGTATTGTTTTTATTCATTGAATTATTTCACCTGGACAATCCGTCGAGAAGGGACATCTGTTTTGCAAGGGTGACCAGGCTAAGGTGACAAACTCATGAGGCTTGACATCCGGATTGTTTGCTAATTGAACAATGAAAGTGAAGAGTCACAGGCAGGAGTTGAACCCAGGTGACCATGGTTCTAGATGCATGGTTCCGTCACACCGTAGGTAGCCAACCATGGGGGAAGGATAAGAAACCAAACCCGAAAGGCAAAACGTGAATTTGTCGGCTGGCTATTGAGTGTTAGGTCTGGGCTACATGACGGACGATGGGAGCCGTGGGTGGTAGGAGAGACCTATGAAGGCTCGTGATGCAAACCTGTTTGCGGGTGGATGTTCAGCTGAAGGTACCCAATGTCTTGGATGTTTTGTGGATACACCGTGACCTCACAGCGATATCGCCCAGAGTCGTTGGTGCGGATGCCGCTGACGGTGACGGAGGCGTCGCACGTGGACACATCGCCCACCCAGGTGGCCTGTAAAGGCCAGCGGCCGCTCTCTCCATCGGTGTATTGATAAATCTGTGGTGAAGCAAGGTGAAGGCAACACGCAGAGATCAAATGCGTCACATTATGCGGGTATCAAATTCGTTCAGATGAAACCCGAGAATTATTCTGTCTGCAGGGCTTGCGACCGGGCTGGATTAACTGTTGCCGAAGGGGGGGGCTTCACGTGGAGACGATTTTCAATTGGCTCGCCCATGCCTCCGCCCAGTCACGTGACGATGGGGCCCTCGATCTGGCAAGAAAATACCAAACCTGTTCATCTGCGTTGCATATTGTAAATGCTCAAGGGTCATGTGACCAGGTAAATGCTCACGGGTCATGTGACCAGGTTTACTAACGAGACTATCATTTATTATGGAGACTATCATTCCACGCTTGCTCTTGCTGCGATTGATCGGCAAATGGCGCACAGAACGGACAGAGGAGTAACTCACCCTCTGTTCACGCCCGTCTGTGGTCCTGAACCACTCCACCAGCTTGTGGCTAACGCCGCTGATTGTGCAGGTGTAGGAGCACAGCAGGATAAATGTAGTGCCCGCCATGGCGTTCATTTTATCTGGGGTCACAACCACGAGTTCTAGGAAAAGCACGCACAACGCCCACATTAGTATATGTTGTTGTTCTTAGATAATGTAAATGTCTAAACTCGAAACGTTTGTCGGTAACAATGCGTTTTAAAGGTACAGAACAGGCAGACCTCGACCAACGCGAGGGGTTACGTTCCTGGAAGATGAACTGAAACTGAACTGAGCTTCGATCAGGGGTGCCTCAAACCAACCGGAGGAAATTCCACGTTCCTATGACAGAGGCGGGTTTTTCGAAACTGCAAGCGATACCGTGCAGTGTATACGCTTGAAAGGGTACGTTAGCAGAGTTTGGGCACAACTTTTTTCGACAAACAACAACAGACCTCATGGGAAAACTCGTGTTGCCTTCCTGCATTCGAAATGATCACCCTCTTTGTTTAACTAAAACGACAAGATGCCCGCACTCGTCATTGTAATAACGAATGCCGAGTCGTTCGCATGTCTTGCGTGCGGACTTTGTCAATTTCAATGCAACACAAAACCTCCGTTTCCATTCTTCCCGCACCACGGCACTCACACGCCACTAAAACTGTCACGTGAACATTAATGATCCGCCATCTATTTTATGAGACCTCCTTTGCCAGTAACAAGATATTGGAATAGTTTTTAAACCCTTTTAACTGGCACAAAAAAAACTGACACCTTTATTCAAGGCATCGTGTTTGCAATAACCACAACACACGCAGTCAAAATGCAAACAAACAGGTCCCTGCAGGGTGGGCTGGTAGGAACATTGGAATTTTGCGCAATTTGATTACACCCAACAGCACGAGATTTCACTTCGTTAAAGTGTTGAAAGGGGACGGACGGACGGACACATTAATCTATTGCAGGCTGGTACACTCAGTTTACAACTTCGTTACTACCAGTATAAAGGATGTCAGTGACAAGAGAGTGACTCTCAATGACGTCACTCACGTGGTTAAATAAAGGATGTCAGTGACAAGAGAGTGACTCTCAATGACATCACTCACGTGGTTAAATAAAGGATGACACTCACACGAGATTTCACTTCGTTAAAGTATTGAAAGGGGACGGACGGACGGACACATTAATCTATTGCAGGCTGGTACACTCAGTTTACAACTTCGTTACTACCAGTATAAAGGATGTCAGTGACAAGAGAGTGACTCTCAATGACGTCACTCACGTGGTTAAATAAAGGATGACACTGACAAGAGAGTGACTCTCAATGACGTCACTCACGTGGTTAAATAAAGGATGTCAGTGACAAGAGAGTGACTCTCAATGACGTCACTCACGTGGTTAAATAAAGGATGTCAGTGACAAGAGAGTGACTCTCAATGACATCACTCACGTGGTTAAATAAAGGATGACACTCACACGAGATTTCACTTCGTTAAAGTATTGAAAGGGGACGGACGGACGGACACATTAATCTATTGCAGGCTGGTACACTCACTTTACAACTTCGTTACTACCAGTATAAAGGATGTCAGTGACAAGAGAGTGACTCTCAATGACGTCACTCACGTGGTTAAATAAAGGATGTCAGTGACAAGAGAGTGACTCTCAATGACGTCACTCACGTGGTTAAATAAAGGATGTCAGTGACAAGAGAGTGACTCTCAATGACATCACTCACGTGGTTAAATAAATGATGACAGTCACAAGAGAGTGACTCTCAATGACGTCACTCACGTGGTTAAATAAAGGATGTCAGTGACAAGAGAGTGACTCTCAATGACATCACTCACGTGGTTAAATAAAGGATGACACTCACACGAGATTTCACTTCGTTAAAGTATTGAAAGGGGACGGACGGACGGACACATTAATCTATTGCAGGCTGGTACACTCACTTTACAACTTCGTTACTACCAGTATAAAGACAACTCTGATAATGATATTGGCACTGTCCTTGAATTTGATTGGTCCACACCCACACCCAATACACCAATGGAGACTGGGCTCTAAGAAAAGCCGTCTCGGGTGTGGACCAATCAAATTCAAGGACAGTGCCAATATCATCATCAGAGTTGTCTCTTTTTGTTGGCATTTTGATTGCTTGTGTTGTGGTTATCGCAAACACGATGCCTTGAATAAAGGTGTCAGTTTTTGTGCCAGTTAAAAGGGTAAAACCTATTCCTATATCCACCATCTAGTCATCCGTATGCCTGACGTTCTCAATAGCTAGATTCATGCGGTGATGTGTGGACATTTAACGCGGCGCTGCTGTGAAGTTTTGAGCGCATTACATTATCACGCGAAAAAAACACATACCCACTCGCGCATGCATACATACACGGTAAATACATCATTCTCACACTAAATTTACACATGCCAACGGACGCAGGACTCTCAAGGCACTACTTTTTAATGCAGCTGTAGTGGCCGACTTGACACGGACTACTTCCTAGTCCTCTCCGACACCACTTTTGTTAGAACTCTTCACATTACGTCCGTCCGTGACTTCGTCATTCCGCTCACCCGCAGCTCGCTCACTCCGCTTCCTCCCTTGTCCCTCACGGTCCATCTGCGTCGTCTCTCCCTGTCTGTGTCTCTCTCTGTCTCACGATGTCTCTGTCTCTCGCTGTATCTCTGTCTCTCTGTCTCACGCTGTATCTCTGTCTCTCGCTGTATCTCTCCCGCTGTCTGTATCTCTGTCTCTCTCCCGCTGTCTCTCTCACGCTGTATCTCTCTCTCTCCGTCACTCGATGTCTCTGTCTCTCACTGTATCTCTGTCTCTCTCTGTCTCTGTCTCACGCTGTATCTCTCTCTGTCTCACGCTGTGTCTCTGTCTCTGTCTCTCCTGCTGTCTCTGTCTCTCTCTGGCTCTGTCTCACGCTGTATCTCTCTCTGTCTCACGCTGTATCTCTGTCTCTGTCTCTCCTGCTGTCTCTGTCTCTCTCTGTATCTCTCTGTCTCTGTCTCACGCTGTATCTCTGTCTCTGTCTCTCTCTGTCTCTGTCTCACGCTGTATCTCTGTCTCTCTCCCGCTGTCTCTGTCTCTCTCTGTCTCTGTCTCTCTCTGTCTCTGTCTCTCTCTGTCTCTGTCTCACGCTGTATCTCTGTCTCTGTCTCTCCTGCTGTCTCTGTCTCTCTCTGTCTCTGTTTCACGCTATATCTGTCTCTGTCTCTCGTTATATCTCTGTCTCTCTCTGTCTCACGCTGTATCTCTGTCTCTCTCCCGCTGTCTCTGTCTCTCTCTGTCTCTGTCTCACGCTGTATCTCTGTCTCTCCTGCTGTCTCTGTCTCTCTCTGTCTCACGCTGTATCTCTCTCTGTCTCTGTCTCACGCTGTATCTGTCTCTGTCTCTCGTTATATCTCTGTCTGTCTCTGTCTCACGCTGTATCTCTCTCTGTCTCACGCTGTATCTCTGTCTCTCTCCCGCTGTCTCTGTCTCTCTCTGTCTCTGTCTCTCTCCCGCTGTCTCTGTCTCTCTCTGTTTCACGCTATATCTGTCTCTGTCTCTCGTTATATCTCTGTCTCTCTCTGTCTCTGTCTCACGCTGTATCTCTCTCTGTCTCTGTCTCACGCTGTATCTCTGTCTCTCCTGCTGTCTCTGTCTCTCTCTGTCTCTCTCTGTCTCTGTCTCTCGCTATATCTGTCTCTGTCTCTCGCTATATCTCTGTCTCTCTCTGTCTCTGTCTCACGCTGTATCTCTCTCTGTCTCACGCTGTATCTCTGTCTCTCTCCCGCTGTCTCTGTCTCTCTCTGTCTCTGTCTCTCTCCCGCTGTCTCGGTCTCTCGCTGCCTCTGTGTCCCACTCCGTCTCTGCCTGTCTCTGCTTGTCTCTGTCTCTCTCTGCTTGTCTCTGCTCTACTGCTAGCCTGTTCTGTCTCCGATGTCTTCACTCCGGTTCTTCGCGACCTGCTTCGTACCAGTCCCAGCGACAACTCCCCTCCTCGTTCTTCCCGTATCCCGAATATATCCCCGAATATATCCCCCTTCTCATTACCAACCAATCAGCTAGTTCATAGTTAGTTCATAGTTCATTTATTTGGTATAGCCCTGTGAGCCATTCGGCTCTTGAATCGGGTGCAACCGCAACAAACCAAAAATATGAACAAGGCAAACATCTTAAAGTGATTTTGTGTTGACTGTTCAAACAGAAAATACAGGAAAAAAATATCAAAATATTCCTGAAATAGCACCGTACCGTACCAACGCTGTGTGCAAAAATCCCAGTGGGATGCAAGTCAAATAACAACAACAACAACAACAACCACAAGACAACTAAGATTAAGGCCATCAGTCTAACTCCGTACTACAATAAACAAAAACATGGCCAAAACAAAAAAAAACTTTTCGAAATCACCAAGATAAAAGCCATAAATCCAATGTAACAGTGATCACAAGGACTGTGACCGAATTTTTCACAATAAACTACATAAATAAATTATAACACCAAAAATCTAGAGCCATAAATTTAGGCCACTGAATAGCAGTGGCAGCTAGGGTTGTACAACTCCTCTAGAGCAGTTTTGAGTGAAGATCTCATGGGTAGTGAGTGATTCAAGTTGCAGTTTATTGGCAATAGCATTCCAGACCCTGGGGGCATCAATAGCAAAGACCCTTCCTCCAGTTTTAGTACGGCAATAGGGAATGTGAAGCTGGTAAATGAGCGAAGACCTGAGGTCAAATTTGTTCTTTGAAACAGAGAGGAGATCCAGCAGCAGGTAAGTCTGCGGAATTTTGTTTGTAAGCACATCGTGAATCAATAAGATCTCGTGCACAAGCCGTCGAGCATTAAGAGATGTTAAGTCTGACCCAATGTAGAGATCACAGTGGTGAGTCCTGTATGGGCAGTTCAATGCAAATCTTAAGGCCGAGTGATGGATGGAATCAAGCTTCTTCAGTACAGTACTTGAGGGCCGCTTGCCCCCGACGCCCCGCCTGTTACTTGGCCCCCTCTATCCCCAGACATTCCGGCGCCACTCCGCCCTTGACAACAACCCCCTCCCCAGCCAATCACAGCCGTACATCGCTGTCCGGCTTAACGTGCCCGTCATTACCGCCCAGTTTCCCGCCCGCCACACCTGGCCAGCCCGACGTAGCCCCACTGTCCACAACTCGCGCGTCTTTACCATTCCCACCCCACCCACCCCCTGCATGCGCGTGTTAGTCCACTGCACGTATACGGAAATGTTAGCAGCGTCAAGCTGTATATCACCGAAGTACCAACCCCCCGTGTTATGGAAAACAAACCTCATCAGCCACAACCGTCTAGAGAAGAAAAAACGTGCGTCAGATGAAGCCGCGTTGGGCAAGGGTTTCGTCTATATATATTTTACCAAATTGTATTCCCGTGTCTCGTCGTTAATAAAAAAAAAACATTAATTGGGATTTCTCACAGAGTAGTAGTGCAACGTGTCTTGCTAGAGATGGGTCCGCAGAGCGGATGTCACAGAGAGCTAACTCTGAGATTCCTTGAAGGGACCTCTGCTGGTCCACACAGTTGGGAGCAAGACTTTCCCAAATTGGCCTTCCACATGGAACGGCGCTTATCACGTGACAATCAACTAGATGCGTTTTAATTCTCAGAGTTTTAATTTCGCCAATCAAATTCTTAGCTCTTTCGGTAACGTCACGTTGAAGGGAAACAATAAAATAATAAAATATATATAAAACAATAAAAATTCTCACGACGTTTCGACCATAACACAAACGGTCGTCATCAGGTGTGTCGGTTTGCATTAATTTATTTAATTCAATTTATTTAATTTCATATATTTTATTAATTTAATTAATGCAAACCGACACACCTGATGACGACCGTTTGTGTTATGGTCGAAACGTCGTGAGAATTTTATTGTTTTATATATAGTTTATTACTTTATTGTTTCCCTTCAACGTGACTTTACCGAAAGAGCTACGAATATGAATTACTGCAGTCACGAAAACTTTAAATCAAAACATTTTCGTCAATCAAGTGCAGAATTGCAGATGGAGTGGGCTTAGTCCATAAACTGACTCGACTTAAGGTCTCGGTTAATTCACAGACAAATGCCTGGACTTGAACCCATGCTTCTGAGTGGCGCCGGCTCAGAACTCTGACCTCTGAGTCACCTCCTATGCGACGTTGTTTTAAGACCGCGTAAATGTCGGCGAGGAGCAGACAAAGGTTCTGATGTACATCGGTGGTGGTGAGATCGTAGCCAGGGGTTGAACCCAGTCCACCGTGGCACTGGGCCCATGACTATAAAAGTGTACATGTTGAATTCTATATCAGGTCCATAGGATAGATGATAGAGTTGTGGGTGGTAATACGGACGACGTTTGAAGATAATAACACAAACCTGATGGACTGTTGACATGCAGCTGCAGGTACCCAATGTCGTGGATGTTTTGTGGAAACACCGTGACCTCGCAGCGATATCGCCCAGAGTCGTGGGTCTTGATGTCACTCACAGTGATGGAGGCATCGCACTTGGTCACATCACCCGTCCAGGTGGTGTGTAACAGCCCGTGGCTATCTCCATTGGCGAATTTATAGAGCTACAGTCAACAAAAGCGAGAGCATGCACAGATCAAAGATGTATGTACGTTGTATGTATGTTGTATGTTGTATGTACGTTGAACTTCTTTGGCACAGTGCATAGGCAACCGTGCTAATCGAAGGTGCGGGGGAAGGACAACAAACTAAACACGAACAGCGGTTTTAAAGAAACGGGTTTGCAATCTAAACAATTATTTAAAAGTCCGTAGGTCCAGTGGCTTCCTAACATTGGAAGGAAGAGCGTTCCAGACGACCGCAGCAGCACATGTGACACCGCGCGATGCGGTGACCATCTTTGTTCGATGGCCAGCCCAGAAGCTGCCGCGAAGATAATCGGAGCTCGCACCTAGAATGAATAAAAATGTCTTTAACATCTGTAGGATGCCTCCTGTCGCTATACAGGAGATGGTGAGATGTAGAGTTAGCACGGTTGGCTACGTATCGCGCGAAAGAGGTTCAACACACATACAAGAGACCTGCATACGATCTATACCTCCGCGGTTATATAAACAGACGTTATGACATCACAATACCATGTGACGTCATTCCTTTTGTACATATAAAACAGTCTAGCAGCACGTGCCTGCTAATTGCATTGTCTACCAAAATGTATATCAATGCTAGCAGGTGTACCCGTTCTTCGCACGGAAATGAATAGTTTAGACCTATTTTTAAGTTTATTCAATGAACGAATATAGATGAAGATGGCAGCCCGTGCCTCCTCTGGACGTGTCCGTCCAGCCAGCCAGCAAAACTTTAGTCTCATATGGCAACAGTTGTCGCACAGTTGTGCGGGGTACACGGCCTACGCGGAGGGTGGGGTGCGTGACGTCAGCAGACACACTGCGTGACGCTGCCGCATGCGGGTGACGTCACAGATGTGACGTCACGGATGTGACGTCACCGCTCACTTGCCATGCAAAATATATCCATTCTTGCGCCCACCCCCCCCCCCCCCCCCCCCCAAATACAAAAGTCTAGTTTTTTACTTTTTGAAATTGTGTACAGTCTGGAAGCTACCCACATGCCAAATTTCAAGTTTGTTGCATGTTGGGAAGTATGCTAAACATATTCACAAATTTCCCTTTTATAGATATATAGATAATCCTGGGAGATAATTTGAGACGGGGTTTGGATCAGCCACCCTTCGCCACTGGCTACGTATGCATAGAATTAACGTGAGCAGATACAAAGACAGCAGTAGCTGTAGCACACTATAGGGCAGTCCACGACTTACGAATATAATTAGTGCCTGTGACCCATTCGTAAGTTGGATGTTTGTAAGTCGATGACTGCATGTACATGGTTCCAGTGATGTATTTTTTTATTTCATTTGTACATTTTTATTAATATACTCTAATGATCGAGATAAATTACAATTATACATGGTATGAATAGGGAAAACAATATGTATTAATTGAAAGAATGGGTTACATCTATGGGACCTTTTTTTGCCAGTATCAAAGTCTGAAAAATAAGATAACTTTTACCCTTTCTAGAAATAAAACAGGTGTTAAGATGTTTAAACACCAAATATATACATTTTGCAAGGAATCAAGTCTGTTTAACACGTAGGCTTTCGCGACCAATATTATTCATAATAAAGGTTTTTGGGTTAGTTACTCCCCCCACAAAGGGGGGAGTAACTGGGCCAAGGGTCAAGGAGGGGATCGAACTGGAAGCTCCTGGAACCCGCGAGAGAGTTCCAGAAGGGGGGCGTGGCTGAGGGCGGGGCTTGGCCACGCTGGGAGGATATGAGGGAGAGGCAAACGGGAGTTCGGGGCTGTCGTGGGGATTCTGGTCCTGGCTGTCATCGCTGCCATTGCCGCCATCTCTTTGTTATCATCGTTGTTGCTGCATAGCCAGCCGGCTATGCAGTCCTCATCGCTGTCGTCACTATCTAGTCAGTCGGCTATATAGTCGTACGTCGCTGATGTCGCTGTATGGGTGGCCAAGCTACAAGCAACTCAGCACTTGTGTTATCCCGTGACCCTGTCCTTAAAGTATTAAGAGGTAAATAAGAAATCCTCTATAAGTCGTGTCTCAGAATTTGTCTCATTACACTATGATAGAGAGATTTGAGACTCACCCTCTCTTCATGTCCATCTATAGTCTGAAACCACTCCACCAGCGTGTGCATAACGCCGCTGATTGTACAGGTGTACGAGCAGGGCAGGAAAACCGTGCTGCCTGCTACGGCATTCATTTTCTCGGGGGTGATGACCATAAATTCTAGGGAAACAACAACACACAGCACCCACATTAGTACATCTCGTATGGAAAATGAGAATAGGTTTTTTTCCCTTTCTGGCAATAAAACATGAGGGATGTTGAGATGTTCAAACGCCGACTAGGAACCTTTTTGAAGACATTAAGTGTCGCATTGAGCACACAAAGTACTTGTGGTGAACATGCAAACAGACGTGGCTCTGATCATATGTGGGCATTGTCTTTGAAACTGATTGCTCTACACCAGAGACAGTAGCCTTCTTCATGTCTCACTAGCAGTGTCAGTAGACCAGTATAATAATAAATTATTACTTATGTATGCATTGTCATTAATAATAATATAACTAAGAGTTATATGACATTGTCTTTGAAACTGATTGGTCTACACCAAAGGACAGACTTATTTATACTCTTTCATTCTGTCCGTGAAGTCATGTAGGTATTTTATTTTATACCTACGTCACTTTACCGAAAGAAACAAATAGAATGGATTCCTGCAGTGACGAAAGCTTCAAATCAAGATTGACTTCTAGATTTAAAGCTTTCGTGACTGCAAGGATCCATACTCTTTGGTTCTATTCGGTAAAGTCACGTAGGTAAAAAATAAAACAACAAAATTCTCACGACGTT
Source organism: Petromyzon marinus (assembly GCF_010993605.1). Lineage (NCBI taxonomy): Eukaryota > Metazoa > Chordata > Hyperoartia > Petromyzontiformes > Petromyzontidae > Petromyzon > Petromyzon marinus. The sequence continues at coordinate 69,328 of NW_022638171.1, read as the reverse complement.
TCAGCCACAACACAAGTGGCCTTCATCAGGTGAAGGAACCAGGCTGTCTAGAGGACAGCGCTGGAGTGAACAAAGCCAAGCTCAGACCGCGACCTTTAAGCTGTGTGAGAGAAAACAGAGCGCCTTGACAAAGGAATTAGCATAAAAAATTAGCATTTAATTGGCAGACTTAGCATGATGAACGGTGCAGAGGGGGTGAACATTGTGCAGACCGGCGAGGAGGGGAGGGTGAGTTTACATATTGATGGGGTGAAAAGGGAATTGAAGCTACTGCGAAAATTTGGGATACCACTACTTGAAAAAAAATACACTGTACCATTGAAAATTAGTTTAATGTTTGGTTTGATTCAGAACATCTTTCCAATGGTTGCTTAGTTTGAAACCATCCTCTCGGCTGAAATTGTGTCTGTGTTTGTAGATCTGAATTGCCTCGTGAACAAATCTCTGATATAAAAAAAAAACCCGTGGGTTATTATGGCCTAGTTTCACCTGCAGTGTCAGGCCAGAGAATGCCACAAGGCAAACAGCACAAAGACAATTCACGCCTCAGAGCGTTTGTGGCTCGGGGTGAGCAGCTGTATCACGTTCTGATGGCAATTGGACATCGGTGTCGATGAGATTTATAGCCAGGAGTTGAACCACTCAGATATTTTGTCATCCTTATAGTGGCAACATGTCGTGAGATGCAGAATCCATTGGATCCCTCAAAGTGCAGCGCAACCTTTCGTGTTAAGAGCATGGCCCACAGAAGTAGATATCGCACAACTACCTCTGACATCCCACAGAGTGACCTCTGGTTCATGTGTGTGTGTTGAACTTATTTCGCACCATACGTAGCCAACCGTGCTAATCGGAGGTACGAGGCAACGACTACAAACTAAACACAATTCCTTTGTCAAGGCGCTTTGTTCCTCTCACACAGCTTAAAGGCCGTGATCTGAACGTGGCTCTTTCACTCCAGTGCTGTCCTACCAGACAGTCTCGTTCCTTCACCTGATGAAGGCCGCTTGTGTTGTGGCCGAAACGTCGTGAGAATTTTATTGTGTTATTTTATTTTATCAATTTATTATTTTATTCTCATTCTACGTGACTTTACCGAAAGAACCAAAGAAGATGAATCATTGCAGTCACGAAAGCTTTAAATCGAAAATTAAACCGTGATATTTCAAGTAAAAAACAACCGCAAATAGGCATAGTAACCTATGCCGCTGTTGCAGGCTGGTACACTCAGTTTACAACTTCGTTACTACCAGTAAAATGGATGTCAGTGACAAGAGAGTGACTCTCAATGACGTCACTCACGTGGTTAAATAAAGGATGTCAGTGACAAGAGAGTGACTCTCAATGACGTCACTCACGTGGTTAAATAAAGGATGTCAGTGACAAGAGAGTGACTCTCAATGACGTCACTCACGTGGTTAAATAAAGGGCGTCAGTGATAAGAGAGTGACTCTCAATGACGTCACTCACGTGGTTAAATAAAGGATGTCAGCGACAAGAGAGTGACTCTCAATGGCGTCACTCACGTGGTTAAATAAATGATGACAGCCACAAGAGAGTGACTCTCAATGACGTCACTCACGTGGTTAAATAAAGGATGTCAGTGACAAGAGAGTGACTCTCAATGACGTCACTCGCGTGGTTAAATAAAGGATGACACTCACACGAGATTTCACTTCGTTAAAGTGTTGAAAGGGGACGGACGGACGGACACATTAATCTATTGCAGGCTGGTACACTCAGTTTACAACTTCGTTACTACCAGTATAAGGATCACCCTTTCTGGCAATATAAAAACAAGTGTCAATATACTCTTTGGTTATTTCGGTAAAGTCACGTGGAAAGAGAAAATAATAAATTAAATAATGGCATGCAATATTTCTATCTGTGTGCCTGTGTGTGTGTCTCTCTCTCTCTCTGTGTCTTTGTGTGTTATCTCTCTCTGCTTGTGTGTCTGTCTGTGTGTCTCCGTGTCTGTGTTCGGTATCTCAAATTTAGGAGTCTTTGTAATCAACCAGGTAGGATGTCCGCTGTTGCTGGTAGGAACCTCCTGGTGACTACACCACCAGAACCACCAGTCCACAGGGGATTGTTGTTGTGTCCGTCCGTCGTGCATCCAACAATGGGAGGGGAGGGGCTGGGTGGGAGGGGAGGGGCTGGGTTGGAGGGGTGGGGCTGGGTGGGGTGGGGCTGGGTGGGGAGGGGCTGGGTGGGAGGGGCTGGGTGCGGGGTGGGAGGGGAGTGGCTGGGTGGGGAGGGGCTGGTCACCCCGTGGTGCCCCCCATAAAACTCAACGTTTCACCGACTCACGCCGGCTTGTGCCCGCCCTCACAGTCGGGCATCTTGTGCTGAACGCACCACCAACACCACGTGGTGGTGGTGCCGCTGTTGACCCTGGCCATTGACCGAGCTACCCAAACATTCCTACCAGCAGCTCCATCCCTCCCTCCGCAGGAGAATGTGTTAATGTTAGCGGACCCTCTGTGTTGTATTGCATTATATTTCTAAGTTTACTGCGTTTGTTAATCTCTTTCATTTGTACTTGATGATGATGATGATTGCTGGTGTTGCAATCGAAACGTCGTATGTTATTGTTTAATTTATTATTTGCTCTTTCTACGTGACTTTACCCAAAGAACCAAAGATTAATTCCTGCAGTAACGAAGGCTCCGAATCACGGTGTCAATGTGTTACAACACCAAACAGGATCCTTATTCAAGGGATCCTGTCTGCGTTAACCACACACACACACACACGGTGCTTGTGGTGACCATGCAAACACAACACACGCTCTGGGAACATATTTGCACGTGTCTTTGGAACTGATTGGTCCACACCTCGTCTCAAAGTGTGATCCCAGAGAACGCCAAAAGGCGAAAAAGCAGGGAAACGATGCCACGATCCGGGCATTTGCAGCTCGCGACGAGCAGCTACAACATGGGGCGACGTTTCTTGCCAGAACATCTTGACAGCTGTTTTATCGCCTATTGCTATTGTTGAATACTGGCAAGAAAGGTCCCATATTGCAACGAGGTGTAGTTAGTTACAATCGTTTTGTCAGGTTAATGAGGGAGATTGTTCGTTAGCTGACACGTTTCTGGAGGTAAATAATTGATTACTTTTACGACAAATTAAACGGTTATTTAATGCTACTCCGGTTCTTGGTGGAGCATTACTTTTGAAATGTGCTTTCTCGTGCGGTCCATAGCTATTGTCACTGCTCAGATAATAGTGGTGATGATGATGGTGGTGATGGTGGTGGGGGTGATGATGATGGTGATGATGGTGGTGGTGATGATGATGGTGGTGATGATGGTGGTGGTGATGATGATGATGGCGGTGGTGATGGTGATGATGATGGTGATGATGGTGGTGGTGATGGTGGTGGTGATGATGATGATGGTGACGATGGTGGTGATGGTGGTGATGGTGGTGGTGGTGATGATGGTGGTGGTAATGATGGTGGTGGTGATGATGATGATGATGGTGGTGATGGTGATGATGATGGTGATGATGGTGGTGATGGTGGTGGTGGTGGTGGTGATGATGATGATGGTGGTGGTGATGGTGGTGGTGATGGTGATGATGGTGGTGGTGGTGGTGATGATGGTGGTGGTGATGGTGATGATGATGGTGATGATGGTGGTGATGATGATGATGGTGGTGATGGTGATGATGGTGGTCATGGTGGTGGTGATGATGATGATGGTGGTTGTGGTGGTGGTGGTGATGATGATGGTGGTGGTTGTGGTGGTGATGATGGTGGTTGTGGTGGTGGTGATGATGATGATGGTGGTGGTGATGGTGATGATGATGGTGATGATGGTGGTGATGATGAAGCTGATTGTGGTGATGATGATGGTGATGATGGTGATGATGATGGTGGTGGTGATGGTGATGATGATGGTGGTGATGATGGTGATGGTGGTGATGGTGGTTGTGGTGGTGATGATGGTGGTTGTGGTGGTGATGATGATGGTGGTTGTGGTGATGATGATTGTGGTGGTTGTGGTGGTGGTGATGATGATTGTGGTGGTTGTGGTGGTGGTGGTGGTGATGATGATTGTGGTGGTTGTGGTGGTGGTGATGATGATTGTGGTGGTGATGGTGGTGGTGATGATGATGGTGATGATGGTGGTGGTGATGATGGTGATGGTGATGATGGTGGTGGTGATGGTGGTGGTGATGATGATGGTGGTGGTGATGGTGATGATGGTGGTGGTGATGATGATAGTGGTGATGGTGATGATGGTGGTGATGATGGTGATGATGGTGGTGGGGATAGTGGTGATGATGGTGGTGATGGTCATGATGGTGGTGGTGATAATGATGGTTGTGATGGTGATTGTGGTGATGATGATGATGGTTGTGGTGATGATAGTGGTCGTGACGATGATGATAATGTAGGTCGTGATGGTGATGATGATGTTGGTGGTGACGATGATGATGGTGGTGATAGTGGTGATGATGGTGGTGATGGTCATGATGGTGGTGGTGATGATGATGTTTGTGATGGTGATTGTGGTGATGATGATGATGGTTGTGGTGATGATAGCGGTCGTGACGATGATGGTCGTGATGGTGATGATGATGTTGGTGGTGACGATGATGATGGTGGTGATAGTGGTGATGATGGTGGTGATGGTCATGATGGTGGTGGTGATGATGATGGTTGTGATGGTGATTGTGGTGAAGATGGTTGTGGTGATGATAGTGGTCGTGACGATGATGATAATGATGGTCGTGATGGTTGTGATGATGTTGGTGGTGACGATGATGATGGTGGTGATAGCGGCGATGATGGTGGTGATGTTCATGATGGTGGTGGTGATGATGATGGTTGTGGTGATGATGGTGGTCGTGACGATGATGATGATGATGATGGTCGTGATGGTGATGATGATGATGTTGGTGGTGACGATGATGATGGTGGTGATAGTGGTGATGATGGTGGTGATGGTCATGATGGTGGTGGTGATGATGATGGTTGTGATGGTGATTGTGGTGATGATGATGATGGTTGTGGTGATGATAGCGGTCGTGACGATGATGATGATGGTCGTGATGGTGATGATGTTGGTGGTGACGATGATGATGGTGGTGATAGTGGTGATGCTGGTGGTGATGATCATGATGATGGTGGTGATGATGATGGTTGTTATGGTGATTATGGTGATAATGATGATGGTTGTGGTGATGATAGTGGTCGTGACGATGATGATGATTATGGTCGTGATGGTGATGATAATGATGTTGGTGGTGACGATGATGATGGTGGTGATAGTGGTGATGATGGTGGTGATGGTCATGATGATGGTGATGATGATGATGGTGATAGTGGTGATGATGATGGTGATGGTCATGATGGTGATGATGATGATGTTGGTGGTGATAGTGGTGATGATGGTGGTGATGGTCATGATGGTGATGATGTTGGCGATGATTGTGGTGATGATGGTGGTGATGATCATGATGATGGTGGTGATGGTGACGATGATGATGGCGGTGGTGATAGTGGTGATGATGGTGGCGATGGTCATGATGGTGATGATGATGATGTTGGTGATCATTGTGGTGATGATGGTGGTGATAGTGGTGATGATGGTGGTGATGGTCATGATGGTGGTGGTGATGATGATGGTGGTGATAGTGGTGATGATGGTGGTGATGGTCATGATGATGGTGATGATGATGATGGTTGTGATGATGATGATGTTGGTGGTGACGATGATGATGGTGGTGATTGTGGTGATGATGGTGGTGATGATGGTGGTGATGGTCATGACGCTATTTAACTCACGAGGTGTTGTTCCTTGACGCTGCACTCCGGACCCCGAGCCATTCCCAACCCCCGCGCTGTCCGTGACCGCCGTTCCTGCGGACACATCAGAATCTCAGAATCAGAATTTTTTTTATTGATACTGGAGGAATCCGATGAGCTATGAAGCTCTTTTTCACAGATGATACAGTAGGGCCACGACGTAAGAACGTTACACTGATGACGGTGGCATTAGGGGCGTCACGGTGGCTAGGAGATGTTAACTACCTCGCCTGGTATACAGGAGGTCGTGGGTTCAATCCCGGACCCTGTGAGGTGTTGACTACCTCACCTGGTATACAGGAGGTCGTGGGTTCGATCCCGGACCCTGTGAGATGTTGACTACCTCGCCTGGTCTAAAGGAGGTCGTGGGTTCGATCCGGGACCCTGTGAGATGTTGACTACCTCGCCTGGTCTACAGGAGGTCGTGGGTTCTCCCGAACCCTGTGAGATGTTGACTACCTCGCCTGGTCTACAGGAGGTCGTGGGTTCTATCCCGGACCCTGTGATATGTTGACTACCTCTCCTGGTCTACAGGAGGTCGTGGGTTTCATCCCGAACCCTGTGAGATGTTGACTACCTCGCCTGGTCTACAGGAGGTCGTGGGTTTCATCCCGGAGCCTGTGAGATGTTGTCTACCTCGCCTGGTCTACAGGAGGTCGTGGGTTAGATCCCGGACCCTGTGAGATGTTGACTACCTCGCCTAGGCTACAGGAGGTCGTGGGTTCGATCCCGGCCCTAACGCCACGGTGGCTAGGAGACGTTAACTACCTCGCCTGGTACAGTGAGGGAAAAAAGTATTTGATCCCCTGCTGATTGTGTACGTCTGCCCACTGACAAAGAATTGATCAGTCTATAATTTTAATGGTAGGTTTATTTGAACAGTGAGAGACAGAATCACAACAAAAAAATCCAGAAAAACGCATGTCAAAAATGTTATAAATTGATTTGCATTTTAATGAGGGAAATAAGTATTTGACCCCTCTGCAAAACATGACTTAGTACTTGGTGGCAAAACCCTTGTTGGCAATCACAGAGGTCAGACGTTTCTTGTAGTTGGCCACCAGGTTTGCACACATCTCAGGAGGGATTTTGTCCCACTCCTCTCTGGAGATCTTCTCCAAGTCATTAAGGTTTCGAGGCTGACGTTTGGCAACTCGAACCTTCAGCTCCCTCCACAGATTTTCTATGGGATTAAGGTCTGGAGACTGGCTAGGCCACTCTGGGACCTTAAGGTGCTTCTTCTTGAGCCACTCCTTTGTTGTCTTGGCCGTGTGTTTTGGGTCATTGTCATGCTGGAATACCCATCCACGACCCATTTTCAATGCCCTGGCTGAGGGAAGGAGGTTCTCACCCAAGATTTGACGGTACATGGCCCCGTCCATCGTCCCTTTGATGCGGTGAAGTTGTCCTGTCCCCTTAGCAGAAAAACACCCCCAAAGCATGTTTCCACCTCCATGTTTGACGGTGGGGATGGTGTTCTTGGGGTCATAGGCAGCATTCCTTCTCCAAACACGGCGAGTTGAGTTGATGCCAAAGAGCTCCATTTTGGTCTCATCTGAACACAACACTTTCACCCAGTTGTCCTCTGAATCATTCAGATGTTTATTGGTCTCTGTGGGTCTCTATGGGTGTCTGTGGGTCTCTATGGGTGTCTGTGGGTCTCTGTGGGTCTCTATGGGTGTATGTGGGTCTCTATGGGTGTCTATGGGTCTCTGTGCGTGTCTATGGGTCTCTATGTGTGTCTATGGGTCTCTATGTGTATCTATGGGTCTCTGTGGGTGTCTGTGGGTCTCTGTGTGTCTATGGGTCTCTATGGGTGTCTGTGGGTATCTATGGGTGTCTATCGGTCTCTGTGTTTGTCTGTGGGTCTCTATGGGTGTCTGTGGGTCTCTGTGTGTGTCTTTGGGTCTCTGTGTGTGTCTATGGGTCTCTGTGTGTGTCTGTGGGTCTCTGTGTGTGTCTATGGGTGTCTATGGGTCTCTATGGGTGTATGTGGGTCTCTGAGTGTGTCTATGGGTCTCTGTGTGTGTCTATGGGTCTCTATGGGTGTCTGTGGGTCTCTGTGTGTGTCTATGGGTCTCTGTGTGTGTCTATGGGTCTCTGTGTGTGTCTATGGGTCTCTGTGTGTGTCTATGGATCTCTATGGGTGTCTGTGGGTCTCTGTGTGTGTCTATGGGTCTCTGTGTGTCTATGGGTCTCTATGGGTGTCTGTGGGTCTCTGTGTGTGTCTATGGGTGTCTGTGGGTCTCTATGGGTGTCTATGGGTCTCTGTGTGTGTCTATGGGTCTCTGTGTGTGTCTATGGGTCTCTGTGTGTGTCTATGGGTGTCTGTGTGTGTCTATGGGTGTCTGTGTGTCTTTGGGTTGCTGTGTGTGTCTACGGGTCTCTATGGGTGTCTGTGGGTCTCTGTGTGTGTCTGTGGGTCTCTGTGTGTGTCTATGGGTGTCTGTGGGTCTTTGTGTGTGTCTAAGGGTCTCTATGGGCGTCTGTGGGTCTCTGAGTGTGTCTATGGGTCTCTGTGTGTGTCTATGGGTCTCTATGGGTGTCTGTGGGTCTCTGTGTGTGTCTATGGGTCTCTGTGTGTGTCTATGGGTCTCTGTGTGTGTCTATGGGTGTCTGTGTGTGTCTATGGGTCTCTGTGTGTGTCTATGGGTCTCTATGGGTGTCTGTGGGTCTCTGTGTGTGTCTATGGGTGTCTGTGGGTCTCTATGGGTGTCTATGGGTCTCTGTGTGTGTCTATGGGTCTCTGTGTGTGTCTATGGGTCTCTGTGTGTGTCTATGGGTGTCTGTGAGTGTCTTTGGGTCTCTGTGTGTGACTGTGGGTCTCCATGGGTGTCTGTGGGTGTCTGTGTGTGTCTATGGGTCTCTGTGTGTGTCTGTGGGTCTCTGTGTGAGTCTATGGGTCTCTGTGTGTGTCTATGTGTCTCTATGGGTGTCTGTGGGTCTCTGTGTGTATCTGTGGGTCTCTGTGTGTGTCTATGGGTCTCTGTGTGTGTCTGTGGGTCTCTATGGGTGTCTGTGGGTCTCTGTGTGTGTCTGTGGGTCTCTGTGTGTGTCTGTGGGTCTCTGTGCGTGTCTATGGGTCTCTATGGGTGTCTGTGGGTCTCTGTGTGTGTCTATGGGTCTCTGTGTGTGTCTATGGGTCTCTATGGGTGTCTGTGGGTCTCTGTGTGTCTCTATGGGTCTCTGTGGATCTCTATGGGTCTCTGTGTGTGTCTATGGGTCTGTGTGTGTGTCTATGGGTCTCTGTGTGTGTCTATGGGTCTCTGTGTGTGTCTATGGGTCTCTATGGGTCTCTATGGGTCTCTATGGGTCTCTGTGGGTCTCTATGGGTGTCCGTGAGTCTCTGTGTGTGTGTCTGTGGGTCTCTATGGGTGTCTATGGGTCTCTGTGTGTGTCTATGGGTCTCTGTGTGTGTCTATGGGTCTGTGTGTGTGTCTATGGGTCTCTGTGGATCTCTATGGGTCTCTGTGGGTCTCTGTGTGTGTCTGTGGGTCTCTATGGGTG